>CM068357.1:31034314-31419314 GCA_034769755.1 Odontamblyopus lacepedii
GTTATAATTATAGTACAGGGAGTAAATTTCAAACTAGATTTTGATACTAAGGAATGGACTCTATACTCAATACTGATTACGATACCACAATGAAGATAAAACTTTTTAAAAAAATTTGTAATGTGTTGTTATGTTATACTACAGTAGTTCCGTTCCGTCTCAAAATGACACTAAAACTGTCCAGGAAAGCTCACGTTTTGTCCTGTTACTATGATTTTTTTTGCATTTGAATTGGAAATAAGTATCTAGTTTCAATATTAGTAATGATTAGTATTTGATTTTTTTATCGATAACCTTAACAAAGACCATACAAAAACATATTCTATCAAATAATAGTTTTGAGAAGTCTTAAATTTTGTTACTTAAGTAAAAGTACTGAAGCAAATGAAAAAATCATGAAAAAATCTGCTTAAGTAAAATGATCAAAGTATTTGTTCAAAATTTTACTTAAAGAATAAAAAGTAAAAGTAGTTTAAAGGCTTGAAATGTATTGATTTTGATAAAGATTTTTGCTGTATTTTGATCAGTAGAAACAGCTGTTTTTTATCCAGCTGTTTTTAATTGTATTTTTCTGTATTTTCTTTACTCAAACTATGAACTTCATAAAAATAAACCCCTCAGGCTTTTCAGCAGGTCTCAGACAATAATAAAAAAAATACTTTTAGTCCTGTTCAAAAATGTAGTGGAGTGGAAAATACAGATACCTGCTCTCAGATGTAGTCAAGTAAAGTTAAGTTTAAAGTGTTTTTAAGTATAGTACAGACACCTAAAATGTATATTAAAGTACTGCACTGACTCGAGTCCTTTTCCTTTCACTTTCCCCTCGTCTGTTCATATAGATGTAACAGCGTTTTCGTTATCTCCCATCTCCTGTTGTACCTTTTGAAAATCGCCCGTCCGACTCCCAGGGCTCCGGGCTGAACGCTGTACACACATTTTTTTGCTTGAGTCCTGGCAGCTGCTCAGAAAACCTCAAAGTGAACGTTGTTGGCAGGAGACTCCGCACTTCACCTCTGCGCAAAGGTTACCCCGAGCAACGCGCCTTCTTCGTCCTGTTTTCCACGTTCTCCTGTCGGCAAAATCAACAGGGGTACAGGCATTGGATGGGAAATTTATTGCATGAGTCGATATAAAAAAGCAGTAAAAAGTCCTGTTTTTCACATTTTATCCACTTATTTTAAAGATGCACTGCAGAAATTTTATGGTGGAGGGTCTTCTATACTTACTTGTTACCATGGAGATGTTATTGCCTTGCCTAGAATGTTCCATGATATGATTTTAAACACATCCATCTCACATTTATTCATTATGAGTGTGTTCCTTGTGATAAATAGGTTCAATCTCTACTGTGAAACATTCCAGATAAAGCAATAACATCTCCATGGAGACAAGCAGGTGACTAGAAATGTTACACAGTGCAGCTTTAATGCATAAGTTATAACTGACTCTATATTCTTTGGTTTCGTTACTACGGTTTCCCATTTCTGTGAACCAAAATAACAAAAGAAGAGTTTATCAAATGGAGGAGCTCAAGTCAAGGTCAGGCTGACATCCCGTGACTAAAGACTGGAATGGGAATTATTTTATGGTCAAATGCGCCATCGGATGTGAACTTTTTTCAATTCTCATGAAAGTTTTCAGTGATTCAATTTGAAAATGTGAGCGGCTATCACATGACACAGTGGATTATTGCAGGTGGAGGTTTAAAGGTGCAGTGTTTGTTTGTTCTTTCCTCTAAGGAACAGGAGCCACGTTGGATCCGCCACATGAGGGCTGAGGGTACATCCTTTCTCTCCTCCCCTCCCTCTCTCCATTTTCTCCTTTCCTTCTCTCTCTCTCCTTCTCCTCTCTTTCCTCCTCTCACTTCTCCCCTTATCTCTCCTTATCTCCCTCCTCTCTTTCTCTCCTTATCACCCTCCTCTCCTCCTCTCTTTCTGTCCTTCTCTCACTCCTCTCCTTGTCTCTCTCTCTCCTTCTCTCCCTCCCCTCCTCCTCTCTCTGCCTCTCCTTCTCTCTCCTCTCCTCTCCTTATCTCTGTCTTCCTTTCTCCCCCTCCTTCCTCTCTCTCTCTTCTTCACTCCATCCCCTCCTCCTCTCTCTCCCTCTTCTTCTCTCATTCCTCTCTTTATCTCTCCTTCTCTCTCTCCTCTCTTCAGCTCTCTCCTTCTCTCCCTCCTCTCCTGCTCCTTCTCTCTCCTCTCCTTACCTCTGTCTTCCTTTCTCCCCCTCCTTTCTCTCTCTCTCTTCTTCGCTACATCCCCTTCTCCTCTCTCTCCCTCTTCTCCTCTCTTTATCTCTCTCCTTCTCTCTCTCCTCTCTTCAGCTCTCTCCTTCTCTCCCTCCTCTCCTCCTCTTTCTCTCTCCTCTTCCTCCTCTCCTTCTCTCCCTCTTCACCACCTCTTTCTCTTTCATTCTCTCACTCCTCTCCTTATCTCTCTCTCTTCCTTTCTCCCCCTCCTTTCTCTCTCTCTTCTTTATCATCTCCTCCTTTCTCTCTCTTTCTCTCTCCTCTCCTCCTCCTCTCTTCCCTCTCCTCTTCTCCCTCTCCTTCACTCCTTCTCTTCCTCATCCCCACCTCCTCTCTCTCCCTCCTCTCTCCCTCCCTCTCTCTTTCCTCCTCTCCCTCTCATCCTCCTATCTCGTCATAAGGATTCCATTGCAGAGCCTGTTTCTCCTGTTGGTTGTTTTAAGATTCAAGTTTTAACCAGATGCAAAAGAACCAGATTTCACCGTGAGATCAAACCAGGACACCAGCGGACTGAAGACCAGAAAACACCAACTCTGTATCAAAGTTTACAAAAGAGGACAAGATTGAGAATATTTATCTATGTAAATATTTTCATTTTGTATTTTTAACTATAGCTTATCTTATTTTGGGGCAAAGTCAATAAGAAAAGATGGAAAAGAGACGTGTGAATGATGGAAACAACACAAAGATGCACATACTGTTCTATTCTCATATTAGAATGAACCAAAAATAAATCAATTTTATTTTTTTGTTTTAATAGCGAAAATCTTTAAAATCTTTAAAAATAAAAATAAAAATCATAATGAAATAAAATAATATAAATAAATAAAAAGCTAAAAAAAATCCCCAGGAGTAATTACAACTTACAAATTATGAATATAAAAATGAATATATTAGAATAAAATATAGAAATCTATATATTATATAACAAAATGCATTGACTTTAATTAAAATATGAATCTCAACTGTGAGTGATTCCAGTTTACCATCATAATTAGTGTCCAATGTGCGCAACTTGTACTTTATCACCTCATATTAATAAAAAGTTGTTTTACGCATGGCTAAGTTCATACGTAAATAGACAGAAGGCCATCATCGAATTCTGCAGTGCTCGTTTTTGTGCCATGGTTTTTGTGCTGGTCCATGTTTTTTGTGCTGGTCCATGGTTTTTGTGCTGGGCCATGGTTTTTGTGCTGGTCCATGGTTTTTGTGCTGGGCCATGTTTTTTTGTGCTGGTCCATGGTCCACACCTGACCCGTCCTGCGACCCGTTAGGCCCGCGCGCTGCATTCCTCGTGCGCTCTTTTCGTAAACATCCTAAAAATCCGAGCGAGAGGGCAGGAAGCGCACGGCCACAGGAAGTGCCCTTTTTCTAACGCCACTATGGACCGTTCAGTGAGTTTGCAGGAGATCTGGGCCTATCATTTTGCTTAAATGTATTATTCATATTATTATCCATATTATTATTCATATGGTTATTATTATTATTATTAGGCCTAGTAGTAGTAGTAGTAGTAGTAGTAGTAGTAGTAGTAGTAATAGTAGTAATAGTAGTAGTAGTAGTAGTAGTAGTAGTAATAGTAGTAATAGTAGTAGTAGTAGTAGTAGTAGTAGTAGTAGTAGTAGTAGTAATAGTAGTAGTAGCAGTAGCAGCAGCAGCAACTAGTACTAGCAGGAGTGGTATTATATTAAGAGTTTTTTTTTCCACTTTAAAAAATAATGGTCACTTATTTTCTATTTCGGATTTTAGGTGTTATTCGTGTGTTATTATAGAAATAATACACATTAGTTATTGGAAGGCCTGTTTAAAGGCGAACAGCTGACTCGTTTTTAAACACGTGAACTGTGTCTACAAGTTGGATTCATGATTGCGTGGCCAAAACTAAGCCTCCCTCTTGGCTTTATTGTGGTCGTATAAAACTATTTTAATCTTGTTAAGGAGATTTTCCCCATCATCCAAAAGCGGCTTAGGCCCGCTTCGGGTTTCACTTTGTTTTGTTTACGGATTCTGCACGCGCCAGTTTACAATTTTGTTGTGACAGACGCGCGTGACTGAAGCCAGAGGCTTCGCAGAGCAGAAACGTGACGCGAACATACATGGAAAACTCCAAATGAGGCTTTTGGTCATTTGCTCTGCCACAAAATTTAGGCGTTAAGGTTTGAAAAACGACAGTAGGCCTAACCGGTAAAAAATAAAAATAAAAAAAAGTAGTAATTCAGATGTAATTTTATACAATTCTGTGTGGTGTGCACAAATATTCTGTGCACTAAATTGGTACGCTCCTGCCGCAATCTAGTTCACGTACTTTCTCCACATAAAGCTGTGATGGCCTGCTCTGATGCTGGATAAGAAGGCATGCAAATCACAACAGACAGTTATGACACTATGAAATAACCAGACAGAAGGTAAACAAAGTAAAACTGACCAAACAAAGGGCGCAGTGTTATATTTTATTTTTGAACAACACTGCTGCAAAGAGACTTTTGATGCACTGAACCTAACGTCTATTCTCTTTAGATACTTTTGACTCCAGTTGTTACGCGCGCCACTGCTTTTCCTACACTATGTATCTTTACGCACGACACGGGCTCTATGATCGGCGGGTTTATAAACCGTGTTGAACCCACTTAGGAGTTGTATTCTATTAATTAGCCACTGGATGAAGTCATGTTGAAACCAAGTCAAATCCTTAATAGTTGTGCTGAGCTTACAGAAATGCTGTCGGTCTTACACTTGTGAAAAAGACATAAAAACAAGCGCTAACAGGGCGCTGTAAGGCCTGAAAGCGTGAGTCCGTGGTAATTGCACGTTGAGAGATGGTTCGCGGTGATGTGAGCGCTCCTCAGCTGCTGCGGATGGCGGGGAAGAGCGAGCTGCAGGCGGGGTGCGGGGTGATGACACACATGCCAATGCTGTTCCACCTGCGGAACCTCGGAGCGCAGAAAATACAGTCCCTGAGAAGCCCAAGGGAGCCGCATGGGTGGCCCGGAGAAATGGACACCTCTCCTCGCGCCTCCATTCTCATCGTAGGCTAATTAAACAACAGCGGTTTGGTCCTCGAGCTATGAACATGTGGCCGCGTTCATGCCCTTGGTTTGTAATGGAGAAAGGAGAGCGCGTTCTGCTTCAGCTAAATATATCTCAATAATCTACCGAGTTTACTGTGTCAACTGTACAGGGAAAAATGCAAGAAAGAACAGCAGAGGTACTCAACAGTAAAAAAAAAAAATAAAAAAAATAACCTTTCTGATGCACATAAATATAAAATACGCAAAGATTTACTTATTTATTAGGCTTTGTTTTATTAATACAGATTTCTAATATTTTAATAATTCTATACAGCAGATGCTTCCGTTTAATTTTCTGTGTATTTCAGTGTACAGTCCAGTGCTGTTAAATGTAATAACATTTATATGAACCCCTTTTGTGAATACTTTTGCAAAATCATAGCAAAAACATTATCATACAAACTAATACTAGGCCTACAGTTATTTAAAATTCAAATAAATCCATTCTGAAATATTGTATTTATATGTGAACGCACATTTAGCTCATTTTACGCACAGCCTCGGTATTTGTTTACAGGTCAAAATGAGCGGATAATGCATGTTGGTGTGCCACTTTTACGCACAGTGCATAATCGTATTTAAGCATGGTTGAAGTTGGAGATTTTTTTTCATTCACATGCATAGACTGTCTATGTTCATAGCAAACGGTCAGAGGCGGTACTCGTGCGCACAAATCACAACGCTTTACGTCGCTGCGCGCGGAGCACTGGCGCAGCAGCAGCCTGTCACTGCAGACACATGGAAGGGGAGGGCTTCGCAATCACAAACCACAACTTGGGTAGCGCCTCTATCAGAAACTAAAATTCTTCACAAGAAGTGGATCTGGTGCGCATACCTTTGTGAACTGCCGATGTAAGGAATCCAACGCGCTGTTTACAAAAAGACTTTGCAGTGGATTTGTAACTTCAGTTGTCGTTTACTGAGTTTTCTGCATCTGGACTTTCTATGGTTTTGGAGTCCGCAATGATGGCTACTTATCAAAGCCCGGAGGAGGAGGCTATGGCGCTGATGATCCATGACACGAATACGACCAAAGAGAAAGAACGAACCAAAGAGGAGCCGGTGCAGGACAAGAGTGTAGAGAAGCCGGACCCGACCCAAAAGCCTCCGTACTCCTACGTGGCCCTCATCGCAATGGCGATCCGCGAGAGCACCGAGAAGCGCCTCACGCTGTCCGGTATCTACCAGTACATCATCAGTAAGTTCCCCTTTTACGAAAAGAACAAGAAGGGCTGGCAGAACAGCATCCGCCACAACCTAAGCCTCAACGAGTGCTTCATCAAAGTACCGCGGGAAGGTGGTGGGGAGAGAAAGGGGAACTACTGGACACTGGACCCGGCCTGTGAGGACATGTTCGAGAAAGGAAACTATCGCAGAAGGCGCAGGATGAAGCGCCCCTTCAGACCTCCACCGACGCACTTCCAGCCCGGTAAGACGCTGTTTGGAGGCGACGGCTATGGTTATCTCTCCCCACCCAAGTACCTGCAGTCCAGTTTCATGAACAACTCGTGGTCCCTCGGCCAGCCACCTGCCCCGATGTCCTACGCGTCCTGTCAAATGGCCAGCGGCAACGTGAGTCCGGTCAACGTCAAGGGACTGTCTGCGCCTTCTTCTTACAATCCTTATTCCCGAGTGCAGAGCATGGCGCTGCCCAGCATGGTGAACTCTTACAACGGCATGAGTCACCACCATCACCCCGCGCACCCCCATCACACTCAGCAGCTCAGCCCGGCCACAGCTGCGCCGCCCCCGGTCTCCTCGAGCAACGGCGCCGGGCTCCCGTTCGCCTGCTCCCGCCAGCCCTCGGAGCTCTCCATGATGCACTGCTCGTACTGGGAACACGAGACCAAACACTCGGCCTTACATACGAGGATTGATATATAGCCTGAGCGCTCTTGAATGAGAGTAATTCCTATAATTTCAAAACAGCCATCGGACTATTTGAAGAGACTTTCTGACGACTTATTTGTGTCTGACACACGATGCAGCTGGGAATTTTATTCACATCAAGTCAAAGTAAAAAAAAAATAGTAATAAAAGAAATCCAAAAAACTACAAATCTCATGCGGACGCACTCCATTCAGAGGCTTTTCAGGCCCCTGTGGTTGATATGAATTTGTGTCATTGTACAGTATAAACAGGGATTTACTTTGACGGTGTGTTACTCCTGTGCGTAATGGTTTTCTCAAATTTACGCACAGCATTTACGTCCATTTGCCAAAAGTTACTAGAATCCCCAGTGCCTTAATTATGTCAATGCCTTATGATATGACTGAACCAATGTTTATTTAACCCGCCACTAACCTCATTTTTGACGGACTTATAACAACAGGGAACAATTACACGTTGACTCATTGACAGGGTTTTTGGGCTCCACAACCTTTTTTTTTTTTTTTTTTTTGTATGTCCAGAGCGATGCAGACGGCGCCAGGTTTTGTGTATGTTTTGATTATTATTATTTTTTTTATAAAAGTGATTAGTTATTTGTCTCATTCATGTTGGGGCCATGTTTTATCTTAGCACTTTTCGCTCTTTTTTTAGTTTTGTGAATTTCTAAATAAACTTGTATTTCCTAAAATATCACAGTGGTCTGTTTTATGCTTTAGTCTCTAATGCCACTGCTTTTTACTAAAAAACAGAACACTCGCTTTGTCACCCGGTAGTAGAGTGCATTATAAAAATTCTCTTTTAAATCTGTTTTATAGGCCTTTATGGCCTTAAACATTCCTTTTATCAACACGCGGGTCTTATAGCAATAGTAATGAAAACCAAATGCTATAAAACAAATAGTGAAAAAATAATGACTAATTTGAAGCATAGGTCTATCCTATATTTAAAATATTAAATATGACAAAAAATTAAGGCTTATTATTTAGATAGCGCTGTGGTCCGAAATGGAAATTTTACAAATCTGGCGCCTCAACAATCCGTTTTGTTATGTGTTAATGGCAGTACAGCAGCATACAGACAGACATATAGTCCATATAAATGACTAGTGATAGCTATACATTTTGTGTGCGTCTACATCTCTTTAAAAATGAGAATAATGTGTAGGCATATTTATTAGACATTTGTATTGTGTTTTATAGTTCATTTAGCCCAAGTATCCATGAATAGATTACCTGTTTATTATTTGGCTATTCACTGCAGTGAGCTAATTATAGTCTGTGTGAATGGAGAAATACGACTTTTACTGAATCATTTGGCAAAGGTAAATCTAATCATTCTACTTTGTGCTGACGATAACAATATGATGTAGTGAACCTCTCGCGCGCCCCAGAATCATAAAGGAAATCAGGACAAAGGAGGGAAGCGTGTTAAAATAATAAAACAAGCCCCAGACCAGAGCCAACCGTGACGTCACTCGCACCGCCGATATTGATGCGCAAAGACAAATCACCAAAGAAAAGCGTAAAGTTTCTCGGACTGGACAGCTCCTCCTTCGGTGGTTCAGATCCCCGTATGATCCCTGTGCGTTTGCCCGAGGCCTTTTAGAACCAGACCCGCGTCTTATTTCCCTGTAGCTGCGCATACGACTGTGGTCTAAGACGTAACTGTGATTTACCTTTTACTATCATCTGTTGGCGTGTTTGGCTCAAGTGATATTCCCATTTAATTCGTTTTTCAGATTATAGGCAACACCAGAATTAGAACTGAGACGAGTTTGTGGCCAGGGGCTGTCTGTGAACTGCGTTTGTTGAATTAAGCTATAACAAAACATTAAAACAAACCCTTTAAATGCACCTTTTATGTTTTCATCTAAAAACATGGTACAGTCCAAATCATTACATTTTTCTGCAAGTTGAAAGGATGAAGAGGTGCTATTGAAACGCATATTTGACTATTTCTTTATTTTGGTTTAAAGTTTTGCATCCCCCTTTCACCCTATTTATTGCGTTGCAAATATTTAACTGTAATGATTACACGTGTCACCAAAACAGTGCGATATATTTTAACTGACACGTTTTCATCCTCCCGAGGCCCCAGTGCAGTTGTATTCTCTGCTTCCTCGCATTAATGTTTTGTAAACAGTGCGCAGATAAGGGCGCCTTTGAAAGGCACGTTTGGAATAAACATTCTCCCAAAAATAACAAATAAGCGTTGTACATGAAATAATGTTTCTTCGAGTGTAACTAACCTTTTTGTAAACTGGACTGAGCGACACGTTGGGGAGCTGGTCTAAATTTGACTTTGGTCTGCGGGACAAATAAACATTGGACTAAAAGAGCAAAACTGGAACCATGATGACTTCCGCTTTTAATGGACCTCGTGCGTAAAATGTTGAAGAGTAATTTGACACTCGATTTTTCTTCCTAGACTGCATTATTGATAGATTTTATTTCCACAGTCCTCAAAATACGTGTCTTAACATATATTCTTCATAATCACACTGGAACTGTTTGTGCGTAAAACTGAAGTTGGAGCTGAACTGGACGTATTTGAGTTGAAACCTTGATACAAAATTGCAAATTATGAGCATTAAAATACAAAGGCCAAATATTAAATGCACCATACATTGTCAAAATATATATAGGTCAATATATAATGCAACACCTTTGAGTAAAATTACAAGTCTGTGAATTGGGTGGAATCTTGACGATACATAGAGTATAGAATTTTGTATATATGCATTTATTTATTTTTACAATTATTATGTGTTTAATACATAGCCCACTAATAAATTGTTGTTTGCTGTGTTGCATTAAGGGCCACGGCAATCAGATTTGATTGATTTTACACGTAGCCTATATTGCTTATTAAATGGCATTTTTGATCTTATTAATTCCAATATATTTTCTTCGCAAAAAAATGGTGAATGACTCAAGCTAAAACATGGTACCTGAAGTGCAAAGGCAAAGCTTGTTTCTGCTCTGCTCATGTAATGGTTTTTGCCCACTGAGCGCAGGTTTGGCGCAGCGTGTTTCCATCTTTTTTACGCAGAAGCTGCTCTCAATGACCTGATTGTATCCTTTGTTGTGCTCTCACAGATGACAGATTATGATCAACACGTCGAACGAGGTCAAGTCATTGTAAGAGCAACGCATTTGACCTTCGCTTTGTCTGGATATACGCGCGCCGCCTGTACCTGCTCTGCACGCTCCACAGGGCCCCGGCGATGCGACCCGGCCGGTCAAGTCACACGCAGGTTGCAGGTTTCCCAATGTCTCACACAATTGAATTCTTGGCATTCTTCGTGATGTTTGAGAGCGAAGAGCGGCAGTTTCCACCTCAGAACGGTGCGCATCACCCGACCCCATTCAAGCGCAGAGTAGGGGTCACCACTGTTTAGTATACAACCGCTCCAAACAGGAAAATATGCGCGGATTTGATTTGCACAAATTCCGGTGATTGTTCAAAATCAGCGCGATTTTTTTCCAGTTTCTGTTTTGGGGCCTGCAGGCTACAGTAGCACGCTCAGTTCGTCAACAAAAGGTTACAGTATTAAGTGTTTATTTTGTGGAGTGCGCTCCTGGGAACATCTCCAGCGTAATCACACTGCTGCGGTGATCTACGTGTTGTTTTCAGTCACCGAAGATTTGTATCTTAATGACGACCCGATGAAACAATGGAAGATATGCAATCATGTTAATAACCCAAAATAATAGTGTTGACATGAGGCCAGCGTTTATTAATAGAATGAATGGGACGCATCTGTCTAGTTAATACTGTGGTTATTAATAAAGGCGAGTGTGATGTACCGGAGGAGAACAGAGACAGTATTCACATGGAGCAGTACGCGCGCCGTGACCTCCCGGTGCCCTCGCGTTCTGCCCTCACGCTCTGCAGACTCAAATATCACACGGTCCTCTCCAGCAGCTCTCACTCCGGCTCTGACCTTCACAGGAAAGAGGTTGGCTTTTCGTGTTAATTGTCATTTCAAACAAAGTGCTGAGTGCTGCTGGAAATAATAACCCGTAACATGCTTATTCTCATAGGTCAGGGTATGTTTGAGTCACTTTCTGATCACGACCAAATCATATTCTTTACTTCAAATTGCAATGCCTAACAAATAGTAATACTTTAATCAAGTTACAATGTCTTTTTTAGGATTTAAATAAAAGGATAACGGGTTTCTATTCTATTTCTTATGCAAAATACACTGCAAAAAGCAAAATCTAGTCAAGCTAAAATGACTTGGATTAAGAAAGTTTTTCCAATTGACAAGTAAAATAATCTACCAGTGCAGTAAGATGTTTGTACTTAAAATATGAAAATACGTCTTTGCTACAGTTAAAATAAGAAAAACAACAACTTTTTTGCACTTAAAATAAGAAACAAAATCAATTAAGAATAAAACTCTTATTCCACTGTCAGATGATTTCACTTGTCAAGATTAATTTGCTCAAATAAAGTCAGATGTTCTTAATTTAAGTCATTTAACTTACCTAGATATTGTTTTTTTCCAGTGTATCTTATTTTATGGATCATATATTTTGCTCCAAATTAGACATAAAGGAAAGAGAATGTAGATTATTAGTTATTAAAACACTAAAATCAACCAGTTAAAGCCACTCCAAAACCCTCCTAACTACATTTTTTTCTTTCTTTTTTTTAACGTTTTGTCATTTCCACGCACGCATGTCGAATAGGTTTACGCATAGCCTATTAAAGTAGAAATGATTAAGAATTTGTTCCCAAAAAGAGTACAGCCCATGAACCCCTCGACGTCATGATAACCAGAAAACTGAAATGTCACTTTTCCTGTCGCATTTGTGTAGGAAGTGCGTTGCTTGTACAGTAAAGGGGAAACGCGATAGACTGTTTCCGTTCTGTTGATTATTGCGCTCCAAATCGTTTTGTCGGGATTTAAATGCGCGTTTCTTCCCATAGCGCATTGATGGGGTCTATTTTTAACCCCTTTTCCCTTCTCGCCTCCTGAAAACTTCCGCAGGGCCGCAGCGAGAGGCTATTAGCAAAGTTCATCTGCTGTTAACATCACAATTAATCAGAGACGAAACCGGGTCCCTTAGGCGCTATTACGCGGCTGCACCTGTCTCCGCGCTGTATAGGTCTGTACTTTGGATACGATACTGAATATACGCACCGGCACCGCGCAGCCAAAACCAACCTCCAGGGATACGGGCGGATTCATCAGGCCTGAAGATGATGTTATAATGTAATTGGCTATTAGTGGTTCAGTTTTTGCTTGGCCTATTTAAAAGAGCGCATGCGTATAAACCCAAAGCACCAGTTTTGTTATCTTAGACTTATTGATCCACGAGGGAAATTATTTGGACACAGTAGCTCACACATCACAATAATGTATAATAACAAAGAGCAAAAATATAATAAATAAGTAGCAAGAAACTGGTGTCAAAAAGGCACGATTATATAAATGTATAAGTAAAAATTAAATACAGAAATTCGTAGCTAAAAAGTAGCTAATACAAGTATGTCTTAGTTATATACAAGAGGTGGGTAAGAGGTGTAGGGAGTATTATCTATTACATAAGGGTGAGTCGTTGTACAGTTGTAGGGAGTATTATCTGTTACATAAGTGTAAGTTGTACAGTTGTAGGGAGTATTATTATTAGTATTATTAGTATTTACACCTGCCCAGGGACAATGGTTGAAAATGATCTTATAGCTAACACTGACACATTTACAGAAATGTTTATTAATGTGTACTGTCCCTGTCAAATAAACTAATAAATAAAATGATCTGTTCCATAAGGATGAGTTGTTGTACAGCTGTTCGGAGTATTATCAGTTCCATAAGGGTGAGTTGTACAGTTGTAGGGAGTATTATAGTATGAATGTAGTCCTGTATTTCTCACTGTTTGAGCGGAGCTGTTGGAGAATGAGCTGTGGCTTTATAAAATAGACTTGTAAGTTTCTCTGGAGTGCCTTGGCGTTGTTTTGTGGCATGATTAAAGGAAAAGCAAAATGATTCCATATAGTACATGTATATTAAATGCAAGAACGCTACAAAATACATACAAAACTACTACAACTACCAACTACATTACCTGTGGTTTTTATCAACAACTAGCTAATGAAAAACCTTATCAATGAGGAAGGGAATTAAAAAGAAATTAATAACAATAACACTTTTAGTAAGACTTGAATAATGTCTTAAACATGACAAAACCGCTCGTATTTGTTGTCCAACCATGTGAAATGAAAATAAAGTCAAAATAAATATGTAGCTGGTTTATTGGATTCACAAATTCACATGTGCAAATTTGTTTCATGGTTACAACAGACAAAACTAAAACAGGAAGTGGTCTGCAAGCCTGACCTTCGACCTGTCTCATATTTAACACAGTTCAAATCCCCATCTGAAGCACTCGTGGCACCTATTATGTTACATCTAGAATGACTACCGTATTTCCTCCAGTCATGTTTTTATTGCTTCAGTTAGTACAATTATTTCCATCATTATTGCAGTTACATACAGTTATCATATGTTGTTTATAGTCCCTTTAAAATAATAATCATTGTATTGGCCTCTAAACTCTAGTGGATGTTTTCTCTCAGACTTTATTAAATCACCTTGTGCCGTGGACTGAAGGAGGACTTCTGTTTCTCTGCTTTACTCCCTATATTTAAATCATGATTAAAGCACAGGCCATTTAAACAATATCAATATATCTGTAAGTCCACACAGTAAAATAAGACTTTGTTCCATGCTCCTCATCTGTGAAGAGATTGGAGTCTGAGTGTGGAAGGATTTGAGAAAATGGAAGCAACTGTACAAATTAAAAGATGACAGATTTGATCAAAATATGAATGGATGTAATTTTTATATCCAGAGCAAATAATTTTGATTTAAAGATGACCTAAATATACTATACCTTTGACTTTAGAAAATATTCTTCAGAGTTTCAGTTATCTATAATGTCAGTTATTAGGAAAATTAAAGTGACATTGACAGTGAATATTTTCAAATCTTCTGCTATATTTTGGAAATGGATTTATTATAGTTCTTTGCTGCCACCTTGTGGAAAAGAAAGGTACACCACCTTGCATAAACTTGAATAAGACAAGTTAGAAACATATTAATAATTTATGGATTTAACACTAAACATGTGACAAAAGCTAACTCCAGGCACTCCGGGTTCCCCCATCAACCCAAAACATGCTGCAGGTCTCTAGGGAGAATAGCCCATAACTAAGTGTAAGTCAATTAAATACAATCAACCATTTCAAATACTGTCTAATACATTACTAAATACTAATAAAATACAACACTAAATACAACACTAAATACAATCGATCAATTAAATACTGTCTCACTTTAACTGTGGGCTTTAACTGTATGTTTTAAACCGTACTTAATTTGTTTATGTTGTTGTAAGGCTACTTTGGGTGTCCAGAAAGGCACCTAATAAATAAAATGTATTATTATTATTATTATTATTATTATTATTATTATTATTATTATTATTATTATTATTATTATTATTATTATTATTATTATTATTATTATTATTATTATTGAAATAAAATTGATCCTGGAATACAGATGAATGCAAGTATTTTACATTCTATATTAAATCAGATATGACTGTAATAGATTGTGTGTAGCTGCAGTGTCCACTTCAGAACTATACAGCTACACATAACAATACCTGGACAAACTTAAGCTTTAATATTCATTCACACTCTGAATGAGCTGCCCTGAGGGGGACTCATGGAGATGTGGCGACCTCCATGACCAAGACAAACTAAATGAGAGTGTTGTTACATCATTGTGCTACAGCCAGTTGGCTTCAGCCTTGACCCTCTGAAAAAAGGACCTGCAGGGCTCAAGGTGATATGTGTCTGTCAAACCTGTTCCCATGCACAGAAGCTCCTCCTGATACATTTCTGAGTTTAATAAGATTTGAACTCCAATCTCACCCACACCTATTTTCTTACCTCAAACTGCACTAACCTGTACCCTACAGATTATAAACACATTACACAATACAGACAAAGACTGACAGAATATTAAATACAGGCGCATTCATGAATTTTAGACTCACGCTACAATTATTTTTGACCCAATTTTACCCAATAGACCCACTGTGCATAATTCTGTGATCCCTTTGAAGACAATTTGATATGTTGATGACAAATCTGAACTTCTTTGTGAAATGTCCTATTTCTATAACGGCAGACAGTGTGACCTACCTCGATTATGTCTTTTGTGATGTAATCATTGCCATTGTGTGGATGATGGGTAATGATTAGGCTAACGTCATTGTTATGCTAAAGAAAGTCAACAGAGGGCGCCATTTGCCTTTGGAACTGACTAACGAGGCATTGTTCAAAACAGCAGCATTAGGGTGTTTGACGGATAATGTGTGTGATTTATTTTACTGAGTTTTAAGTGCGTTGTAATAAAAAAAAAAACAAGTCATGCTTAAGATAAGAAGAATTAAAAAATATTCCTAGCGTTTATCTTACATTTAAATGAATAAATGAGACATAAACGCTAAAAATAAGCACGATTATGTTATGTTATTTCACAAAGACTCACTCGATAAGAACTATATTTAATTTTTAACAACCAAACAACACAAATTCTAAGCGGGTAGTAAAGTTTGCGCTTGGTATTTCCGCACAATTCAACGCGAACTTACGGAAGAACTCTCCAAGTCCGCTGTAAATTCAGTTAAGGGCTTTTATTTTTCGTACTGATCCAAAGTTGCTGCTGGAGTTCCGGTTTTGACTTGACAGCTTGCGGCCATTGACGGTTCCCTCACGCACAGCGGTGTAGGAGCAACGGGGACGAGCCACCGGTGGAGCAGATTCACCTTCAAAACAGGAAGCAAGAACGCGCTCCTCGTCGTGTCCACCTGCGTTTTACACACTTCTGCGGGATTCCTGACTCCCATCTGCCGTTCGTTCCCCGCTTCCTACCATCGCTTTTCACGCTGGAACCCATTTTACCTAAAGACCGACGTAACTGTCACTGTACGAGCAACTTTACCGCGGCGGTTCTCTCTGCGCTTTTCACACGTCGTTACGCCTCAAACGGATCAAAGGTAAGTTCCCGCTTCGGTGCTCATATCTTCACCCCCTTTTGCATGTAATTTCGGTTTTAAAACGGTCTTTTCTCATGCATCATTTCACGTAATTCTAACTGATTGCGTGCGTAATTGATGTGCGTAAAAATGAGATCAAATTGGAGAAGACTATACCACATGTTTGTAAGTTTACTCCTAACGCATACTTACTCACTGGGGCACAGCCAAAGTCACATTTCGCTTCATGCCATGTTGGAATTTCTTGGTTTGCCATGAAAACTAATTTAATTATTTGTAAATTGTCAAACTGCTCATCCCAAATCAACCAAAAGTGGCACATTTTAGTCTTGTTTGTGATGGCACCGGATCAACGTCAAATTCTGCGCATTTTGTTCTCTGGTTTTAGGTATTGGGTAATAAAGTGCTCAAGTCCTAACAATAAAGAGGATGTGAGTGTCTGTGGTTAATTCTACGAGTTGGGTCTTTGGTTTCAGAGAAAAGTGAACGTATTAGAGTTTAGGGACTTGTTAACAGGACTAGCAGATTGAATGGTTAAATGGCAAGATACTAATTATAGCAGGCATTGGTAGGATATTAAATCACGTTGTTGTGCATTAGCTTTGGCGTTAGCTCTTACATTTTCCACATTAATACTGCAGGACATGCTGAAGTCCATGGGTGGGCTATTAAGTTTGCAGAAGGTCTTTGAGAAATTCAGGGACAGTGGAGAGCTAGAACTGCTGTAATCTTTTTATTAAAATCATGTTCAGACCAAAGTGTGGCAACTTTTAGAGAAGATTGAAGGAGAAATATTTTTTTTCTTTTCCTTTGGGCCTTGAAAAACTTTGCAAAGGTCAAACAATGGCGCTGGAATTTACAGGGCTGTAGGAATATAAGACAGTTAATGGTGTCTTAGCTGATCAAAATTTGTAATAGTTGACTGTTCATTTTATTTAGATTACAAGGATTTATATTGGACGTCACCAGAAAGGAGAAGTTAGTGAGTGAGTTAGCTGAAGATTTGATATTTTTTGGCAGATTCAACTCGTGACTCACAAGTTGAGTCTGCCTTTATATAAACAGACTGTTTCCTAGAACTTTTTTCTGCATAAATAGTTTTTGCATGAACTTCCATGTAGGTGTAGTCTTGTGAGTGCAGTTTGGGTCAGGTACATGGAGTTACTTAATAGTAAACCTCCCCCACCACCTTTTTTTAGTCGAGTAATGGAACAGTGAGACATGTCTTTAGTCGACTACAGGCCTGGTTTAGTTTGCAGATGTATGACAGTGGCTCAGTTGTTAATGCCCACGCCTCACAGTGAGAAGGTTCCAGGTTCTTGTAGTAGATGAAGCTTATTGGACTATCTATTAAACTGTCTTTTAACAGAAGTCTCATTACTGAAAATGGATAACCCTGTACTTACATTTTTGTAGCTCACAATGCACCTTTTTATTCGGTGCCAAATTTGGTGCCAAAGACGGGCTCTAGTAGAGATGCACTGGACTCAAGTGAACGGGGAATTCCTGAGAAGTCATCAGTCATCTGAAGTGTTCTTAGATCATCCACATCTTTGGTGTCATCTTTCTATTAAACTATTAAGTTACATTGGCAAAGACATTAAAGGGATACAGCCTCATACGGGCGGCAGTGGTGCGTGTCGGTGGAGGTGGGAAATGTGTCAAAAATGGATAATCTCACTTTTAATGAATTGGGGTTGTGCAAAATGAGAATATTCACCATGTAGACTAAAATAACTTATAGGCTGCAAAATAAGATGATGAAAAATGAAAACACAATCCCCAATGTAGCTGTATTCTCACATTAATGTTTTCTCAACAGTATGCAGATAAGGGTGGCTTTGAAAGGAAGTTTATAATAACCATTCTCCCAAAAGTAACAAATAAGGGTTGTCCATGGTGCCTTTGATTACTCACATCGAATTTGTCAATCCCTCCTGTGGGCTCACCACTCACAGAGGGGTTCATAGGGGGGGTCAGGTGCACAGAGGACTGGGCGGTGAACAGCTGCCCCTGTGACCCAGCCGGATTAAGCGGGAGAAGATGGATGGATGAATTTGTCAGTTTACATGTCATATAAAGTTACCAGTGGACTCTTAAGAGCTTTAAACCATGTTACAATGCTGTTACCTCATCAAAAACAAACCTGGAGTTCAGATTTGTTTCAATGGCCCTTTGTTATTTGTCTGTCCACATCTCCAAAGCTCAAAAAGTTCTGTTCCACCTTGTGATGTCATGAAGCAGTAGTTTTCATGCTAAGAGCAATCTTTTAAGTTTTGTTGGCAATTCCAGGAAATCATCCAAAAATTCAAGTCAAGATGTATGTAGAGTTTAAAAACACAGTGGAGCACTTCCTGTATTACCACATGACATCACAAGGTGGAACAGAGTGTTTTTGGTTTGAGAGAACCACGCAGCCTAAATACACAGGACTGAGCATTAAACATGTGAATGAAGCAAAACACAGCTCCAGGTATGTTTATGGCGAGAAAACATCATAAGCCAGATCAGAAAATAGTGTAAAATGTGCCATTTACGTTGTCTTAAAGGTCCAGAAATCCGATTATAATCAGATTTTGGTATGCATGTGAACAAGGCCATTGATGAGAAGAAATGACTAAGTGCACAGTCCTAAAGCAACGTCAGCTGACGTAAGTAACATTTGGGGATAGGGTTTTCATCGGGGCTGGTGCATGAAGCTCAGAAGATGCGCTAACCTTTCTTTGACACCTGTGGGACTCACCATGGGGCAGCCTGAAAATGTCAACGCAACACGTTTCACTATAAATGAGGTTATGAGTACAACACTCGAATTTATTCAGTGGTTAGATGTTATTCAGACATCGCAACTCAAAAGTCCCTGCTAGATCATACTTGGACGTAGTACAATACTTACACTTTTCAGTCAACCACAAACCAAGATCCTGATGGCACAAAGCACAGTGTGACCTTTTAATCATTCAAGTCATTTCAGTAGTAAAAAACTACACAGAAACAAACACTGCACACAAAGTTTAAAAGTGTGTTGCGTAATTTTTCTGGAGAAGGGTCAGTCAAATGCTTTTTTTTCCCCATGGAAATGTTTTTGCTTTGACTGGAATGTTTCACAGCCTGGCATTAAACCTTTCTATCCGAACCAGGCCAAGTTACAGGTCAGTTCTGTGGTGAGGCAACCCCGTTCACAGTCAGAATGCCTGTTTTTTTTCTAGATTTTTTGAGCTATAAAACCATCTGTAATTGACTACATATAAGATAGAGTTGTTTTAATGTCATACTGAGGAAAATTCTAAATCTCTTGGTACGATATTTATTACGATATTTTGGAGAGGGTAATATAATTGTAGATAGGACACTTTTTTTTTTTTTTTTTTAAATATTGTGGTGGGAATTATCACTGGCATAATCCCAAGAAGTAAAAAACATATTTCTTCATGTCTGCCCTGAAAATGACTCATGGAATGAATCATGGGATATGTAGTTCCCTGTTTATGTTTCTATAAAACAAGGCATTTAAGCGAAGGAACTTGTAATTCGATGTATTGTGACATCCCACTACCGTATTTTTCGGACTATAAATCGCTTTTTTTTCAGGGTTTGGGTGGTCCTGCGATTTATACTCAAGTGCGACTTGAAATTTTATGAAATTTTTCACACAGACAGCTCATAGACCAAATATATGAATCCTATATATGAATCAAAAATGATAAAAACATCTATATAGGGCTGCAGCTCTGGATTATTACAGTAATCGATTATTCTGTCGATTATTTTGTTCGAATAATCGAGTAATTGTTTGTTATTGTCGTGTCTACTTTGCACATGTTAAGTACACACCACGTGCATTGACAGATACACGTGTTTTGGACATGAAAAACGTAATGATCGCTGGGCTAAGGTTGACTTACCTCGCGGTTTCTTTTCCACTTGATGTAATGTATGGGCCATGTAGTTGCCACTCAGCACGGTGGCTGAGTGGCAACACTCAGGCCTCACAGCAAGAAGGTTGTGGGTTCGATCCCCGGGTCACCCGGGCCTTTCTGTGTGGAGTTTGCATGTTCCTCCCCGTGTCTGGATGGGTTTCCTCCGGGTGCTCCGGTTTCCCCCATCAACCTAAAACATGCCCGCACCCCTATGAACTAACATCAAGGACCATGTTGTTCACCCTCCTGTGGGCTCACCACCTGCAGAGGGGTTCATAGGGGGGGTCAGGTGCTATGAGTATTGGGCAGCAAGCTGCCCCCGCGACCCAGCCGGATTAAGCGGGAGAAGATGGATGGATGGATGGATGGTAATGTATGGGTGCTTTCTGTTTAGATGTTGTAGCATCAGAAGGTGACTTTTAAAATGTAATCCATTACAGATTACAGACCCCAAAATGTAGTTTGTGACGTAATCAATTAAATTACTTAAAGTGAGTAATGTAATCTGAATACTTTGGATTACTTGATATTGTCATGATTTTTAAAACTACATAAATGTAGCAACCAACTCCTGCAAATTCTTGTTTGGTTTTAGACCTAGATTAGTCCTGGTTTTAGATCTGGTTTAGACCTGCTTTAGACCTGGTTTTAGTCCTGGTGTGAGTTCTGGTTTAGAGGCGCACAGGAGGAAGCGTGGTCCACGGAGTGTACGCGACAAGACACGATCCACCATGCGGCCGCGCGTACCGGAGATGAGGAGTGCGCGGCGTACCGGAGCGTACCGCACGCGGCGTACCGGAGATGAGATGTGCGCGGCGTACCGGAGCGTACCGCACGCGGCGTACTGGAGATGAGGAGTGCGCGGCGTACCGGAGCGTACCGCACGCAGCGTACCGGAGATGAGGAGTGCGCGGCGTACCGGAGCGTACCGCACGCGGCGTACCGGAGATGAGGTGTGCGCGGCGTGGTTTAGACCTGCGGTGTACGCTCTTTTTATACATCCATGGGCGCCGCGCTGTTGTGTGTACAGTGAAGTGCAGTGGTCGTGCGGAAACTTTACCTCTACCACAAAAGGTTCCGGACATCGCCGAGCGTATGAAAATAAAACGAAGCATCGAGGCAAAAGAATAATAATCGATGCATTTTTCTAATCGATTAACTCGATGAATCGTTTCAGCCCTACATCTATGTTTTTTTCATTTGGTTTTTAGAGACAAATAATAAAGAAAAGAGTTTTTTTTTTTTTCGTTTTCTTATTTTTGGTTCGAAAAGAAGAACAAAAAAATGAACAAATGATACATGGATTGTTCTCTATTCCGTCGTTTTAATTATTGTAACTTCTATAACTTGCGTGCAACTTATAGTCCAGTGCTTATACATGTTTTTTTCTTCTTCATTATGCATTTTTTGGATATTGCGACTTGTAGTTTGAAAAATCCGGTATATTATTGTGAGACTTTTGACGATGCAGTATTACAATATTTTGATTACTGTTACATCCCTAATTCTAAGCAAAGCAATGACATATTTATAGAACCAAAACTGTGACGGAGCCCAATCGAAAAGTTCTACAGTGCGCCTTTTTAAATATTGTATGTCAAGTGCAGTCTTTAAAACTGCCCCCATTTTATAAAGTACTTCTAAGTCAGTACTATTTTGGAAGGTGCACATGTATCAGTGCTACATGACAGGAACTATTGTGCAAAATCAACTTTTTTGAGCTTTTAACCATGTTGCAATCATGTTTTCTTCTCACGTTCTCACTCCTTTCTGTACTTGGAGTGATTCACACATGTTTGAGTAATCTACCGATCAACCCCTTATTTTCACTTCCACCGGGACACGCCCACTGTTCTGTACTTTCTTCATTCTCCAATTTTATTTTCTTAATCAGCGATATGAGTAGGATTGGGCAGTGTTGCATAATCTTTTTGGCACAATTAAAACACTGCTAAGGTGATATGCATGTGGTCCTTCAGAGCAGTACTTGTGATGACTTCTTTTATTAGGTTGTTTTAGATCAATATTGCCATTTAAAATGTGCAAATTATAACATAAAAATCCATGGATGTCATAGATTATAACTATGTAGCAGACACAGTGTCTTGTCTCTGATCTATGTTATAATATTGTTTCCTCATCAAAAACGTACTTAGAGTTTTGTTTTGTTTCATTCACATGTTTAACACACAAACCTGCAGATTTAGGCTGTGTTCTTCTCTCAAAACACCTTGTGACATCACATGGCAATACAGGAAGTGCTCCAATGTATTTTTAAACTTCAATAAAATCACTAAAATTTGGATTATTTTCAGACCATCTCAGACTAAGATGCAGACAGACTCATGATAAAAGGTTACTCAAACATGTGTGAAACAAATCACAACGCTCGAGGAGGTAACGACATTGTAACATGGCTTAATGAGTCAATTTTGCGTAATGTAGGACCTTTTATTTAAAAAAAAAAAATGATATAGCTGTGTTTTTGATTCAGAATACAACTCAGTGCACAAATAGTGTAATCCTGTAGCATTAACATTTGAGAAACTGAAAGGAAAACTGCTAATTTTTGTGTATTAAGTATCTTGAATGAGTCTATTCTAAACTTTAAATTGAATTACTGATTTCACAATATTCTAACTCACTGAAAGCTGAGATACAGTGGCAGTGATGAGCTTTAGCCACCCACAATGGAAGCTGATTGGTGCTACATTCACGTACCTGTCAAAACTACCTTAGCAAAGTGAATAAAACCTGGATTGCAGTATTGAAAAGCTCTTACGTGGACTACTACACTGTCCTTCACTTATAATTCCCATTACTACCCTGT
This sequence comes from Odontamblyopus lacepedii, assembly GCA_034769755.1. NCBI lineage: Eukaryota > Metazoa > Chordata > Actinopteri > Gobiiformes > Gobiidae > Odontamblyopus > Odontamblyopus lacepedii. The sequence continues at coordinate 31,057,357 of CM068357.1, forward strand.
GTCTCCTTCAACCACGCACACTTCCTGCTTTTAGATTAGTGTTGGTAGCTATTGCATAACATCCCTTTCAAAGCATAGTACAGGTACTATAGGCCTGTTAGTTTTCTACTTCGATGAGTGTACAGCAAATGGTTTTCAGATCTGCACCCAGGCCCCTTCTGTAGTACTTTAAATTGAAGAACAAGCACCAGCTCTCAGTGTTTGATTGGTGAGTAGGTAGCAAGAATTCTGTGCGTTGCTAAAGCAGGCCGTGACCTGCCGAAGAATGCAGAGGAGAGGGAAACGGGAGTGGGACAGAGCCAAATGTGATCAGATGAACGAAGCAGGAAAGGTGAAGAGTGGGAGGAAGGTCTAAGGATTTAAAGATCTGCCTTGAGAAAGCGTAAAAGTGTGTTTGTATGTTGGTTTATATCAATACAAGAAAACAAACAGTGACAATTGTAATTTTGATCAAGATCTTTTCTATTAATTTGATACCATCATTGATTTTTGAAGTCACTGAAGTTAGAAAATCAGAATAACCAACATTCACTGGAAACAAGGAAACCGATAACTGTTCCACACCCTAATAAATCAATACCAAACCCAGATATTTGATTCAATACTGCAAAAACCACATGCTTTGACCAAACTTTACAAAGATGTATGGGTGTGGAACTGTGTCCCGTTTCCACAATTCCAGAGGGTGTGATTGAAAGGATGGATTAACCAATCGGAGAAGCACATGGTCTGTTCTTGTCAAAGCAAACATGGTTCTCACTGATGAAGGGGAAAAAATGACGCATAAGACTGAGACACAGTGCAACCATCACGTGAAGCACCAAACTCTTACTTATCTCACTTAAAAGAAGTGTGTACATTTGTTTTGAGTGATCTGAAAATTATCGAGATGTGGTGGCTTTGGTTGGACTGTCCATTGTTCATGGTCTATGGTCCGATTCCAGATCCTTTTGGATAGGGATGTAACGATATCCAAATCTCTCAGTACGATGTAACTACACCAACAACTTGCAGTACGATATTTTATCATGATATTTTGTGGCTATTTTAGGCTAACAAAATTCTGAATATGCAACTCAGTGTTTCCTGCAGAAAATTATTCCGTCAAGGACTGAGGTGCGACGACCTAGTTTTGTGAGGATTCAGGTGGTGCCCCTGCAAGCACTTTGTGCTCTGCACACTCTGCGTAATGTGCGTAATTGTTGTTTGTTTTTTTCAGAGGGACCTACTCAAGGCGAGGGGCACTTGTTGTCAAGGCGGCTGCCCTAACTATAAAGCGCTGCAGGAAACACTGCAACATTTTCCATTTTGAAATGGCTTGACAAGTCTTTGGCTCTGTCATTATCCAAAGAATTAAACGGCCCATATGTGAGCTTTAAGACATGTTAAAATGCTGTTACCTCATCAAAAACATACCCAGGGTTATGTTTTGAATCTTTCACACATGTTTGTGTAAAACATGTGAAACTTTTATTATTAATTTGTCTACATCTCCATCGCTCAAAATACTTCCACCTTGTGATGTCATATAGTGGTGGTTTGAAGTTTGAAGCTTCCTTTTTACTGTTAGTTTAAGTAGAGATTGGCACTGGCAGGGCTGACATCATCCAAATGATTCTGGCGAAGTTGTTTGAAGTTTAAAAACTCATGGTCTATATAGTTCCCTCTGCATTTAACTATTGCTCCACCATAACAGTATTTCAGTCATTGTTACATCCTTACTTCTGGATTCGAACAGAATGTAGAAGGTCACTAGCTGGTCAGGCAAACAAATACTTAACTGTAACATGTTGTCCCTGAAAACAACTTTTGATGACTAAACCTAATTCTGCTTTTATTGAATTCATAAAAACAAATCAATATTTGACAAAGGGCCCATGTTGTTCTTTGTTCTTCTCTCAAATACAAAACGCTCTGTTCCTCCTTGTGATGTCATGCTGTAATATACAAAATGTGCTCTACTGTGTTTTTAAACTCCATACACCTTCACCTTCATTTGGATTATTTCAGCCACTGGAATTAGCCATCTCTACTGAATTAAACGTAAAAGGTGGAACAGGGCATTCTGATCTTTGGAGATGTAGACAGACAAATGATAAAGGTTTACTCAAACATGTGTGAATGAAACAAAATGCAACTCCAGGTTTGTTTTTTGCTGACATGGCTTATACCTCCACAAGAATGAATTTTGCGTGACATAGGACCTTTAAACATCACATTTCTTTACACACATTGGACTCCTTGCTTGTTTTCCTAATAGCGTTGCAGCCTCCTCCTGTTTGTGACGCGGGGCACCTCAGTGTGAAGGCGTGACATATTTTTATCACACGTGCTTCAAATGTGAATCACCACCACCACACAACCTACATAATGGGCCTTGTCTAAACCTCCAGCATTTTCCATGGCCTCTAATATTCACTGCAAATTAGGGCAACACAATATGGTATGGAATCATTGCTGGTGTGCAGGGATAATGAAATATAACATACAATCTCAATGCAAAATCTCTGTTTTGTACTATAATGTTCCAAGGTGGCCTGTGGGCATATATTAGTCTGCGGTCTTATACTCAAGATCATTCTAAAGCTGTTCAGGAAAGTTTCAAATGAGTATCTAGTTTTGATGCAAGTTTTAGTATTGATTAATATCTGATTTTGACTATGCTACCTTCTTTAGATCACTGTTCGGTAACCATGCAGTTAGAGATCAGCTGACTATACAATTTTGGCAACATATTTTATTGTCATTTTTTCTCACAAACATTGCGATTACATTTGCAATTCATGTTTTAGATTTTGTTAAAGTTACACATTTTAAACATGTCACGGAGCATCAACATATGGCACAATATGAATCACTAAACAAATACAAGAATCTCATATTTCGAACTACAGGGTTATTATCAGGTTATAATAGACAGGATATTTTGTTGTTTGCCGACTTTGCAATTTGCTTTAGACATGGACTGATATATGGGTTGGTTGATATATCGGGCCGATATTTGGACTTTTTATTGTTTCAGCTTGCAGGCTTAAATGTCCAGCACAGGCCGATATTTAGCTAGGGGTGGGCATTTGATTAAATTTTCTTAATGCGCTTTGTGTTGCATTTTTGTATGAAAATGCAACATAAACATTATATATTTAAATTATCATAATTATTATTACTTTTACTAATCTGCATAAATAAACTCAACTTTACAACATATAAACCATAATCACTATAGAGCCACATCAGTGTGAGATTAGAATGTGTTTAATGCAGCTTTGGCCAATTTGTTTACGTCTTACAGAAACAAAACTTAAAACCGCATGGCTCATTTGCATAAACAGTAAGTGAAAAAAAGCAGCTCTTTCCTTGTGTGTGGATGTGTTCAGCTTCAGTTGGACTAAAGAACACGACTCAGTGGAATATGAGTGTTCTCTCTGTGACAGAGGATGTGATGAGGCTGGTGAGTCTGTTCTGTGTGTATGTCGCGTTGGAGATACATGCGAAATCGGGATACTCAAAAAAAAATCATACCCAGGATACTGATGTGCAGGCAAACACACTCTGAGGGATATAGTGATCTCCAAGGATCCAGAGCTGAGACGTGGGACTGTGGGGCCACAACTCCAGTGTTTGTGCTGTGAGATGCAGCCTTGACTCCTTGCGCTACGTTACAAACAGCAACCTACATTCAGTTTGTCGATTAAAATGAACGTGATCGACGAAATTCTTAATGATCAATTATCGATTAGTCGACTAATCATGCCCATCCCTAGTCGAAGCTTTACACTTTAATTTGAAGAGATAGCTGCATAAAATGTGACTACACAGTTCTTTTTTTAGGTTTGTCGTAAAAAAAAGTCTCTGGAGAAAATATATCGGCTTAAAAATATCGGTTTATCGGCCATCAGTTGCTGTGACCTCTAAACAGTAAAAGAATCCAGGGAAGGTTCTGAAAAACCTCATTTTGGTCGATCTTTTCTAATGTTTTTCAATCAATAAATTTTTAGATTATTCTCTTTTTCCCCTGATGACATGGGCATACAGTAATTATCCAAAGTTTCAATTTGCAAAATAATTCAGGTAGGTTATGTGAGAAGATATAGAGAGCTTGAGATGTAATTTTCATGGCAGTGCAGAGGACTTGTATATTACCCAATAAAATGAAAGTGTCCAAATTAGAGCTGCAAGATGAATCGCAACTGAATCAAAACCGTAACTTGAATGGACGAAATTAGCAAATCGCAAAGGCTGCAGTTTTTGAAGTCCCATCATTTCCTCCACAAACTAAATATCCGGTCTTATTCTGCATAAAAAAAAACGGCTAACATTTTAGTTTAGTTGCCTGACTAGCTCTAGTCCCTTCTACATTCTGTTTGCGTTCAGAAGGGTCTGGAATCAGACCGTAGAGCGTGTAAAACCTCTGTCCAAACTTGAGACGGTAAAATTCAGAACAAAATATATCACTTCTTTTACCTGAGATAACAATTTATTGCTTCGACTGTTGATTCTAAGAAAATCTGCAGTGTTTTTCATTCCTTTTGTGTTGTTTTTTGCCCTTTTTTACTGTACATGTAAGCAACGATGTCTGTTTTTGATGTGAACAGAGCATGTGTCTCTCTGATTGGTTAATCCGCCTGTCAGTCACACCCTCTGAATTCAGGTACACGGGACACAGCTCCAGATCCACTCGTCTTTGTAAAGTTTTGTCAAAGCGTTTGGTTCTGGCAGATTTCGATGTGCAAAAACATGTTCCGAAATGTGATTCTTGTTTTGTTTGTCATTTCATTTTTAGCCTTAGTCACAATTGTGTAACTTTTGGCAAAACAAAAACAACATTTGGGATATTACATAAGAAGTTTTTCTTTTTTAATCATGCATCTTCGCCGCTTGTATGGCTGATGGCACACAGTAGTTTCCGGGATCACCTTTCGATCTTCTATCTTTGGTTTAGCTCCTGGTTGAACTATTGATCGTCCTCTCATGTTTGTCCATGAGTTTGATGTGTAAGAATGTCTCTAGTGACTTTGAGATAATGCTGTTTGACTTCAATACGTTTCTGTTTGACTTCAATATGTTTCTGTCGATGACTTTCACTTCATCTGAATGTGTTAAGGCAAAAGGGAGTAGATTCTGTTTAATTTTGGACTCCGATAAAGCTGCATTGCACAATTCTTCTGGTAAAGGTTCTGCTATCTGCTTTTTTCCATGGAAATGTTATTGCTTTGACTAGAATGTTCCACTGTACAGAGTAAACCTATTTATCATGAGGGACACAAGCAGGTTACAGCACTACACTACATTACAGTTCAGATCTGTGGAGAGGCGCTCGTATTCGCAGAAGGAATTATTGTATTTTTGAGCAATAGAAACATCCATAGTGAATACATGTTAGATTGATATGTATAATGTCATGTCATGGAACATTCCACGGAAAACAATATCATATCCATGGAGACAAGCAGGTGGTGGAAAAATTGCACAGTGCACCTTTTAAGACTTCTAAGTCAGATGAGTTGCTAATAGTGCTGAAGTTGAATCATTTTGCCTTTGACCTACAACTGTCTTTTATTTTGATTTATTTTATATCTGTTTTTTTATTGTTATGCAAGTGCTTTGAGTGCCTTGAATATGGAAAAGCGCTATATAAAAATGTGACCATTCAGTAAGTGTGAGGTAGCATTCATAAAGCTCTAAAATGACAACAGGTTGGCAAAAACTAGATATTTTCTGCAGCATTTGTGTAAAATGATATGGTGAGTTCAGAAAGTACCTATATGGCTGGGTACTGCTTATGACACTGTAGTGACGAAAAGGTTAAGGTACTACTGGTAACTTTCATAATATTATGATGATGCCTGGTTGGTCCTGATAAGCATAGCTGTAAAGAAATCGAAATGGAATTTATAAACATTATAGCTCTATGTGGTTCTAGATAATGATTCATTGATAATTTGCCGTGACATCACTGTATTGTTGGAATGTTCAGCAATTACCATGGAGACACAATGCACACATGGGTAAACACTGTCAAAAAGGTTATCTGAAAAAATGCAAAATGAAGTTAAATAACTAATTTTCAGGAGTCTGTGATCAATGCGAGCCTTTATAGTAATTTGAAGTGTTGGCTAGAGCTTCTAAGAGAATATTGCTTTCAGTTATTTGACGGCATTAGCTGTAAAGTATCAAAAAAGCAGGTGGTGTTCGCGTACCGTATCAAACATTTAGAAATTATGGAAATTGAAATACTCCCAGCTAGGGCTGGGTGATATGGACCAAAAAATATATCTCGATATATTTTGCTGTATCTCGATATACGATATATATCTCGATATCTTTACAGGATAAACTACTGCAAAAACAACAAACAAATTTTATCTGATTAATATTCATTTAGTACTGCACTTAAACACTCTGCAAAGAGAACTTGCAGTGGCACTTTACAGAAAACTGCTTCAAAGTGAAAAAAGTGGCTAGGATTTTTAAACCTGTATTTTCAAATTCCAAACTGGAGTTAAATTTTTTGGTTTTAAAGTGGTATTTAGTCTCTGCACATTTACCAAACCAAACGCACTTTGTGACAAACAGGTTTATTTGGCATTTTATTAGGCAAAGAAGCCAGAGAAGGCGAGACCTGAGTCCATGACAAGACTGAATCCAAATGCGCTTGAGTCCGAGACAAGACCAAGACAAAGCTCTCGCTTTAGCGGAGAAGGAAGTCGAGCGGTGTGGGGGTGTCTAATGAGTGGGACAGGTGTGGGTCCACGCCCCCGTTTAAGGGGGCGTGGGTGTGTTTTGAAGCGGAGTTTGTTCGTATGAGTGATATCTGCGCACACGCGGAGCTTGTATGCTGGATTCGTGCGCGGTCGGAGGTGTCATGTGGTTGCGCTCGCGCTGGGCAGGTGCATTTAGAAAGTTTAACTCATCATGTTACGTCTGTGCGCAATTCTCCTTATTGTGCTGCAGAAACACTCGCACAGATGCGCCTGTTTTGTTTTCCACGTTCGCACACCGAAATATTTGCCCGCAAATGCAAGTGAAATGGGCGCACTGTAGAGCCCTGGTCCTAGTCCCAGTTTAGTCCGCGGCCGAGCCCCGGGCTCTACGGCCGCGTTTAGTCCTGGTTTACTCCTAGTCCTGGTTTAGTCCGCGGCCAGCTACAGGCTCCGGGGATGAGCACAGGGGACATAAGTGAGGAGGCGGAGGCGAGCGCGGCACAGAGAAGGTGAGACAAGCGAAGCGGCGAAGCCAGAAGTAAACATAAGCATTATAGCGATATATCGATATGTCAGAATTCATATCGAGTTTCAAAAATATCTCTATATATTTTAAATATTGAGATATCGCCCACCCCTACTCCCAGCCTTAATCTCTCATTATCTAATCTCATCACATTATCGCCCTTTACAACATAATCCACGGCAACATGTCTAACATAGAAGACATGGTTGCATGCGATTGTAATGTAACATTGAGACTGCCTTGGTTTCAAGATTTCTGTTTTCCCTTCTGGTGATGAGAGGGTCTCCATGGTGATCCATCGTGCGCACAGGCTGTTATAGGATGTCCCACCCACCCTCTGCTGAGTGAGCATGTGCTAACCATGTCATATGTGACTGGTACAGGCCCAGAGGAGAGACCCACAGACTTTTACATTCATGATGGTTTTACTCTTGCATATCAAATCCCTCAGGTTTTCCTGGTTTCTGCTACAAATACACACAGTTTCCTTTGTTTACAATACGGCTGCAACATTCAAGACATGTAGACTATAAAAAATAATTGTTGCCATAAATATATTTAGATATCTGTAGTCAGTTATCTGGACTATACAGACTCTAAATGAAAATACCTTTTTATAACACAGACAGTGGCATCATTAAATCAAAATATCACAAAAGAATCTTTAAATATAACATTAAGTACACTTTATTCTTAAATTTTCTCCATCTACAAGCCCTTAGTCACCATTTCCACCTTTATCTGGTTGATGACGTATTTAAAATGTCTCCATTTACAATAGAAATAACTGTTTGAATAGTCAATCTAACTACTAAACTGGCAAGTTGACTACTAAAATAACCATTAGTTGCAGACCATGATTACAACTGTGCTCAAAAAGAAATAAGTTAGCCTGTTGTCAAGTTCTCAGGTTAATATCTGATCTTGAACTGTACCTGTGAAAGTCTGCTACTCTGGAGTTAAAGTAATGAAACCACTGCTTAGCCTTTAGCGGTTATCATAAATGCATGCATGCCGTCATAATTAATTATGCGTAAATGCAGACCATTCACACCTCTAGTCACAGCTCATCAACATATCAATGCGAGTCCAGTAACATGTGTACAGCCACTATAATCACTTTACAGTAGGTCAGTGTAAGAAAAAACAGGCTGTTTTATGTGTGGTAATTTACAGCAGCTAAAGTTCACAAGGGATTAGAGTTACCTGTGGATCTTTGGTGATTTGTAATAACTGAGGAGGTTGACTGAGATCTTAATCCCGCGCAAATGCGCCATGTCTGTAATTTGTAAAGTCAAAATTCTGCTGCAAATGACCTACAATATTTCGCCAAACATCGGTGATAATACTAGTCCCTTGCGAATGTCCGTGCTGTTGTAATTGGGCCTTTTCTGCCTCTTTCTTTTCTTTCCACGTTCTTTTCTCTTTCAATGTCAGTCAATGTCTGTAAAATAGAGTAAATTACGGACTTTCTTTGATTATCCCGTGCGATTGCGCTGTAAAAGCTAACCTATGAGAGAACCAAAAGTAGCTTCAAAACGACACATTTGCAGCACTCACCGCTCACACAGGCTCCTCTCAGATCACAAGTCTTCACTAATAACTGTCCTTTTAATCCTGACTCAAACCAATCGTCCGTAAAAAGAATATAATCCAGCATGTTGACAGCAGCTGCATGTGTCCTCTTTCTATGGGTGTGTCCTCTTCTCCGCACTCGCACTTTGATAAAAACAAGCAGTAGTTTTGTTGCTGCCCTAAACTGAAGTTCACTTTTATTTATAGTGAATAACTTAGATCAGACACAAAAGCATTTAAAGCCAGCGCCTCGGTGCTGCCTCAGATCTCACTAGTGTAAACAAATGTGCGTGATTGACATGACTATGGAGGTGCGTTCAGGGGCAGTACGGTGTCACAGAGACAAATCACTCCTCAGATAAATACTAATGCAGCATCACATCTTAGGACATTTACCTGTCCGTAAATTGATTTAAATGGACATAATATAGAGAGTCTAAACTTTATAACGAGGTATAACATGCCCACGTCGACCATCGGTCCATATCCGCTAAATTTAGGTCGATATGTCTCCAAGTGCTCATATCAGCTGATAAAATCGCCAACAGATATATTGGTCGTGCCCTACTTTTTAATGAGTATCTAGTTCTGATAGTTTTAACATCGATTAGCTTCTGATTTTCGATATTTATAACCATGCTAGTCCAGAGAAGAATGATTTTCAATGACCTAAATATTGATTAACAGAAAGATTGTAACGTTTTTGTTTATCACCACAGGTAGCAGCCCCAGAGGCTATCGTCAATAACTGAAGTGTTTTGTTGCTCTTGAAGTCTCTCATAAGCCTCTTGTGCATGTTACAGTAAAGCCATGTGATCTGCGACTGATCGGGCTGTTTTGTAATTCTGGTGTGACAGTTCGGTTGTGTCACCACCTTTTGTCTCTTTGTCCCCCCTTCTCTTTCTTTCTCTGTTTCTGCTCTGAAGGACCTTTGCTCAGATCCAGATAACTCATTTACCAGGGGGACTATCTACTCCAGTACACCCCCCAGGCGAAAATCAATACAGGCTAAAGACATTCTTTCAGAGGCTGCAGATGGAGGTGTTGTAGTTCTGATTTACTTGGACTCTAACTTGGTAACTATGTAAGATGCTCTACTAAAAAAATTCTTGGTGGACTAAAGATATATTCTTGGCATTGATTCATAATTCTAGGGTGTGACATGGGGCTGCCAAAAGCTTGAAAAATAATCAGGATCTAGCACATAACTATGAATAATACAGTGAAGTGCTAGTAAACAGCACCTTCATAAGTGACGATAAAAACTGCTTAGTCACACCCACGATAAAGGTTGTCTCGCTCCAGGCTTTCTTCTTTCAGATGTTGAGCATAAAAAAATCTTATAATCCTAATAAAATAATTCTTAAAAAACTAATTAGAGATGCACAAATCCAGCTTTTCCAGTTTCGATTTTGATTTTTATATTGTAGCAGTAGGGCTGTGCATTGATACGATACATAGGATATGCATGTCATGATTCGATATATCACGATATATCCCAAAATATCCCAATACTAAAACAATGATATATTGCAATTATTAAAAAATGACTTCTAATCAACTACACCTTCATGAGAACCAAACTGTATGAAATTCAGTTTATTATCTTTTTTTAAATCATGAGACCAGTGAATACAACTAATGAATTTGAGTGAAAAATGGTATTTAAAAAATCGATTCAGGTGCATTTTGAATTGATTCGAGAATTGTTCAATGAAATGTCACAACATAGCACTGAATCGTTTTTTTCTTACACCCCTAATATGCAGATACCTGATATAAAACAAAAACAGTGTTGTGTGTGAAAACTATGGAAGCCCATTTTCACCAGTAAATAAAAAATAAAACCCTCACAGAAAGTCGTAATTCTGAGTTTAAAAGTCGTAATTATGAATTTAAAAGTCAGTTGTTTGGACTAAAGCAGCTCCATGGACAGAGTCACATAGACACTTTGCACGTCGTCATTCGTGTGGGATTTGTGTGGATTTCTTTCTCTTGTCTTTTTAAAACATTCACAAGTTAACGAAGAAATGGAGCGATGTGGAGATGTCCTGAGCTCCTGGAGGACGACCTCTCCAGGAAAATGACCGAGTGCTTCCATGAGCACATTCAGAGACGACTTTATAACTCATAATTATGACTTTTAAACTCATAATTATGACTTTTAAACTCATAATTATGATTTTTTAACTCCTAATTACAACGTTTAAACTAATAATTATGACATTTAAACTCATAATTACATTTTTTAAACACATAATGACACATAATGACCTATGACTTTATAATATATATATATATATATAAATAATTTTTATTTACTGACGGAAATGGGCTTCCATAGAAAACAGCATTTATTTCCTTAAAATAATCAAAACCCTTGGGTGTAGAACCACTGCAGCAATGATGTTGTCCTATTTTATTCCTGTTCTAGCCCTGGGTTAGACCTGGTGTATTCTTAGCCCTGCTTTGAATCTTGTGCTACTCAAAAGTTCAAACATGTTCTTAGGTGGTGCTTTGTGTGAAAACTGGCCGATTGTAGCCGTAGCATGCTAGCAGCTGTTGTGGTGCTTGAGGCCTATTCAGTGCTATTGTTTTAGACGTACACACAGAGCCCTGTTGTTTACGGTGAGGTCGTGATGACGCATAGCTATAATGTAACGACCCTTAAAGCACCGCTGGTCAGTAAAAGTGCATGTGCTGGGGCATTCCAGCTGCATTCTTTCCCTGTTCAGCTCATTAGACCAATCGCCTTTGCGTTCCGGACTTTCCTATATCACAGGGTCGAGCGCATGCCATGAACTTTATGACTAAGCTGTTTAGAGCACTCAAACAGCTTTCAAACGGTTAAGTTGTACTGTTATCTTACACATATCCTACAAGTAGAGTTTGTACAGTATTTACACTAACCTGGTAGTTTAACCTCTAGTTCATATGTCGTTGTTCATAATTCCATGTATATTTAAATGTGCCTTACGTAACCCTTTGTCATGCTTATCTCTATACCGGTAATGTTTCACAGTGTGGCATTAAATGTGTAGCAGTTAATGGTCTCACCTCACAGCAAGAAGGTCTTTGGTTTGATTTTGGGGTGAAGCAGGACTTTTCTGTGCAGAGTTTGCGTGCTCTCCCTGTGCTTTCAAAGGTTTCCTCCTGAGTGCTCCAGTTTCCCAAACCACTAAGAAAACACATGTACAATAGGGTCTCCTCTGGGACCAGGACTCTGAGAAAGAGATTCTTAAACTCAGCAGGACTGTCATGGTTAAATAAGGGTCAATCATGATTATAAACCTAATTATTTAGTATTTTTCACTTTAAGGTGTTTTTATTGTTAGTGAAATACCTTTGAAAAAAATTCACTCTCAATGGGAGTGAAGTCTCCACAGATTTCGACCTGTAATTTGGCCTGTTGGCATCACCTGCTAATCTTCTTGGAGATACACTGACTTAATTCCATACTGAGGAACACTCTGGGGAAACAATAACATCTCCATGGAGACAAGGTGGTGGATCCTCTGCCAAAAAGTTACCTAGTGCACTTTTAAATCTGTACTCCACTGTGAGCTTTCAGGATTGGTAATAAATCCATTTAAATGCTCATTTTATTAAATGATTGCAGAATAACTCCCTCGCTTGGATAATGTCATTTAGATGATTGAGTTTATTAATCATCAGTGCACTGGCTCTTCAGGCTTCTCCATGTGTGCTTTAAACCTCTCCAGCACATGTTTCCTTTAGACAGTGATGAGGAAAACACTCCAGTGTCAGTAATAGCCTTCAGAGGTCAAGAGTTGAGCCGGACTTGTTAAGGAAGAGCTAGAGAAAAGGAGATGGACAGAGAGGGGGATGGGGGAGGGATGGAGGATGGATGAAGGTAGAGAGAAGGGAGGGGGTGTCTGCTCCTGTAGCTCCAGTCGTTTTGCCCTGTGCATTCCCAACATTCCAGTGCTGTGCAGGAGGACGGCAGGGCGTGTGATGGGACGCTGCACGAAACTATCAGACCTCCGACTGTTCGACCACAGATACAACTGACTACATCCTGCAACTTTAAAGGGCCTTTACTTCAGATCACTCTTTAGTTTAGCATACATTATGCAATACAAATGATTTCCAACTCACTTTTTATTAGACTTGGATTTTTTTGTTTTTATTTTATTTGCCCCTTAGCAAAACTGAGAATGTTTTTGGCTCAGTTCACTTCCTTACTACTCGAAATTGTATTTAGCTTGATTTATGCATAACAAATTTTGAAGTACAGTATAGGGATGGGCATGATTAGTCGACTAATCAATAGTTGATCATTAAGAATTTCATCGATCACGTTCATTTTAAACGACAAACTGAATGTAGGTTGCTGTGCGTAACGTAGTGTAAAGAGTCGAGGCTGCGTCTCACAGCACAAACACTGGAGTTGAGGCCCCACAGTTCCACGTCTCGGCTCTGGCTCCTTGGAAATCACTATATCCCCCAAAGAGTGCGTTTACCTGCACATCAGTATCCCGGGTATGATCGGGTTTTTTTGAGTATCCCGGTTTCGCATGTATACGCAGGATCTCAGTGACTCACCAGCCTCGTCACATCCTCTGTCACAGAAAGAACACTCATATTCCACTGAGTCATGTTCTTTAGTCCAACCGAAGCTGACCGCATCAGCACAAGAAAAGAGCTGTTTCTTTTTTGCCGTTTATGCAAATTAGCCATGTGGTTTTAAGTTTTATTTCTGTAAGATGTAAACAAATGTGGCCAAAGCTGCATTAAACACATTCTAATCTCACACAGACTGATGTGGCTCTATAGTGATTATGGTTTATATGTTGTTGAGTTTATTTATGCAGTTTAGTAATAGTAATAATAGTGAAGATAATTTTAATATAAAACTTTAATGATTAATCGAAAATCAATCGTTAATTTTCCCCGACGATCGATTAAGAAAACTGAATCGAATGTCCATCCCTAGTACAGTATATTGCTGATGAAAATATAGACGATAAACCATAATATTGAATGTTGTTTACTACTAACACAATAACCCTAAAGCAGGAATTCCCCCAAAGAACTATTCTAAAAGTACTAAAAGTATTAATTATGACCATGAGCTGCAATGAATTAATGAGTCATAGAAGTTATTTATTCAACATTTTACCTAAAATCTTATCGTGGTACATAAAAATAACCAAAATTTCCCTACTAGTACAAAGAAAAACTCATGATAATTACTGGAGAAAAAATATACTGTCGATATACTTTTTATCGTAACAAAGAACAAGATCTCGTGCCACAAGATCTCACAAGACAAAATTGCCACAAGATCGTGCATACATGGGAAATGATTTTGTGAAATGTCCCTCCCCTGAACTTACCATGGGCTTGGACAGAAAAAGAGTTAAGAGCTGGTGAGTAATGCAATTTGAGAAGCTGTAGTTGCAAAAAAGCAGTACTACAATGATGACTAGTATTACATAAAATAAATAAAAATTGCAAAGCCAAAATTGAGAAATGGATTGCACCACTTATTTATTATAAATTATGTCAAAATTCTTGTGGGCCCAATCTCGTGGCGTGTGTCTTCTCGAGAAAATGGTCTCATCCCACCCCTACTATAGAGTATTTCTTAGCGTGTAAACCTAATACTTAACGGCACTTAAGTTTTCTCTTCTGTTTTCTCTCAATGGTGTCCTCAAAGATCTAAAAAAGATGTGGTTCACTGAGTGTCAATCACTTGGTTTGCGTCATAGATTTACTTGAGAAATGTTTTATCAGATCAGAAAGGTCAAAGAGCCAAGGAGTCGGAGTATTTTTTTTTTTTTTTTAATTTATTTTTATTTGTCAAGCGAAGATTATTTTATACTTTAATATTTAAGAGGATTATTGATAAAAGTCCATAAACTACATAAAAATAGGACAAAGACATGAGTGTAGAGTGTAATCTAAATTGCTTTACAGACAGGATTAGACAAATTAAACAATATTAATTAATAACATGACTAGTGACATGATTAAGAATCCAATTTGAACTAAAGTGATCCATGTAAAAACACTGTTATCTTATGGTAGTAGCCTAGAAGTGATTATTAATATCTCCAACCAAACATTTGTACTCCACGCTCAATAAAAGTCATTGATGGTGTTGGAGTGGGCCCTGCAGCTAAATCACTACTGGTAGTGAAGAGTAATTTTGTCCAAACCTCCAGTGAAACACAAAGAAAGCGGATCATGTGATGTTTGGAGTTAAATCCAGCCGGCCAGTTAAACATTGACTGTTTTAGACCCCAGATTCTATCGTTGCACTAAATGGCACACTTCCTGGAGCTGTGGTTTTAGTGAAGTTGCTGTAAATTGTCATTATTTTCTGTATAGGCGGCACGGTGGCTGAGTGGCAACACTCAGGCCTCACAACGGGCCTTTCTGTGTGGAGTTTGCATGTTTCCTCCGGGTACTCCGGTTTCCCCCATCAACCTAAAACATGCCCGCACCCCTATGAACTAACATCAAGGACCATGATGTCCACCCTCCTGTGGGCTCACCACCCGCAGAGGGGTTCATAGGGGGGGTCAGGTGCTATGAGGATTGGGCAGCAAGATGCCCCCGCAACCCAGACGGATTAAGCGGGAGAAGATGGATGGATGGATTTTCTGTATAAACTGTAGTCCTTTAGGCGATTAATTGGTCGATGGTGCCTCAGTCAACTAATTATTTTATTTAGATTATTAGGAGTTATTTGCACAGCAGCAGAAAGGAGAAGGCAGGGAGGAGATTAGTTGAAGATTTGGGAGTGAATCCTGTTTAATTTGCATAGAAATACATTTTGTCCTGTTGCTTTTTTTTTGTATAAACTCACATGCAGTTGTACAGTTTTTGTCAATTTATTGATTGGCAGGATATGTCTTTAGTCAACCAAGATTTTCTTTAGTTGATTACAGCAAATATACAGAGGTGTGTAATAGGGATTTGCTAAAATATTGATATATTGTGATACTAAATTTGGTGGTACAGGATCGTTATCATGAGCTGCTGTATCGATATATCGGCAAGAGTATTTTTTCAGATATTTTACTAAATTATTTAGTGACAGTGCTACATTTTTGATGTTTTTTTTCAGAGAAAGACATTGTGCAATACTCTTGACATAGTCACTGTTTTTTAGGGTTACAGCTCGTTTATTCTATATTAACTTTCCATAAATAATTGGAACAGTATTTTTTTGTTAAACCACTAAGTCAGTTCTTTCTGGTTAGATTGTGTTAAAATAAAGCACAGATTAAAGTTTAATAAAGCTTCTTTTTTATGTTGTACTAAAATCTTGATCTGTTATTTAGCCGTATCTTTTCACTCAGGCTTTTATCAATATTGCCTCTAACACTAATGCAAGGCACTGTTCTGAAGTTGTTTGTCTAGTGTTGATTGAATCAATGGCCTAGAGCAAATTCTCTTTCATGTTGTGATATACATATGATTACATTTTAGTCATATTTTCCCATGTTTTGATGTTTTTCTCTTACATTTATTTCCTGGGTGGTTCCGTATGTGAGATAAGGCATCTTAAGCACTGGTGAAAAACAGGAAGTCCTTCAGTCATCAGTGCGTTGCCGTGTGTAACGAACATGTGAAGCGCAGTATTTATTTGACATAGAGTATCTGTCCTTTCACATCTGTGGTGTGGTGAGAGATCTTTGAACCGGAGATAAACTGTAGTGTTTGCATTGCCCGGACTCTGAGTCCATTCATTCATGTCACGTCTCCCTCAATAAGTGCTGTCAGGAATCACAATACTCACATTTAAGACTGTATTTGATACTAAGGAGAAGGCTTAATACATGATGCCAATTTCTATACACATGATAGTTTAAACAGACGATATAATGCAAGATTTTAACTAGGCATGCAATTAATCACAAAAAATATCACACTAATGTTTTTTTAACACAGATTAATCACACAATTTATTTTGAACACACACGCTCCTCTATGGAAAGTACGATGGTGACCTGAAAGGCAGCGCAGGTTATTAGGTCAGTGATCAGGTCTGTCCATATGCGGATGTGAAGATGACAGATGAGACTGTGACTGGTGCTCAGCGGCAAATTTCTCTTTAAAAAAAACCGCCCGATGGGACTTTGGATAAAACTAAGGTAGTTTGCAGATATTGCAGTGATGAACTCTCTTTCCACAGAAGCACAAGTTTAAAATACCATCTTAAAGTAAAACACGTTTGTTTCAGTGACAGCAACAATATGTTCACCAATAACAAGCTGAGCACTACAAGCAGCGGTGGCCGAGTGCACCCGCTGCAATGTCGTCAACAAAACTACCAGTGATAGAAAAATGTCAATAATATCACTTTTTGATAATAAATAAACACGATTAATTGTGATTAATCAAAAATTTAAAGTGTGATTAATCTGATTTTAAAAAAAGAATCGTTTGACAGCACTATTTTTAACACAACACTTTTTTGTAGTTTGTGTGTACTATGTAACGTTTCTGATGGAGAATTTGGCCCCTGCTTGTCTCCAGCCTATCTCCACGGAGACGGGCAGGTGACGTCACTAGGCCCAGTTATAATACTATACTATATAATTATATAATATAATACGCTCTCATGTTTAATCTGTGTATTTATTCACTTACAGGTGTTTCTATGGCTCAGTAATACAAGATAGAGAAGTTTAATGCCATGCTGTGGAACATTTCAGGTTTAAAGCAGTAACATCTCCATGGTGACAAGCAGGTGGTAGTTAGATTGCCCACATGCCACATATAAAAAGATTAACTTATACGTATTCAAAAATACTCACAAAAGTTTCAACTTACCAGGAACTCTGGCGTGCCCCTCTTCTATTTAAATCACACTCGGTTTGACCTCACTCCCCTTTCCACAAACTGTTATTAAGACGTCTGATTTATTGCTATCAGGTCAATCCAAAACATATATTGTGTTTGTTTTGTTGTTTCGTCATATACAGTCCACTCCTATAGAAGATTCACTGTTTTGACCCTGAAAGGAAAAGCCTAAAGGAAACTCTAAAACCCTCTGTGATAAATGACATCCTTTACCTTTGTTTAGAAAAATCTGCACATCTGAACATTCAGCAAGATGTACTTGAAGGTGCACTGGTGGAAGGTCCGCTACCTGCTTGTATCCAGAGAAACGTTATCATTAATGCTCAGAATTTTCCACAGCATGCCATTAGATGTATCTATCTCCATGGAGACAAATAAGTGACGCTACCAGGCCATGTTACAGGTCAGATGTATGTCGAGGAGGCCGCACTAACATATGACTTTCCTGTTTAAGGATCTGCTACCTGTATCTCCATGGAAATATCATTGCTAATGCTCAGAATGTTCCACAGCATGGCATTAAATGTATCTATCTCCAGGGAGACGAATAATAACGGGTCAAATCCATAGAGGTGGCTCCACTAACTGTAAGAATGTATGTTTTCTGAGGTATTTTTTAGAATTAAACTTAACTTGTGTTGTTGTACATACGTTTAATGTTATACTGTGGAATTAACATTTGACAACCAAAAAAGTTACATCGTGCACCTTTCACTTATACAAAAATCCTGAGCATTGGGTATTCCTTTGTGATATTCCAAGAAATGTTCTCACAAAACCTCTCTGAAATATGGGCTCTTACCCTGGAACATGCACAGACGAATGATGTCTGGTTTAATGGTTACACACTAATGGTTGATTAACTAATTCGTAATTACGTTGTTGAGAAAATATTTACAGATTTCCTGAAAAGTCATGTGGCATTACACTTTGAACAGGAAAGTTTTCTGCTAATTCAGGCTTTGTGACCATTAGGAACATTAGTGTGAACATAATAAAGAGTAAGTGAATGTTTTGTCCTCTAAGTCAACGCGGGATCTGCCTAATTTAAAAAGCCCATTTTACGCTTTTTTCTGACCTATCTCATAATGTTGTTTTCACATCAAAAAGTAGTGTTTTGTCTCATTCACACATGTTCAACACACAAACCTGCATATTTAGGGAGTTTTTCTCTCAAACTGAAAACACTGTGATGTCATGTGGTAATACAGGAAGCGCTCCACTACTTCTACTGAATTTAAGTCAAAATGTAGCTGTTAACTTGAAAACCACTACTTCATGACATCACAAGGTGGAACAGAGCAGTTTGAACTTTGGGAATGTAGACAGACTAATAATGCAGGATTACTCAAACATGTGTGAATGAAACAAGACAGTAGGAGGAGGAGTAGTGGTAGTAGTAGTGGTAGGTGGTAATAGTAGGTGGTAGTAGTAGTAGGTTCTGGTGGTGGTAGTGGTAGTAGTAGGTTCTGGTAGTGGTAGTAGTAGTAGTGGTTGTAGGTGTAGGTTCTGTTGGTGGTAGTGGCAGGTGTTCTCATTCACACATGTTCAACACACAAACCTGCATATTTAGGGAGTTTTTCTCTCAAACTCAAAACACTTACTTCATGACATCACAAGGTGGAACAGAGCAGTTTGAACTTTGGGAATGTAGACAGACTAATAATGCAGGATTACTCAAACATGTGTGAATGAAACAAGACAAGTAGGAGGAGGAGTAGTGGTAGGTAGTAGTAGGTAGTGGTTGGTGGTGGTAGTAGTAGTAGCAGTAGTGGTGGGAGTAAAAGTAGGTGGTAATAGTAGTAGGTAGTGGTAGTAGTAGTAGTAGTAGTAGGTGGTAGTGGTGGGATTAAGAGTAGGTAGTAGTGGTAAGTAGGTGGTAATAGTAGTAGGTGGTGGTAGTAGTAGTAGTAGGTTCTGGTAGTGGTAGGTGGTAGTAGGTGGTGGTAGTAGTAGTTGGAGTAGCAGCAGCCTTTTAAAGCATTCATTTTCATGTTCTGTATCAGGGTCATCTTGGTCAAATATATTAAAAATCTCTTATTCACAGTCCTTTTACGATCTAAACAAGAATGAGAAATTTGCTTTTCAAGCTACTCAAAATCTATTAAGTTCTTTTGCTTATCAATTGAGGTTTTAGTTTGATAAGAAAACTACTTTTTTTGTACCCTGAAGTTTTATATTTTATTGGCAGCAAATGTACGCGACAAAATTATTTCCTTACATTGAGTCTAATTTAAAAATACAGTTATTCAAGTAGCTCCTGCAGGTTCTAACCCAACCTGACGTGTGCATAGTGAGTGAGCCCAGATCAGATGAGAGGTCAGAGAGGGCGCCCTGCAGAAGTCTGTACACTGTGTTTATTATCTTATCTCGTATGACGGGGCACTGGGGCCTCTGTAACTGCAGTGTGAAGCATCAAGCCTCAAGACAGTGGCTATAGCACACACTGTTCCCCCTGTGAAGCAAACGTGTCCTTTTATGTCCCCATGTACTGTGAAATCTACACTTTTGAGTACATTTTGTTTAGTTAGACCAGTAATCGTTTGTTCCTCCATGAAGATCTGCCAATGTGGGATATTTTGCTTTAATGCAACTCTATTTTATTTCTAGTTTTGTTGTTACTACATCAGTTTATCGTTCGGTACATGATAGATGGGACAATTATTTTGTGCAGTTCAGTATTTGTGGGTAGTTTTTGTTTGTACTAGTGAGACACTTTTAATTTTTTCATACTTTTCTGAAGATTTGAGCTGTCGAGGGTTGTGATAATTAACTTCTATGACCTATTATAGATACAAACTGATTACTAAAGGGTTTTTTTCTGTTATTTATTTCTTTTAGCTAAATTTCTTAAACAATATTATACATTTTGACTACTTTTCTGATTATAATTCTGCTTTAGAGTTATGTCAGCAGTGTAAATTTGTTTTAATTGTATTTTATGGTTCATCATCATTTACCCACCCACTCCTCCTTTTGTCCTTCCCATTTGCTCTGAATGAGTCAACAAATTACATGAAGAATTAAAATAAATAAATAAATAAATAAATAAATAGTGGATTCTAGGAAAACTGATAAAGTGTAGGTTTTGACAAGGACAATTAAGCAAATGGGGACTAACTGATGTCACAAATACAAAAATAAAAGCCAAAATGTTAAAGATGTATAGTTATTATAAAATGAATTGTCTTTCAAATACAAATATTAGTCTATAAAACTAGCAACTGACAAGTGTTTTCGATAATCAGATTTTGCTTGCGCATGTAAACAGAGAGATGTAATTATTGAGTTATCTCATTATTCTACGTATCAGCTTTTTACTGGCCTCGATATTTACCCACTTCCCAATTGCATAAGACTCCCTTAGGTACTTTTTTATTTTTTCTAACACATTTTCTAACTTTCTTGTCTTGCAGATGAAGCATGGATTGAACTTTGCAGACTCTCCCAGCGAGGAGCAGATGAACAGGACATAAAAGTATCCTGGAAACTGCAGGTAAAAACAGTACGCGTCATATCTGCTAATTATCCTGACCTACTTTACCTGGACCGTGGCGGCTGGATTCTAACGCCAGCTGGGCCTCGAGTTGTGCAAAAAGGTTATTTATATTCCTGATAATGAGGGGAATCAAGGTGCATGGTGTAACTTTTAACTTTTTAATGTAAATTCAACTGGAACCCCTGACCTGGTGATGAATATTCGGTGATTAAAAACAGAAGGTCAGAGCTGCCTTTATTTTGGTTTGTAGGGGAACTGGACACAGTGTCTCTGCAGGAGCCTTGTTACCTCATCTGTTATGAGCGCTGCTTCCCTGTAATCATATAAAGCAGGATTAGCTTATGTCATCTTTAAAGAGACACAAGATGACACCAGCTCATGTTTCTGACCAGGCCTGAACCATTGGGTCCAATAATTGTTTTTGTTTTTTTTTTTTTTTTTTTTCCAATGTTGTGAACATGGGTGGAAAGTGACTAATTACATGTACTCACGTTACTGTAATTGAGTAGAGTTTATGAGTAATTTGAACTTTTTTTAAGTAGTTTTTGAAATAGGTAATTTTACTTTTACTCAAGTACATTTTGACCCGTTTTTTACTTCATTACATTGGAAACCACCCTCCTTACTGAGTAAACTCACATTGGTAGAGAGAAAAACCCAGTCTGCTGTAAATGGAAGGAAATTGCGCAGGTGCACGTGCAGCATTTTCACTACAGAATGTCCAGTCACTGTGCAGAACCATCTGTCTTCGATCAACAATGTGTGAAACTTTTTTGTTTAGCATACTTTGATTTTAGTTTAATTTTCTTTGTTTTATTATAATGTTGTGAGTTAGACCATGTAATTCAGAATTTGTTAAATTGTTAATTTAATTGGTTAAATGTGTTATGCAGTTAAAGTTCTAAGTCCTATAAAAAGAAGGAAGAGCTCAGAGTCAGTGTTAGTAGCTCAGTTGTCTTTAAAATATACAAAGTTTGCACTGAACAAAGTTTGCACTTTAAAAGTTAATTGAGACAACTTGTGCTGGATTAGCTTTATGACTCATCCTGTTTTACATCAAATAATTGAAAGTAAGTAACTTTGACTCTCATTACATTATAAATGAAGTACCTTTTTACTTTTACTCAAGTAGATTTTTAGAGGGTTACTTTTACTTGAGTAGGAATTAAGCAAAGTAAAGATACTTTTCCACCTCTGGTTGCGAAGTATAAGTATTGCGGTTACGATTAAATTTGCGATTTATATTTTAATTGGATTCCGTGCAACTAAGCCTGTCACGATAATTATTAGGGATGGGACGAGATCTCGTGCCACAAGATCTTGTTCCATCCTGAATAAGTATTATATCCACTTGTACTATATTGAATTGTTCAGTTTGGGTCTATTTATCGTGTGTACATTTTCTTAACACTACTGGGAGATTTTGGGGGTTATGTGATGAGATTTGAGCTGTTCAATGTTAAATACAGAATTTCTAAGACCCATTACAGATACAAACTAAGTACTAAAGTGTTTCATTCTGCTGTTCATGTTTGTTTTAACAACATTGTAGACTTAGAATCGTTTTGTGGGTTTTCACGTCTGTTAGTTTCAATATTATCTTTTATCAACTATATTTACTTCAGTAATATGTCACGCTTCAAGATTTGGTATTGTGAAAGAGTTTATTTTAACATATCCATAAGCATTACTATTTAAATATGAACTCTAAGCTATTAGAGGAAGCTCAGGCATTTCAGAACATGTTTGTAGTGTTTTCAGGTCAGAATAAGATGGGATATTTTGTTGTTTGGAAATAACTTGAATAACTCTCTGAAACGAAGCAGGTTGGGGCCTGGTTAGTACTTGCTGGGAATACCAGGTGCGAGTGACGCTAGTCTAGTCTGCTGTTGTGTCCTTGGTCAAGACACTTTACACATTCACTTTGCCTTGTATGAATGTGGTGTGTATATGAGTGATTAGGTTGGAGGGGCCAATTTTCTTGCTGTAGCAAATTGGCACTGTAATAGTATAATTTTCTGTACTTAAATTCATCTCTGCACCAGACTGATGCTAAGAGTTGCTTGAAGATTTCCCAGTTTTCTGTAAGCCTGTCACAATCACTAATTTTGAAGTGTGATATATTGCCCAAAACTATTCTAAATGTATAATATTGTAAATAAAAATAATAATAAATGACAGTTAACTTAAGTTGTTAGTGTTAATAATGCATCATAATTCAAACGTCTACATCTTAAATCTTACCACAATACTGAAAGATTACCAAGAACTTCCTATAAGTGCAAAGAAAAAGTACCCAAGATAAGTACTGCCCCACAAAATGACTGTTCCATCTGTCACATATTGAATGATAAGTGGATATAGTAATTCTCGTGACAGGCCTAGTTGTCTGCTTGAGTCGTCGTCCCTCTTTTCGGTCTTCTTCAGATTCTGTGTAAGCTTATCAGGGGCAGCCTTTAGCTCAGAACTGGTGATAACTGGCAGTGATTAAATTAACTGTTACTGCACTGATCTATGTAGGCCTATTCTCAGGGCTACTAACCCACTTACACCAACCCTAGTTACCAAGTTACGTTTATTTTAAGACCTCTTTCTTCGATTCTCTACGGTTTATTCACTTTTCTTTTAAAAGAGTTGCTATTTTTGTTCATAGTGTAGTATTACAACTTGATAAACGCACCGTGTAACTTTTCTGATGGGAAGATCGCCATCTGCTTGTCTCCACGTTATCGCTTCGTCTGGAATGTTCCGCAGTATGGCATTACAAATACCTATTTATTCTATTATGGGTTTATACAGTCTTCAAAAAGCATGTATTCTCACTGTGAGTGGGCTTGCCTCTTCACAGGTCTGACCTGGCTTGGCCATACTTTGAAATTTCTTGGCTACAGGACGTATCTCTGATGACAAATGGGGAGCCAGACGTTGCAAGCCAAATACCCGCTACCGCCATGAAATACAGTTCATGAGGCACTTTTGCTGGTATAATTTACAATCAAATCTCATGACTCTTCTTAATTAAAGGCCCCATATAATGCTGTTTTCTAATCTGTTATAATTAGGGCTGTCAAATGATTCATTTTAAAAATCTCGATTAAGATCAGAAATTCCACAGTTAATCGTGATTAATCGCATATTGAATTGCATGTTTAAAATTGTGTTATTTTGCATTTCAAGACAGCTTTAAAGCCAAAACGTAAAGCAACTCTTACCCATTTAGCAGTTGCTGTAGTTATTTTCTTTGCCGCGTGATTATCCACAGGTCTGTGGCGACTCTGCCAAATGGTAGTTTGTTGGATTGTAGACGTACTTCGCTGGTACTGAAACTCTGCTTGACACAGGCTGCATTTAACTCTTGACTTGTAAATTGTAGCGTCTGGAAGTTTTTTAAAGTCTAGAAGCTCCTCTGTTTCTCCATCACAGCGGTAAGTTTAGTGAAACACAGCGCTCTGAAGTTTGAAAGCGAAACAGCCAGAGGAGCTGCCTACGGATGTGTAGAAGAGACAAAAGGCTGGCAAACTCTAATCGTGATTCAAAAAAAGAGATCACGTTATGGATTGCATTAATCTAGTCGCGATTAACGTGTTAACGCCGACAGCCCTAGTTATAATGTTTCCTCATTAAAAACATACCCAGAGTTGTTTTATTTCATTCATTTAATACACAAATCCTACTCTCACACTGAAAACTCTCTGTTCTAATTTGTGATGTCATACAGTGATACAGAAAGTGCTCATTTGGATATTTGCAGCCCTGGAATTACCCATCTCTGCTAAACAAAAGCTAAAAAGTAGCTGTTAACTCGAAAATTACCACTTCATAACATCGTAAGGTAGAACAGAGCGTTTTGAGATTAGGAGATGTAGACAGACTAATAACACAGAATCACTCAAACATGTGTGAGTGAAACAAAACACAACTCCAGACATGTTTTTGAGGAGGTAACGGCATTATAACATGTCTTCACGCTCACAAGAGTCGATTATAATATTTTTACATGCAGGTGCCAAAACAAAGATAATCTGTTTGTTGGTCTTTTTACATAATTTTCTAAGGCTACAAATTCCAGCAATGTACCGTCCTCATAGCTCGATTACCTGTTATTCCAGCTTTGTTTTCAAAAATACCCTCTAACAATGCATACCTCGGCTGTCATAAGCGTCAGATGTGTTTGCCTGAGCCGAGTGACAGGATGGAAACAAACAAGGCTCTTCTGTTGATGCCTCTGTCTAGAGTTGGAACAATTGCAGGTGTACCTTGGCACCCGTCATGATAATAAGAACCAGATCTGAGTCAATGCAGTTGGTCAATAGTGAGAGCAGGTGCCACCCACTGTAAAGCGCTGTCTCCGAGCCTTTCATCTCTCCTCTTCTTCTCTTCCTCTCCTCCTACTCAAATGCGGAAAAATAGCTTAATCCTATTATTTATGGTATGCTGTCTCCGGTAATGTCTGTATGCCCGCTCTACCTCCAGCGCTTTATGACCACAAGCTGAACCAACGCGAGCAATCTCCACACAGCTACACAGGAAATGTTGAAAAATGTTGAAAATGTCATGTTATATTTTTTAATTTTTGGAATAAGCTAAATAGTTTATTTTAAAGATCTTGTACATATTTTTTCATGTCTTACCCCAGTACTTATTTTGACTCGAGGCCAAAATAAATTTACTGCGTGCTCTCTGCATCTAAAGCATTTTATTGCCCAATCATCAGGAGGTGTGCTTTAGCATGCTAGTTGTTGCTGTGACTGCAAAACTCTGTTCAGGCCTCTGAAAGTTGTGAAAAGCTCTTAGATTGTGGATCATTAGAAGGCTCAAAATGCATGAGGTAAATGAGGAAAATGGTAACTAAAATGAACTATTTTTGTTTGAGACAATAAAAATCATGTACGGTGCCCATAATTTTGTTATGTTTATAGTTTATGATTATTAAAACACACATGCGCACGCACATACATGCATGCATGCATGCATGCACATACATACATGCACACACACGCACATACATACATACACACACACATACATACACATGCACACATACACACACATACATACATGCATGTATACTTACACACATACATATACACATACATGCATCAATCATACACACATACATACACACACAGACACGCGACATGCATATACACATGCATACACGCATGCATACAGTCAAAAGTATTTCATATTGTCTTTAAAAAAGAGGGTTTTATATTATCGTTTATAAGCCTACTCTTTATTGCATAGTGTATAGTTTTATAACATGGCAGCAGTAATGATCTAAAACTATGACGTAATACATTTATTGTTATTCAGTAAACCTTTCCGATGCTTGCTAAATAGATGCTCTTAATGTCACACTGCAGAACATTCTAGATAATGCAATAGTGTATCCATGGAGACGAGCGTCATTAAAGTTACGCTGTACACACCTTTAGGTATTTGCCAAATGTTGATCCTGTGTTCTACATCACTGTGTTTTGGTCATTGTCGGACCAGGTCTTTTTACAAACTATATTTCTTTTCTTAGACTTACGACCTCTGAAATTTTCCTTTAGCCATTGGTTTTTATCATAAAACTTGCGCCCTATTCCAGCACACAATCAGAGGAAGCCCAGCCCATGTTTGGTACCATTGATAGCTCCTGATCTGTTGTTATTTTTGGAGGAGCTGTTGTATAATTATTTCTGAGGAAGGTAATGAGGTTATACTTCTACTTAATGATAAAATACACCCTTATTACTACATTAAAGCTGGTATGTCATTCTTTTGACGTGTCAAAACAACATGCCGACAGTGAAACGCAGCAATTAGCAAATATATTACCCCTATCACACATTTTTACAAATAAAGTGTATTACTATTATTTGCATTTATCCAATATAGAAATACAGTCGTAAATTAAACTGTGCCATGTCCATTACAAGTTTATTTTAATTAAAATGTATAATAATTTTGAAGTGCTTTGTTCCACCTTGTGATGTAATGAAGCTGTAGTTTTCAAGTTAACAGCTACTTTTTACCTTTAGTTCACTTGTTGTATTACTACATGCGATCACAAGGTGTTTTCCATTAGAATTCAGCCTAAATATGCAGGATTTTTGTGTTTAAAATGTGCAAATGAAACAAAACACACCTCTAAGTATGTTTGTGATGAGGAAATATTAAAACATACATCAGAAAATAGCATAATATGGGCCCTTTAAGGCTAACTAAGGTGCAGTTATTATAAAGTGGTAGTAAATAGTTCCAAAAACATGTTCTTCAAGTAGAGTTTTGTCCCTCTTAGTCTGCATTTCTTTCTCTTTGGACACAATCGCTTTATTACTTGATGAATCCGCAAGATATACATTTGAGAGCTGGACCGTAAACATCGCTAAGTGTGTTTAGAAACTCTATCTCCTCTTTATCTGGACCATTACATCTCCCAACAAATGCACTCCATTTTTGTCCTCATATTTCTCGGTAGCGCCGTGCATCCCTTTTACAATTAAAGCCCACGGTCTTAAATAATACAGAGAATAACAGCCAAAAGTACAGTGATGAGAAATGTTTACAGTTTTACCATTTAAGTACTTTTCCACTGCATCTTGTGAAAAGCCTTAAGTTGTGACACACTTTTTCTGTCCTATTTTCAAACTTCCCATTTTTTGTAAGCTCGCCTGGCTGTTATTAGTTCGACTTATACGATATTAGTGTTAAATAGTCATGCACCGTTCTAGCTTTTTCAGTTCCGATTCTGATACTGTGGTTTTAAATATCTGTCTATACCCGATATCAACCAATACCTTAGCACAGACTGAAAAGAGCATTTATTTCCTTAAAACAAAAATAAAATCGCAAAACAAAATGGATCCAAATGTGTTATGTGGCTGTTATTAATCTTTCAAGTAACTATCTATAACAACTTGGATAAAAGTATAATAAATAGGGGTGTATCGATATGATATCGTCACGGTACGATATTTGTGTTGTGTTCACTTCAAGGTTAAACACAAGTTCCATTTGTTTTATGAAAATGTTTCATGAAAAAATGGTAAAAAAAAATTACAAACCGTGAAAAACCCTTAAAATGCTTTTGTAAAATATCTCATTATATATATTTTTTTCATTTTTAAATGTTCAAATACCTATTAACTACACAATGAATTGGATTTAAAAATGTATTCAGTGGGTATAATTTAGACATAAAATTGATTTAAAAAAAAAAAGTTGTAATAACAATAGGGGTGTAACGATATCCAAATCTCACAATACGATATCGTCACGGTGTGAACCTCACAGTGCGATATTTATTGTGATATCGTGGGAAAGCTCACGAGGCTCACGATATTACGATATTCTACATAAGAACAAGACTGACATTCTAAAATGCTTTGACCAGTCATTTGGTACAACATGTATTGTCATTAGGGATGGAACGATATCCAAATCTCTCTGTACCATATTTTCACCATGTACATCTCACCGTACCAGATTTATTGCAATATTTTGTGGAGACTCACAAAACTGTGAATCTGCTACTTTTTCCTCTAAAAATGCTTCACAAGACTTAATCCAAAGAATGAAGATGTAAAAGTGCTTAGAACAGTTATTTCTTCATGTCGTCTGCACTGAAACGGAGCAAAGGATCATGGTCTATGTAGTTCGCTCTGTGTTTTTTTTTAGCTATTTATGCATCAGAACTATTCATTTAAGCAAAGAGACTTGTGATTCGATATATATTGTGATGATCCACGATATTATTGTGAGACCTTTGACGATACGATATCACCATATTTCGGTTATTGTTACATCCCTAATAATAAATAAAAACTTTCTCGGCTAACTATTACCAGTAAATAGTCGATTGCACCAGAACATGGAAGTCAATATCCGATTCAGCCATTTGTTCAGTACTGGCGCCGATAGCCAAAAACAATATCAGACCGGTGCGTCCCGAGGTTAAAAACGTGAACATAATGAATTGCGTTTTAATCAGCGATTGCAAAGTGTCTTTGCTTGTGTCTTCCCCAGTTAACCAAATTATAGGCTGGATCAAATGAAACCAGTTCTGCAACAGTTCTTACACAGGTTTAGATCAAGACTAAATGCCTCTTGAGTTTTACACTATCACATTGTTTTGATGATTATAGGTTTTGTACCTGTTTACACACTAGACAAACAGAGGCAGTTCCTTTTTTAAATAGTTTGTAGCAGTCCAAACTTATTCTTCACTTGCCTAAGAAATTCTGGGCATCCTGTTTAATTCACCATCGCTTTTCTTTTAACTTTCAGATACCAGAGCGGGGTTTCTGCTCTCACGCTGCTGCTTACAACCGCTGTCATGCTAACAGTGCACCTACTGCCACTTTATTTATGTATAACGCACTTGAAAAACAACAGGGATTAACCGAAGTGCTACAAAACATGATGATTAAAAACTTTAAAAACAGCATCTACAGTTTAGTAAAATGACCTCTCAAACCGCATCGAAAGTCCAAGTGAACAAACAAGTGAAGAGATTTAAAAACGGGTACAGAAGAGGACTGGCCCCCCATCAAACCTACACAAAAATTATGTCAATCGTTTGTGCTTCGTTTGTGCTGTTTTGTGCTGCAAAAAGTTTTGTTTGTGCGATTATGGTTCTTAAGATATTTACAGATCTCAGGCTGCAGAAAAGTATGTAACAGTCTTTAGTCATTTGGTTTTGATTCATATTTTATAGAATAATACAGACTTTTCCACAGCCTGAGATCGTTTATCGCCACTAGTTTTGCGGAGTATGCCACTGTCAGCTGAGCAGAAATAATAATGAATAATTTTAGAAATATACTCGAACAAATGAAAATGGTCACAACACAAAGCAGCACAAGCCAAATACAAACATTTCCTAGAATTTTCTGCCTGTTTTGAGCTCTATTTTGAGGGGCTGGATGACGTCCCAAAATAAATCTCCAAATATCTTAAGAACCAGAAGTGCACAAACAAAACTTTTTGCAGCACAAAACAGCACAAACGAAGAAGCATGAATGATTGACATAGTTAGTTTTTGTGTAGGTTTGAGTTTGATGTGGAGCCAACTTCAAGGAGGTTGATTCTTGCACTATAAAAACTGGGTGTAATTCATTTTAATATATCTGTACTAGGGCGAAACCAATTTTACTGTATGGAAAAACATCTGGTACAGTTCCTTTTTAATATAATGCAAAATATGCTGATTTACAAAGATCATTGGTATATTCTGGTCCTGATTCTAGTTGTTCATTGTTTCCTGCGTCATATTTTCCAAAGCAGTCTCTTCTTTCTGTCCTTTCTTTTTTGAAGAAGTGGTTTTGTCAAGTGGAACAAAGGCCAGATCTTATGTCACTGTAAACGAACAGCTGCCTGGACCAAGCCCAAGTCAAAACAGGAAGAAACTGCAGTTGGTGTGAACATTGTCTCAAACACAATTATATACAGTTTGTGGTAATGGGTCAGACACTCATACTATAGCACAGACAATAGAGAGTAGACTATTACGGACAATGTTTCAGGACCAAATTAAGTCATTACGTTTTTGTTTTTTTTGTTGTTGATGATGCAGATGTTGACAGTAAAAGGCCCATATTACGTTTTTCTGGTCTGTTGTTCCTCATCATAAACATACCTGGTCTTGTGGTTTGTTTTATTCACGTTTAACACTCAAACCCTGCATATGTAGGCTGACTTCTCTTACTTCTATTAAACAGAAAACTCTTCATACAACTTCACTAGTATCATTTCGGAGGTTTTAGCCCCAGAATCTTCGATCTCTGCTCACTTAAAGGGTAAAAGGAGCTTAAAAACTACCACTTTGTGACGTCACAAGGTGGAACAGAGCATTTCTAGCTTTGGAGATGTAGATAGACGAATAATAAAGGGTCACTCAAACATGTGTGAATGAAACAAAACATAATTCCAGGTATGTGTCTGAGGAGGTAACATTATAACATGGCTTAAAGCTCACAAGGGTCAGTTATATAGGACCTTTAAAGGTGCATTGTGTAACTTTTCTGGTAGAGGGTCTGTCAAATGCTTTTTTCCATATGTTATTGCTTTGTTTGGAATATTTCACAGTATGGCATTAAACCTTTCTATCTTCAAGTTATAGGTCAGATCTGTGGAGAAGTGGCCCAAATCCCAGTCAGAATATCTGTTTTTCTAGGTATATTGAGCTATAAAACCACCTGTAATGTAATAAATGTCAGGTATCGCTGTTTAATGTCATACTGTGCAACATTCCAAGCAGAGCATTGACATTTCCTTAGAAACGAAGACACCAAAAAGTGACATAGTGCAGTTTTAAAGAAGATAAATATGTCACCTGTGTTTTATAATTAACCTTTTTATGCCATAGTTATGTTGCCGGTATCCTAGTGACCAAGTTGGCTTACTAGAGTACATATTTGCTTTCAGACTGGCGTAGTATCACAGTATCTGCAGCTATAAAGCAAGGTAGATAAGTCTTCAGTGTATTTAGTTTCTTAATTTCCTGTTTCTGTGGATGGCACTGAGTTTGCATGCGTGGCTCTTCTCTCAAAGGTTTTATTGTACCTCTGTTTTGCGTATCTGCTTATGTAACAGTTAGCCTTCCAAACTGAGCTCCGGTGAAGATAGGAGTTTGCATATAGCAGCTTTCCAGCGTATAATGTATATATAGTCCTCCATATGCTGCCTTGACTGCGTTATCAGAAGTGCTTGGACTCCCTTTAGAGCGTAGCTGTTGACCCTTTGACTGTGTGTGGGATGGTGTGGGCTTCTGTGAATAAACTGCACTTAGAGATTTGAATCAAAGAGGAGGATTTTTCTCAACACACTGTGACCTCGTGCACTGCAAGTTATGTAGATGCAGGAACAAGAAAACATAAGGACTTGTTGTGGGTTACCTTGTCAGTTTAAGGTGTTTTAAAAAATGTTTGCTCTGTTTTTTGGAGCAGAATTTACTGACATGGTGAAGATGTTATTTCCCTGTTACTGCTCTGTCTAGAATGTGTGCTGTATTTCTATGGACTTACAGGTTTGATCTGTGGAGAGGTGACAGCACTCCCAGTAAGAATGCATGCTCTGTGGAACATTCCAGGGCAGGCAAAGCAAGAACAACTTAGTGGAGACAAACAGGTAGCAGCTCCTGCACTACATGTGACATAGTGTACACTGTAAATCTCTCTGATCCGGCCAAGATTTGAAAATTTATATCGGGTTATTTGTCTTGTTTTCAGATTTATTATCGACCTACTAGTTCTGAGACTGCTTCATTCTGCTTCATACTTGTTAAGTAAAATTATCTTGCTGCATGGACAGATGATTTCACTATTTTTTAAGTCATTTTCTGATAGATTTAAGTGTTTATGTCTTAGATTTTGGCTAGACTATTGCAGTGTAGGGCTATAATTGGTCAATGGTGTTTAAAGGCCGCTACACACTACAGGATTTTTCAGTCTTAAATTAATTTTAAACGTGTGACAAAATGCGCACACCACAAACATGAGGAGAAACTTATGAGACTTAAAATCTCTGATCGCAAAGACTGCAGCGATGTATGTCTGCGGACCACAGGATATAAAGTTGTGAGCGTGATCGTGTCAACTATTTCCTGTCTACAGTAAAACCACTCGCTCTGAGACTCTTGAGTGTTCAAAAGATCAGAGCTCTGCACTTCTAGTTTAGACACAAGTCAAAACTGTGTTGTTATTGTGAAATGTGGTGCAATACTTCAGATACAGGATTTTTTGAAAGCATTAAAAGTCCACAGAAAGTAGAGTCACTAACGCTAATCTGCAGCTTCACCACACTCTGCGTAAACAAACTCATGATTTATTTTACTTCAAAGAACACTGCAAACTGGATTAATAGCGCAGTTTTGTGGACTGGATGTCATTATTTGCGGAGGACGATTCCTATGGATAATGTAGATCAGATGCTGCACTTTAAATGTACCACTTTACGTTAGGTGACTAATAGTCTTTATTTTCACTACATCCAGAGTTTGTATGTTGCGTCACTCCTCTGCTCCTGATATTTTGTTTTATCGAATTTTACCATTGCGTTGTTGATGTTTGGTGGTTACAATCTGACACTGACACCGCACACACGAGGACAGCGGTGGCTTCAAACTTGCACCCGGAGACAAAAAGTCAGGTGACGCCTCCCTGAACTTGGGAAGAAGAAATCACAGCCAAAATCGGGCAAACTCTCCTGTATTTTGTGGTGGCCTTTAGTCGACTAACATTTCTATAACAGAAGACATCAAATATATGAAGCTAACTGTAACTATTTTTTTACTTATATTTTTTTCTGAAATGTTTTTTGACAAAGCAGAGGGTGGCTGCTTTGAGGATTTGAATATACAATACAAAAAAAAAACATATGAATATTTTTCCTTTGCTGCATAATTCCATATATCTTACTTCATGTTGTTGACGTTTTCTGTATCTATAAAAAATGAGTAAAAATACTTGATGACTTGTATCAGCGGGATGGAGTGTTTGAAGTTTAAGCTCTAAAAATTAGTTCTTTATGTTCTGTGATTTCCTTGACGCTAGTGTGTACTGATACATTTTGATCCCAAAGCGCGTACCCTGAATGATCTTATTTGAGGCCTGGAGCTTGCACTATGTTTGGTACAGATCTGCTTGTGTTGAATTTGGAAAAAGCTGTGCGTCGTGCGTATTTATGTTTATCAGGGTGAAAGAGGGAAATGTTGTTAGAGGGGTCGACGGGGGCAAGGGCAACACAAGGGCAGTGTTTGCTCAGTGGCACGCGGGCACACACACATACACACAGCAGAAACAGTGGCTTATTGTGGACAGCCGGCCCTGCGCTGTCGGCCCGTCACAGCCTCACATTGTATCGCTTACTGCATTTTTATAAACAAACTTCATCAGAGTGCTCGTATTTCATCCCGACAGTTCACAACTTCGCAAGAACTTCTGAAGATTGCTCTCATATCCGTGGTTTAATGAGCTTTGTTGCCATGGGAATTAACAGTTCAAAACAAACGTGTCTTACAGTATGAGTGGTGAAAAGTGCTCAAAATGTTATGATCAGCAAATATTACTTACTTACTATTTCTATTACTTACTACTATACTATTACTACTTACTATTACTTAAAGGTAAAATATGTAACTTTTCTGTTACTTTTCTTTTCTGTCTGCTTGTCTCTATGGAGATTATTGCTTATTATGGAATGTTACACAGTGTAGAATTTTAAGTTGCTACATCTGTGGAGAGATGAACCTGCTTTTCAATGTACTGTATTTTTCAGACACTCCGGAGTATAAGTATAAGTTTGAGGGAAATTTCTTTTATAAAATTAGAGACCAAGAACCGACATGTCATCTTGAAAGGGAAGTTATAGTAATAAAATGTTCAGCTCCACTCAAATGAAGCTCCCGATGCTCACGGTTACAGGAGCGAATCTGGAGCCAGGCTCTGTGTTATGAAGAGGATTTTTTTGGATGAACAAAATAGCAAAAAAATAAATCACGACAAGATCCTAAGCGTGTTAGCTCTGTCCATTCGTATATTTGGTCTATGAACTGTCAGTGTGAAAAATGTAATATATAAGTCACACCTGAGTATAAGTCGCAGCATGAAAAGCATGAAAAAATTGCAACTTATACTCTGAAAAATACTATACTTTTTTTTTTTTTTTGGCAATAAAACACCACTGAAGAAATGTATGGTATACAAACTTATTTAGCATACTGTGGAACATTTCAGGCAACACAGTAACATCTCCATGAAGACAAGTACTGTAAAGTTGCTTTTTTTTAAAATAGTTTTGAATTCCCAGCTCAAGTTCAAGCTTGTAAAGACTGTTGTGTGACTTGGAAGAATAGGGCTCCAAATAGCATTGTTTATTAAAGGTCCTATATTCCACAAAATTGACTCTTGTGAGCTTTAAGGGTTGTTAGAATGTTGTTATCTCCTCAAAAACATACCTGGAGTCGTGTTTTGTTTCATTTACACATGCCTAAATATGGAGGGTTTGTGTGTTAAACATGTGTGACTGAACCAAAACACAACTCAAGGCCTATTTGTGATGAGGAACCAACTGTATAACATAGATCAGAAACTAGTATCATATCACCTTTTAATAGCGATTTTATGGGACGCCTTTTAAAATGTCACTGTGCGTATATATTTCTAGACTGTGGTTTAATATACTGACCTACCCTGTTGCTAAAAATGCACCTTTAGCACGTCTTCATTTACCATGTGCTTCTAACAGTGGAAACATCTAGTCTGGTTCTCTGCACGCCTCTGGTCCACGATGTGAAAACCCACACAGGATACGCTCAGGTCACTCCACTGCTATGTTCAATTACTCTAAATGTCAGTTGTGCTCAGACTGCAAGAGCTCACAACTGATGAGACCTGCCAAATACAGAATGATGAT
This sequence comes from Odontamblyopus lacepedii, assembly GCA_034769755.1. Lineage (NCBI taxonomy): Eukaryota > Metazoa > Chordata > Actinopteri > Gobiiformes > Gobiidae > Odontamblyopus > Odontamblyopus lacepedii. Next base: position 31,092,905 of record CM068357.1, read on the forward strand.
TGAAGATGATGGTAACTATGTATTACAGTTGTATTATAATACTATTTAATCAAAACCTCATTAATGGGCTGTATGTATTTATGCATGTGCTGCTCCATATTTGAACAATACAAGAGTTACATAACAAATTTGGATTTTTTTTGTTGTCAATTGTGCGTTCAAATTTTCTAACCTGTTACAATGATCTGCATCACAAACATACCTGGAGTTCTGTTTTGTTTCATTCACACATGTTTAATCCATTTATGCAGCATTGTTGCTTATTTGTCCTCATTTTCAGGCCGCATTTTATTTTTCATTTCACCAAATTTCATGACATAATTTTATAAAAGCTGAGAGTTTTACCTTTTAAATGCAATTTATTTCATGTTTTTATGTGCTTCAGAGACTGAGATATGAAGGTTTTCATGAACGAAATCAAAATTCTTCAAAAACTCTCAGGCGATAAGGACCTTTACCCTAGAATAGCATAGGTTTTTATAGGCATTTTTGCGGGCGTTTTAACACATAAACCTAGGCTGTGTCATTCTCTTAGACAGAAAATACTCCACCTTGTGATGTCATGTAGTAATACAGGAAGTGCTCTATTGTGTTTTTAAACTCCCATCATCAACTTTTAAGGTGGTAACTGTGTTTCTTTTTTTATTTCTTTTTTCCAATGCAAAAAAAATAACTGGTGTTTTTTTTCTCCCTGTTCCAGCCATTTGCTCCGTGATCTGATAAAGGCACCTTTGGTTAATTCAACGTAAATTTTGTCAATTTCTTCTCTTAGTTGTTTTATCATGATTACTTCATATTCATTGGGGTTATGTCATGTTGTTATCTATGGTAAAAAAAAAAAAAAGTAAGTGTTTTTAAACACCATGCTCCTTCATAGAGCTGGGCGGTATGACCAAAAATTGTTATCACGGTATTTTTTAAAATTATCACGGTATCACGGTATTTAACGGTATTTTTGTCTTTGGCTAAGTGGAGTGTGATAGAGTTGGTAATATCATTCCAACGTTTGCTTTTCTTGTCATAGACGGTCCCTTTAGACCAGGGGTGGCCAACTAGTAGAAGACTAAGAGCCCCTTCTTTTTCTGTGTTACTGCAAAGAGCCACATTATACACATGGGTACACATGAACATCATCCCATTCCTCAATCATGTATGCACACACACGCACACACAGACCTATGCTCAACCAGATTTAATGAAAATAACCACACCAACATGATAATATTGTTTAAAAGTTGGTAAAAGTTGTTTTCAACAGTTAACATTGTGTGCACTGTCTCACACACACAAACTCTCAGTTCAAGCAAGTCCACAAACAAAAATAAAATAATTTTCATTTTCAATTTTTCTCTTACTATGCTGCTTAGTGAGACTTTTGGCATTCCTTATCTTGAACAATCCTTGAATGAATGGTAACGCCAGCCAAGCATATTTGACGCATGTTATGTAAAAGCTCCTGAAGAGCCGCATGAAACTAGTTAAAGAGCCGCATGAGGCTCGAGAGCCACGGAGTTGGCCATGACTGCTTTAGACGGAGTGCGCGGCTCCGCGCACCCGCGCTCTCGCCCGTGTCACAAAACACTACACAGACGGTCCCTTTAGCAAACGCGCCTAACACTACACAGACGGTCCCTTTTAGCAAACGCGCCTAACACTACACAGACGGTCCCTTTTAGCAAACGCGCCTACCAGGGACGTCTGTGTAGTGTTTTGTGCTGCAGTGCCAACGTTACGCAGAGATTGGGGAGAAGATGCAGATTTTACTTTCTACTCAACTCGCTATCCTTACCTGGCTTGTTGGCTTGTTTGGTGTAACACTGAAAAACAGCCCCCGCTCAATCTACCGCTGTGCGACGTTCCGCCGCTCTGTGTTGCCGACATATGCGCGCACACACGGTATGGCGGTAAATAAAAAATTCATATCATAAAAATAAAAATTACCGGTATACCGGTTCAAACGGTATACCGCCCAGCCCTACTCCTTCACTAGAATCATTTGGATAATTTCAGACCTCAAATTGCTGATCTGTACTGAACTAAAGATTAAAGGTAACTACTAACTTGAAAACTTGAGCTTTGGAGATCTAGACAGATTAAGAAACCAGAATTACTCAAACAGGAAACAACGTGAATCAAACAAAACATAACTCCAGGCATGTTAGTGAGAAGGTATCAACAGTCATTTTTGCATAATGTAGGACTTTTAAGGAAAGAAGGATATAACTTTTGCCTAACTTGTCCACAGAGTTACTGGCAGATATCGAGTGCAGCCTTGGATACTGTTGCCTTTGTGACTATTTTTGCACTTCATAGTATAGTCAAAGATCTGTGTTAGTTGACAAGTATTTTATTTAGATTATAAGAATTAAAATGGGTCAACGGCAGATAGGAGAAGTTGGTGAGTAAGCCGAAGATGGCCAGCCCCAGTATGACTTATGAACAGCCTTGTACCAGTCACCTTCTGCATACAATCCTATTACTATTCAAACAACGTTGTAAATTCCTCCAGTCTGACTTGGACATGAGGTAAACAACAACAGTGTTTTTAAAGTGGCAGCACGCGGGTCTGATTCAGTCGGATGTGAGTTTGTGAATGAGCTGAGTGCCACTGCAGTAGTAGTAGTTGTGGTAGTGGAGGGGGGACTTTGGGTATGTGTCACCAGTGTCCCGTGTTGTTGTCAGTGTTTCCTGTCTGACAGGAGGGTGTGATTTGTGGTTATAACGTTCTGACGCACTATGTCGCCCCCGGATGTGGTCAGCTCATGTGCCAGACGAACTGAAAATCAACACCTCCATTCATTCATGTTTTTAAAGGTCGTACATGACACAAAATTACTTTAAAACCATGTTATAATGTTGTTTCCTCCTCAAAAACATGCCTGGAGTTGTTTGGTTTCATTCACACGTCACACATGAGAAATCATTTACTATTAGTCTGTGTACAAGTCCAAATCACAAAATGCTCCGTTCCACCTTGTGATGTCATGTAGTAGTAGTTTTCAAGTTAACAGCTACACCTTCTACCTTTTGTTTAGTAGAGATGGGCAATTCCAGGGCTGAAATTTTCCCAAATGATTCTAGTGAAGGTGTCGGGAGTTTAAAAACGCAGTGGAGCTGACATCACCAGGGGGAACACAGTGTTTTCCGTTTGAGAGACGAACCTAAATATACAGTTAAACATGTGAATGAAACGAAACCCAACTCCAGGTCTGTTTGTGATGAGGAAACATTATAACAGATCAGAAAATAGTGTAATTATGGAGTCTAAACTAGGGCCCAACTCATATATCAGTTATGGGCCGATATTCCACGTGGACATGTTTTACTTTGTTATAAAGCTCAGACTCTCTATGTTTTGCCCATTTAATCCAATTTACAGACAGATAAATGTCCAAATATGTGAAAGTAAGTGTTGGAAATGTGTCAGTTTTGAAGCTTGTTTTGGTTCTTTCTCATTGGTTAGCGATTAGCTGCTGTAGCTTCCACACATAAACAGGCTGTTTTCTCTTCTATTAGCGACTGTAAAGTGACTATAGTGGTCGTATATATGTTACTGGACCCGCATTGATATGTAAATGAGCTGTGAATAGAAGTGTGAATTATCTGTATTTAGTATATCATTAATTACCGCGGCTCACACGCATTTACCGCTAAAAGCTAATAGCGGTAGTTTACTTACAGTACGTTCTTTACTGGCTAGAATATCATACAAAAATGCCATTAGGCCGAACTACTGTCTTTAAATATGACGTAATATGGGTCGGGCCCTAGTTTAAACGGTATGAATTCTGAGTATTTATCGGGAATTGAGTCGTTTTTTGTTAAATCTTGCTTTTGTCTGCTATAGTATAATCTATTTGACACACATTGATCATTATTTTATGTTTTGGACAATTAAAATCACAATTAAAATGTATAAAAATGGCTTTGTCCCGGCTCTTGTGGGAATTTCAAGTAGCTGGTGACATCACACAAGACTGCCCTGGTTACAGCCAGATATTTCTGATTCAAAGTGGCTGCAGGGATTTGGATATCTGTTTGATCAGTCACACTATTCCTGTTAGTCCTCCCCCTGACTTTCTTCTAGCCCTCTGTCTTTCGCCTAGTTTAGCAGTTTTACTTGAAATGCGGTCATGAGCGGAGTTTAGGTGCATCATATTTTAATTTCCCCATAATGTGTGGACATTTGAAGAAAACCACAAACCTTTCCACCTTCACTACTCCTCTCTACTGTTATCTTGTACTGGCCGCTGAATCATTCCTAAAATATTCAGTCTGGTGGAAAATCTACCATTCGTCCTCCTCCTGCTCCTGTATTATGGTCTGTGAATATATAGCTCTAAAACAAGGTTAGATTTGTAACATTAGACCACATCGATCCTATAGGAGCAGAGCACTGGGGCCATACGTTTAAGCAGTGCTGATAGATTTTGTTTGAGTTTTGACATTTTTACCTATTATGCTGTTTGTTTATTCATTTTGTCACAATGTTAGTATTTCAGACTCAATTTCAATGTTGAGAAAATAGCTTGGTATAGTAAAAGCAATTATACTCCTGAATAAAATACAGGCCCTTTTACCGTATTTTTCAGACTATAAATCACAATTTTGTTCAGGGTTTGGATGGTACTGCGACTCATATTCAGGTGCGACTTAAATATAAAACTTTTCACACTGACAGCCCATAGACCAAATATATGAATCCTATATATGAATCAAAAATGAAAAAACAAATCGTTATCCGTTTTTTATTTTGGTTTTAGAGACAAATAATAAAGAAAATAGTTGTTTTTTCATTTTCTTATTTTTGCTTCAATATGGAAAAACAAACAAATGATACATGGATTGTTTTCTATTTAGTTGTTTTTATTACTATAACTTCTATAACTTGCCTTTCAAGATGAAATGTCGGTTTTTCTTTCAAGATGAAATGTCGGTTTTTGGTCTCTGATTTTGTAAAATATTTTTTTCCCAAATAGTCCGGAGCGACTTATACATGTTTTTTTTCTTCATTATGCTTTTTTTTTTTTTTGGGCTGCAACTTATAGTCCGAAAAATATGGTAAATCAATTCAGGAAATGTTGATACATCTAATTTTGATAGTTTCATTTGCGTAGAACCCTATCATAATGTCATGATCAAAAATCAGATATTTACCGCTATTAGAACTAGTATCAAAACCAGATACTCATTTGAACAAGTAGCGATACTAAAGTCACATTCAAAAGACAAAAATGAAGCTTTCTTGAATAACTTTAGAATGATCTTGAGCTGTGAATAAGGACACATGGTAGTATAAAAGAAAGTACTATGATTTTATGTTGAAAATGACATTCTATTGTCTAAATAAAGTTTTTTTTTTCTTATTGTCGTATCTGAATCTGTATTGAGTGTCAAGTCTATTCTTTAGTATTGAAATCATGTTTGAAATGTTATTGCTGTGACAACACTAGAATCCTTTAATCATTTGTTAGTCTTAATTTGCCTCTTTTCAATGCTTATGTTGTATTATTCATGATTCATTGATTGATTATTCATTCACTTCACTTTAGAGACACTTTGGAAACTATTTCTTTATTTAGCTGTGTCAAACATTTTGTGTCCAGTGAAGAGGACCGGGGAGGAGGGCTTGGATACGTTTCTGTACATTTATTTTTAGGACAGATGGAAGTTGTGTCACAAGATCCTTAATCACCACCACAAATGTACACACACTCACACACACACAAACACACACATGCCCACACATGCACACATTTTGAGTTTTCAGGCTTCTTTGGGGATAATACATTCACATACGTTCATTTATGGAGACTGATCCTAACCTTAACCATAGTAACTACTTGTCTAACCTTTAATTGAATGAACGCATCCAGCAAACAACAAAATATAAATAAATATCCTGACTAATTTTGCATGCGGATCTGGACAAACATGTTTTGAAATGACTCATACTTGTATTAGTTTGTCATAAGTCAGACTTTTTGCCAAAATAAAATGATGCTTCGAACAAGACGCCATTATTAAACTATAAATTACAAATCGAAACGCAATTTCAAGGCTTGTCAGAAAAATCGCAATTACAAATATTTTCCCAAACCGTTCAGAACTAGTTTGCGTCACGGGGGTTTGATTTTCGACATAAGTGAGGCAGATCTCCAGGAATTAGTCGTGTGTATACCCATAACGTCCCTGCAGTGTTGTAAATACGCGCCCATACAGTAGACTGACATGAGCTGAGAGTTTGGAGTTTTGGGTCACAAAGGGGAGCTCTGTTGTGGAGTGGCTCACAGGCCCTGTACTGTTCCTCAGAGATAGTGCTGAGTAACACTGGTGCTGTTTAACAAACCAGAAATGCATTTGGCCATGAAAGCTTTCACAACTCTCCCTGGGCTTTTAACCCTGTTGTTTTATGTTAGTGGTTAGTTATAAAAGCTGTGGTTAAAGATTACATTATGGGTTAGTACCAGTGAAAGTGTCTCGTGATACACATGTTGTTTTGTACTGAATGGCTGGACATTTGAGAAAGTAATGGACAAAGTATTTGTTTTATAATCAGGATTCAGTTCACCATACATACATTTTATACAGATTTATTTTAAAGGGACCATATTAGGCTTTTTTGTGATCTATGTTATAATGTTGTTTTTTCATCACAAACATACCTGGAGTTGTGTGTTTTATTCAAACATTTAGCACAGAAACTCTGCATATTTAGGTTTTCTTCTCTACAACAGAAAAAAAACACTATTCCACATTGTGATGTCATGCAGTAATGCAGGAAGAGCACCATTGTACTTTTAAACTCATACACCTTCACTCGAATAATGATGATTTCGATCTAGACTTTCCAATCTGCACTGGACCAAAGGTAAAATGAGCTGTTCACTTGAAAACTACTACTTCATGACATCACAAAGTGGAACAGAGCAGTTAGGAGATGTAAACAGACTCATAATAAAGGGTTACACAAGCATGTGTGAACAATACACAACTCCAGGTACTGTATGTTTTTGATCAGGTAACGGCATTCTAACATGATGCAATGTAGAATGGTTTGTTCTATATGCTAGGATTTTGTGTTGAAAATTACATTATACTGCCACAGGTGAGTGTTTTTTTTAAATCTGTATTGAGTATCAAGTTTGTTTGTTTTTTCTTAGTGGGTCAATGACATGTAAGGATTTTCGAAGTATAAAAATATTACTACTGAAGTTTTTCAGATATTTACAGTGTCGGGCCGTATTAAGCCAGTGTGGTGCCCCTGGGCATTATGCCCCCCCATGTCACAAACATGCATACATACCTTACACTAGGGTTGGGCGGTAATACGGTAATAAGGTATCCCGCGGTATCTAAAAGTAGCCACGGTATCAGATTCATTACTGTCATTAAAAAAAATCTTGCCCTAATATAATATTAACTATAATTGATTTAATGCCTAAATAAAGAGTGTTTTTTCAACACTTATGTATGTGTGGTTGTGTTTGTTAATTTAATACTATTACAGTTTAAAACGAATATTACTATGTTATAGTGTAATGTTGCTCTTAAGTTCCTGGATGTTGCGTAGTCACGTGACATTACCGCTCCGGAAGGAGAAGGAGAAGGACAAGACAACATGACAGACCGCGCTGAGTTGGTCCCAAAGAATAACACAACGTCTGCAATTTGGCAGCATTTCGGATTTCGGCCAAATGACAAGGGAGAGCCAGGCAGATCCGGTCGGCACTGTAGATGAGCGAGCAGAAGCAGAGACAACTGCATATTGTCGCGAGCCTGTTATCCCTTCTTTGGTGGAAATCCAATGGAGTCAGGCGCTTTCCTTTAATGTCGCGGGTTGCCCGAAAATACCTGTGCGTTTGTGCCACAAGCTCTCCATCGGAACGGGTCTTCAGCACCGCGGGCAAAGTTGTCAACCCACAACGTGCCCTACTCGTGAACATGCTGGTTTTTCTGGCGAAAAACATTCAATAGCTTAATCATTTTATTTTCAATAAGGAGTGGCTTTTTCTGACGTACAAAAACGGTTCGAAATGGTGTATAGTTGTACTTTTAATTTATTTGATTCATGTTAATATGTTTTAAAAATATACAAACGAGCAGTATTTTCCGCTGCGTTCTCATATGCACATTTTCGGTTATGTCTTGTTAGCCTGTTTATTGTTCAGATTTTCTTATTTGATAAGATCAAGTATTTTATTTATTTGATTCTTGTTGGTTTGTTACTGCCTTTGTTATTTAATCTAATTTTTGTTATTTGATAAGCCTGTGAGTGCTGGATTATATAGGGCTGTGTTTTAATTTAATTGATGTAGCCTATAGATTACTGTACTGGAAGTGGGCTTTAGCCCATAGACAATTTGTTATTTCGTTCTGTCGGTTGACTGCTGTATTTGCACTTTTTAAACATTTGTTAATAAAAGTTACTAATTTTTAACATGTTTTGTTATGTTTTCAGTATCATTAGGCCTATGTAATGCTTGCTTTTCTGTTTCTAAACGGTATAGGTGCAAGCTGCCATTTGGCCAGCGGACTCCACCTTAGTGCTACGAAGTGTTTTTTTTTTGTTTTTTTTAGCCTTAGCAACGGTAATACCGTATACCCCGGGAAAATGTGGAGACGGTTTAACGGTATCAAAATTTGGATACAGCCCAACTCTACCTTACACATAACTATAGGGGCATTTCTCATATGTAATTTACTAACTACATCAGCCCAGCAAATAACCCAAAAAGAACTTCCAGCTTCCAGCTATGGTCCTGTAATCTTGGTTTGTTCAGTATTATCATTATTATTGTTATTATGAAATTAGTGTTAATGACAAGTTATGTATGGCCATTTAACATTTTCAAAAGAATAACGTACAAATTTATGAAAATTATTTTTAAAGTTTGTGTCATGTGGTGCCCCCCCACTGGTTGTGAATGGTTGTGTCCCTGGACAATGTGCCACTGGCCCATATGGATATTTTCTAACATGGTTGGGATATTAATCTAAGTTCTGAGTAATATGAAGTGTATAGAAACAAACTGTCGACATTTCTTTAGATTTTTAATGCATATTGATATTTTCTTTTGCTCCAATATGACAGTCACCTGCTTGTGTTTAATGAACAAACTACTACCTTGTAAAATGCATCAAATGAAGAAAAATGCTTAAAACTAGGGCTGGGCGATATGGACCAAAAAATATATCTCGATATATTTTGCAATATCTCGATATACAATATATATCTCGATATCTTTACAGGATAAACTATTGCAAAAACAACAAACACATTTTATCTGATTAATATTCATTTAGTACTACACTTAAACACTCTGCAAAGAGAACTTGCAGTGGCACTTTACACAAAACTGCTTCAAAGTGAAAAAAGTGGCTAGGATTTTTAAACCTGTATTTTCAAATTCCAAACTGGAGTTACTTTCTCTTGTTTTAAAGTGGTATTTAGCCTCTGCACATTTACCAAACCAAACGCACACTGTGACAAACAGATTTTTTTGCATTTTATTAGGCCAACTTTAGCCTGCTCTGTGCCATAGGTCTGCTCTGTGGGGACACGGACATAAAATTAGTTTTTGCTTCGGGTTTCGTCTTGTTCTTCTAATCAGCGCTCATTGAGGAGGAGCCTATGGGCGCTAATGAAAAATGACCGCACTCAGTATCCAGACCTGAGTCCATGACAAGACTGAGTCCAAATGTGCTCGAGTCCGAGACAAGACCAAGACAAAGCTCTCGCTTTAGCGGAGAGGGAAGTCCAGCGGCGTGGGGCTGTCTAATGAGTGTGGGACAGGTGTGGGTCCTGCTGCGGGGCGCTCCTCGGTTAAGGGGGCTTGGGTGTGTTTTGAAGCGGAGTTTGTTCGTATGAGTGATATCTGCGCACATGCGGAGCTCGTGTGCTGGACTCAGGCGCTGCTCGAGGTGTCACGTGGTTGCGCTCGTGCTGGGCAGGTGCATTTAGAAAGTTTAACTCGTTACGTTACGGCTGTGCGCAGTTCTGCTTATTGTGGCTGCAGAAGCACTGGCACAGATGCGCCTGTTTTGTTTTCCACCTTCGCACGACGAAATATTCGTTCACAAATGCAAGTGAAATGTGCGCACTGTAGAGCCCAGGTCCTAGTTCCGGTTTAGTCCGCGGACGAGCCCCGGGCTCTGCGGCCACGTTTAGTCCTGGTTTCGTCCTAGTCCTGGTTTAGTCCGCGGCCAGCTCCGGGGATGAGCACAGGGGACATAAGCGAGGAGGCGGAGGCGAGCGCGGCACAGAGAAGGCGAAACAAGCCGAAGCGGCGAAACCAGAAGTAAACATAAGCATTATAGCGATATATCGATATGTCACAATTCATATTGAGTTTCAAAAATATCTCGATATATTTTAAATCTCGAGATATCGCCCACCCCTACTTAAAACCATTCACCCAAGTTTACTTTGTCTGTTATTAAAACTCCAGCCATAGAATTCCTGCTGTTATTAGTCGCACCACATGATGCACGGTCGCGCCACATGACATTTTAACATTTTAAGTACAAAAAACATACATAGTAACTAATGATTTCTGAAAAAAATTATTTGGTTCCATGAAGGTCAGAGGTACTACAGAAATGTGAATTATTATGAAATTTAAACCTTTTTTCACTGATGAAACTGCAATTGGACAGAAAATGTAGGCGTCATGTCATTGATCCTAGTATTAAAATAGTTATATTTTTAGCATCACAACAACACTACCAATTACCAAACTAATACGAGAGTTGCATGCATGTCAGAACAGGTTTAGACTAACGCAGGGTTAGCAATATTTTATTTCATTTCATGTTTGTTTTTCACCAGTAAAGGTCAGAAATGAGCCATGGAAGACATATTTCATCTGTTGTTTTATTGTCCCTTGTTTGTACAGGGAAATCCCCCGAATCCAGGTCCAGTCATAAAGTCATAACGCGCTCTTTCCAGATGTCGTATTATATTTTAGTCTCGTGGTTATTGTGAAAAGAAAGATCGGAGTTTCAGAATTATATCCATGACGACAGTATATAACAAACCCATTTTTGCCAGCGTTATGAAATCAAACTTTCTAAATGATAATAATGTGACAAAAACAATACTCAATATAACAGTTTGCAGTTTTTTTATCAGTGCGTATAATGTTATTCCTGATCTATCTAGACAAATCTTCAAAGTGCTCATGAACAAATGGGGGAGATGTGTTTGGCCGTATTAGTTTTCTCTCACTTTTCTCTCGGTAAGTGGAGCTGTTACACAAACATAGGCTCTGTACATAAACAGTGAATCAGCTCATACAGTGTAGGGTCATATTCTGTCGAAAGTGTGTTCTGAGCCACAGGGAGCAGCTCTTCACTGATAACACGCCAACACAGACTACCTGCTGGGGCTTTGGGCTTACATCAGTCTCTTTCTCTTCTCGCTCTTCCTCTCATCTCCTCTCACCCGCTCTCTCTGCCCTCACTCTCTTCTCTCATCTCTTTTTTCCCCTCTCGATTTTTCTCACCGCCTACTTTCTTTTCACCTCTCTCTCTTCTTTCTCTTACTCTCTTCCTGTTACTGTTTTCCTGTTCGTCTCACGCTCTCTCTCTTTGCCCTCTCTATTCACTCCTCTCCCTTCCCTCCTCTCGATCTTTCTCCGTCATCCCTTCTCACCTCTCTCTTGATCTTTCTCTGCCCTCTCTCTTCTCACCTTTCTCTCCATCTTTCCCTGCCCTCTCTCTCTGCCCTCTATATTCCTTCCTATCTCTGTCCCCCTCTCGATCTTTCCCTCCACCCTCTCTCTTCTCACCTTTCTTTCCATCTTTCACTGCTGTCTCTCTCTTCTCTCCTCTCCCCTTTCCTCTCCACCCTCTCTCTTCTCACAGCTCTCTCCATCTTTCTCTACCCTCTCTCTTTCCTCCTCAATCTTTCCCTCTACCCTCTCTTCTTACCTTACTCTCCATCTTTCTTTGCCCTCTCTTTTGATCTTTCTCTCCACTCTCTCTTCTCACCGCTCTCTCCATCTTTCTTTGCCCTCTCTTTTTCCTCCTCTCAATCTTTCCCTCCGCCCTCTCTCTTCTCACCAATCTCTAATTTTTGTTTGCTCTCTCTCCTCTCATCTCTCTTTCCCCCTCTCAATCTTTCTCACTGCCCTCTCTCTTCTCACTGCTCTGTCCTTCTTTTTCTGCCCTCTCTTTCCTTTTCTCAGTTTTTCCCTTGCTTCTCACCACACTCATTTTTCTCTGCCCTCTCTATTCTCCCCTCTCTCTTCCCCTCTCTCCATCTTTCTCACCGCCCTCTCTCTTCTCACCTTTCTCTCGATCTTTCTCTGCCCTCTCTCTTCTCACCGCTCTCTCCATCGTTCTCTGCCCTCTCTATTCTCTCTTCCCCTCTCTTGATCTTTCTTTCCACCCTCTCTCTTCTCACCACTCTGTCCATCTTTCTTTGCCCTCTTTCTTCTCACCGCTCTCTCATTTTCTCTCTTTCTCTGCCCCCTCTCTATTCTCTCCTCGCTTTTCCCCTCTCAATCTTTCCCTCCATCCTCTTTCTTCTCACCGCTCTCTCATTTTTCTCTGCCCTCTCTATTCTCCCCTCTCTCTTCCCCTCTCTCCATCTTTCTCACCGCCCTCTCTCTTCTCACCTTTCTCTCGATCTTTCTCTGCCCTCTCTCTTCTCACCGCTCTCTCCATCTTTCTCTGCCCTCTCTATTCTCTCTTCCCCTCTCTTGATCTTTCTTTCCACCCTCTCTCTTCTCACCACTCTCTCCATCTTTCTTTGCCCTCTTTCTTCTCACCGCTCTCTCATTTTCTCTCTTTCTCTGCCCCCCCTCTATTCTCTTCTCGCTTTTCCCCTCTCAATCTTTCCCTCCATCCTCTTTCTTCTCACCGCTCTCTCATTTTTCTCTGCCCTCTCTCTCTGTCCTCTCTATTCTCTCCTCTCTTTCCCCCTCTCGATCTTTCTCTCCACCCTCTCTCTTCTCACCGCTCTCTCCATTTTTCTCTGCCCCCTCTCTCTTCTCCCCCCCTTGATCTTTCTCTGCCCTCTCTCTCCATCTGTCTTTCTCTCTCTCTCTTTCGCTGTCTGCCTGTCTTTATCTCTTTACTCCCTTCCTCCTCTTTCTTCCTTCCCTCTCTCACCTCCCTCTCTTATCTCTTTCTTTGCCCTCTCCTCTTCTCTCTCTCTCTCTCTCCTTCCCCCTCTCCCTGTCTGTCCTCTGTGGGCGCTGTAACTTGACCTCCAGCAGACCCCTGGAGTCCTGCCCGTGCACCCTCATTCACCCTGAGCCTGTACCTGGGCCTGCACACCTCATGACTTTCACATGTATGGAAGAAGGTGAGGAATTACACTTACATAAGCCTGTTTGTATGAATGAATCGCTTTTATTTTACATTGTGACTACATGATTGAGCGGTGAAAGAGGGATTTAGATTTTGTGATTGGGACATTTTGTTTACAAGAGAGACTGGAGTTGGAGTCGGTATCGGATATTTTTTGGGTCTGTATGTTTTTTAAACCCCATACACCTTCACTAGAATCACTTTGATCGTTTCAGTGCTGGAATTGCCCATTTCTATTAAACTAAAGGTAAAACTTCTGGTTCCTGACGTCACAAGTTTGAACATTTTAAACTTAGGAGATGTATGCAGATGATAGGGTTACCGAACACCAGGTCTGTTTTTGATGAGATAACAGCATTTTAACATGGCTAAGAGCTCAAAAGAGTCTTCACATAATATAGGAGGTTGCAGACTATCCACATACATGAAGCCTATATGACCGTGTTACTCTGGATCTCTGCCAACATGCACCCAGTCCCCCCGTTCACCTGCTGATTCACACCATGAGCCTATGTGCAAAGTATGTCAGCCCCACCACCACCGTACTGTCTGCTGCGAAAACCTGTAATTATTAAAACTACTGGTTATGTTCGGACGGTCACTCTGCTCAGCTCTTTCATCATTTCGACTTGTTTGGTCAGTGCAAAACAAGTGTCATTACATTCACTTTTAACATGACTGTCGGTGAGTAGGAGATTAAAGGTGCATCGTGTGGCTTTTCCGGTGGTGAGTCAAATGCTTTTCGCCATGGAGATGTTATTGCTTTGTCTGGTCAAGGGAAATTTACAAGAGGTGTAATGATATCCAAGTCTCATGATACGATATCATCAGGGTATGACGCTCACGGTACGATATTTATTGCGATATTGTGGGAAAGCTCACGATATTACAATATTCTACATAATAAGACATTCTAAATTGCTTTGACCTGTCATTTGGTACAACATTTATTGTCATTAGGAATATATCCAAATCTCTCTGTACGATATTTTCACATTCTATACGATATTTTTATGATATTTATTTTGTGAATGTTACTTTTTCCTCTAAAAATGCCATTACAAAACTTAATCCAAAGAATGAAGATTTCAAAGTTCCTAGTACAGTTATTTCTTCATGTAGTCTGCACTGAAACGGAGCAAAGGATCATGGTCTTTGTAGTTCCTCTGTTTTTTAGCTATTTCTGCATCATAACTATTCATTTAAGCAAAGAAACTTATTTTGTGATGTTCCACGATGTTATTGAGACGATATCACGATATTCCGGTTATTGTTACATCCCTAAAATTTACTGACATCATGATAACACTTTCTTAATTCAAGTCATCTTAACTTAGAGCTAGAGTTCAGTTTTTGTTGTAAAGGGATGATACAATAATGTAGTTTGTTCATTGCAGCCCATAGTTTTTTCTTTCTAGATGAATGAATGAATCTGTACATTTTGTCTTTTCCTTCACTCGCTCAATGGGGACTTTTGGGGTGGAGAATGTATAGCTAAATGAGTGTGAGGAATACAAATAAGCATTAAGCTGAATGGAGCACTTCTGCACAGAGTTGCCTCAAAGGGCTTTGGGGACTGTACAATGAACAAGACTGGCTGTCCTTAAACCACCACAGTCCCCTGAAACCCCCTGAATTTTTCCTAAATGTGGATTTAACTCTGCATGGGTCCTGGAGGTGGCACACATTCCCACAGGCAGAGAAGTGGGGTGGAATAAGGACAAAAATGAAATGTACTGCATAAAAATTACAGTCTAGTTTGAATAATTTAGATGATGAAGCGATCCATGGGTGTCAGAGTGATGTAAAACTAGCACCGTTGCCATAGCGATGCTGAAAAATTAGTACAGTTGCCGCAGCAAATGACAATTGGGCTAAAACCCTGGTGTCGCTGGTGACATGGAAACTAAATTGATGCTTTGCTGCTGATGTCACGAGCATGCTCTGGAGGTGTGATTCTAACTAGAGGCTCTGCTCAGACTTTAATTTGCATTTTATCTTAATGCAATCTGATCAGAAAGTGCTGGCTTAGTTGGAACTACAAAAGGTGAGCTCATTTGTGCTGTTAAACAAGAGTCTCAAACATTGAATTAGGCACAAGCTCGCATTAGCCAACAGTTTCTCAGTTCAGTTTTCAATTTCAGTCTAAACACCGCTTGTATTCATCATAGGTTCCTGAAAATGTGTTGTTTAAATCCATTTTGTATTTTTTTCTTGAGTTTTCAGACCATCTTAAAACTTTTTTGACAGCATTTGCGAATCTGTGCATCCCTGGTAACTTTTTAACATTTCATCATAGAGATGCATGTAGCGCACCCCCAGTGTGATGTCACTGCAAAGAATCAATACAAGAGTTGATCCATTTTTCTTAATGTTTAGGCTATTGAAGGTGTAAATGTAGCTAATCAACCAGTTAATCGACAGTGTTTCCCGCAGAAAATTGGTAAAGGCAGAGATAACGTGCCGGCAAAAGTGAGGAACGGGGCTCGACAACCATAGTTTTGCAAAGATTCACCTTTGTTTTTTTTGTTTTTCTTTGGAGGGACATAATCAAGGCAGGGGGCAGTTGTTGTCAAGGCGGCCATCTTAACTATAAAGCACAGCGGGAAACACTTATCTTAGTTATTATTTACATTTAGTCTTAGTCATTACTTACAAAAAGTATCTAAAGGGCGCCACACACAACACCCGATTTAGGCTGTGATTTGCTTCTCCCCGACGCTGCACTTCGTGTGTGTGCGTGTGTGCGTGTGTGCGTGTGTGCGTGTGTGCGCGTGTGTGCGTGTGCGCGTGTGTGCCCGCCCGCCCGCTCCTTGTGTGTGATGTCAGTGTGACTCTGAGTTATCAGTAAAAACATCATGGCAACAGTGAGTAAAACAATTCAGGGCCAGATGGAGTGACGTACACAGAGGCGCAAGGTACAAACTCAGGAAACGGTGAGAATAATAAGCTTCCTCACATGTTTCTGTTTACATCCCCGCAGCTTCTGTACATTAAAAATCACGTATCTGAAGTAATATTTATAACCGTTTTGACTTGCATCTAAACTAGAAGTGCGGTGTTCTTATCTTTTGAACACTTAAACACGCAAATATTTACAATCCCATCAGATTCTCCTCGTGTCTCTGGTGCGCACTTTTTGTCAGAATCATTTAAGACCAGAAAATCCTGCAGTGTGTGCCCGTCTTTAACCATTCTGTTACTTTAGTCATGGTTGAAGTGGTTGACAGGTGATGCGAATGACATCAGAACACCTGGGTCAATATAAAGCAGGAAGTAAACATTGCAGAATATAATGGCTAAAAGCACCTAAGTATTATCTAAACTGAGGAAATTGAAGGGAGTTCCCAGTCTCTATTAGAAGTTGTCCAAGAGAGGAAGGAAAGAAGGATTACAAAGGCCTACTATATTGGCTAATTTATGCTGCTGTTGTGTCAGTGGGCAAGACACTTCCCCTACTTTCACTTAGTTAGAAAAGCTAAACGATACTGCTGCAACTTGGGATGAGTTAGTCCTGATTTGGTCCTGGTTTAAGCCAAGTTAAGTCCTGGTGTACACTTGATTTGGTCCTGGGCTAGTCCAGGCTTAGTTCCGTGTTTTTATCCTAGTCTTTTGATGTGGTGTTTGTGTAAATGTGAACACACCCTGAAATGCGCTGTATAAGAACTATTAAAACTACAGAAATGGACTGAATAATTTAAAGCGTACATCAACTAGAGCTGCAAGCCATTAGTTGTTTGGTTGATTAGTCGATTGCAACAAAGAACAAGACATGCAAAGGGTTAGCAGGAAATATGGGAATTTATTGTGGTTTTTTATTGTTTTGTTGTTTTTTTTTATTGTGCCCTGTATCCGTTTTTTTCCCCAAGTAGTCAAGCTAAATATGTTTGTATAATGTCTACATCTAATTATAAAGCGTTTTATTGTCCGGTAATCAGGAAGTGTGTGTTTGTTGTTGGCATTACTCTGAAAAGCACTTATAAACTTATTGCGGTGAACTATTAGGATGCTCTGAATTCATAAGGTAAGTGAGGAATAACTTTGGACCACTGCAAACCGTTTTAAACGAACTAGTTCTGTTTTCACCTTTTTCAAATGGTAAAAATCAGGTAACTGCACTTTTAATCTGCCCTTTTACATAATAATTAGCAATTTACTAGTATAACTTTCATTTTGTTTATTTTTTGTTGAACCAAAGAGCAAGTTTTGAAATCTTTTCCTACTTCCACACCCTCTGTAGTGGAATGACTGAGGCTCATTGCAAATCTTTAGTCGACTATCAGCCCTAATATCAAGCATCATATGAAGACAGAAGTTGCAGTTTGAGAAAAAGTAAAACTCAATGTTGCGTTGACCATTTGCATGTCTGATAAGTGGCCTCTCATCCTCACTGTGTCTCTTCCTATAGCGGCAGAAGCACTCAGAGCCATTAGCAGCAATCAGTTCTGTCGTTTTTAATGCGTCTCTGGGCCCAGATGGAAATGGACCTGATCGGCCTGGAGGAGAGGAGCTGACCACTTAAGCAGGGGCAAATGAGAAAACAGGAGGTTAAAGTGGTTGGATGGGGAAGGTTTTGGGTTCAGAACACAACCAAGTTGTAGGTTATTATTGCAAAGAGGCTGGTGTGAGGCTGGCCATTTAGAGCCAGATAAGGGAACGTGTGTGTGTTAGTCATGAGCGTTTGATAAAAGGACTGAATGAGTTAGAAAAAAATATTGAAATGAAATCTTTGATATGTTATGTGTTTGATACGGAAGATTTGGGCTATTTAAAGGGCTATTTAAAAATGCAACTTTCCGGAGTTGTCATGTCGCTTATAATTCATTGACATAGAAAGTTAAAACCACTTTGGAACATTCTCCATGGAGATAGATAAATTTTACATATACAGACACACTGCAAAAAAGGCCTCTCAAAAAATAAGAAAAAAAAAACAATTTTGAGGTAAAAATGCAGAAAACACTAGTTTCAAGTATTTATGGCAAGATTTTTCACCTTATTGGTTTGAGAAGGAAGTTAAAGAGGCTTAACCTGGCTTAATTTAATATAAAAAGTGCTTAGAATAAGTTGTAATATTTAGATAAGATAAATCAGGATGGAATATCTTGAAACAAGTAAAAGAAAATCTCATCTTATTAAGTAAAAAAATCTTAAAATTGATCTTTTAAGATGAATCTGGTTAATTCAAGTCAGTTTAACCATGCTAGAAAATCCTTTTTTGTTGTGCATTAAACAGGACAGGACAGGACAATACGATATGTACAATACGAAACAATATGAAACAGATACATACACCACTACGGCAGACGAGGTGTAAAGTGTGTGTGCTTGTTTGTGTGCTTGTAAAAGGGTGTATGTATGAGTATAAGTGATAAATATAAATGAACTGTGTATGGTTATGTAGACATTCTTAAACAATATAATGGAGGGATAAACTCAATATAATGACAACTAAAAAAATAATACCAGTACATGTGACAGTCTGTACAGTTAACAAGTGGGGAGCGGAAGAGGTGGGGGAACCTGGTTAAGTTTGTTAATGAGTTTTTTCTAGTTGGTGTTTAAGCCTCCCATGTATTCATGTGTCCAGAAAGCCTTACCTTAAATGATAGTGTAGGAAAATGTTTTTTTTGTTTTTTGTTTTTGCCAAAAACAAAAAACCCTAACACCCCCAGTGTTCGTTTTGTATGTATGTCCAGTCTAGCTTTGTGAGGTGCATTAAAAACAGTGTGATGCATTAAAAGACAGTGTGGTGCATTAAAAAAAAAGGAGAGATTTGGACGCATGAGAAGTTGGATAGGTCCTTGTTTTGCCAATTTGGTTTTGGTCTAATTTTTAATTTTAATCATTTGTTTTTATTTTGATTATTTGTGATTATGAAGTTTTTCTACGTTTATTAATATTCCTCAACCCATCCCCACCATTTTTTTCCCCTCATTTCCTTTGGTTCAGATACCGTCCTCGTCATTTGTTGAACTGTGTGAGCGTATGACATTGCGTGTGTTTGTACAAGTGTATGAGAGTGTGTGTGTTGTATATGTGTGTGCAAGCGTGCATGTGTATGTACTCTCAGGACAACATCATGTATTTTAATGGTGATAGATAGGTTTAAGGTTTGTGGAGACCAAACAACCAAAATAAAATAAAAAATAACAATCAAGAATTAATTGTTTTCACAGCTTCTCTCATCATACTCAAATAATAGTTTACAGTTTCACACTTTTTTGTAGCAAGTAGCACGTTTTACTTGTTTGTGTTGCATCATTGTGGGAAGATTAAATTGATGCTGATACTGGTATAGAATATCGGCACTGGATCGAGTATTGGTTCCATGATATCGGATGTAATAAGACTATTTCCAGGCTAAAGTAGGACATCTCATAATGTTTGAAATTTTATGCAAAGCTGTTCTGTCGTTACTTGCCCCATTTGGTACATTTATTGTCATTAGGGATGTAACGATATCCAAATCTCTCTGTACGATATTTTCACAATGTACATCTCACAATATGATATTTATTGCAGTATTTTGTGAATCTGCTAGTTTTTCATCTAAAAATGCTTTTACAAGACTTAATCCAAAGAATGAAGATGTAAAAGTGCTTAGAACAGTTATTTCTTCATGTCGTCTGCACTGAAACGGAGCAAAGGATCATGGTCTATGTAGTTCCCTCTGTTTTTTTTTTAGCTATTTCTGCATCAGAACTATTCATTTAAGCAAAGAGACTTGTGATTTAATATATTGTGATGGTCCACGATATTATTGTGAGACCTTTGACGATACAATATCACTTTTTTTGTGGCAAATAACACGTTTTACTTGTTTGTGTTGCGTGGGAAGATTAAATTGATACTGATACTGGTATAGAATATCAGCACCGATCCTGAGTATTGAGTACTGAGGATTGAGTATTGGTTCCATGATATCAGACGTAATAAGACTGTTTACAGGCTAAAGTAGGACATCTCATAATGTTTGAAATTTTATGCAAAGCTGTTCTGTTGTTATTTGCCCGATGAATAACAAAACACTTTAAACAAAACAAAAAAATCCATTTTGTAGTAAGGTAACTGTTTTTTGGGGAAAAGGACAGGCCACTACGCTGATATTGGTTGAAAGAATAAACAAAAATCAGTATCAGAGCGGACAGAAGCTGGATTGGTGCATCCTTACTGTAGATGTAATGATGATTTTCACTATTATTATAAAGAGAATGGTTAGTCTTTCTTGGGTTGTATTCATTACTAGACTTAAAAAGCCCAAATGGCCATGTCTATACACATTTTTTCTTGGCTATGTGCTACTAAAACCACTAACCTCACATTTTGGCTTGTAGAATCTGTTAATCTTAACATTCCAAGTGCTCATGTTAAGTGATTCCCCCTTTGTGTTGTTGTGGTAAAAACATGACTTTGCACATGCTGTTTGTTTAAAGATTTGGTGTAATCCTTCAGATCAGGACTGAGCTGTAAAGTATACACCCGACGCCCCACGCTAGTTTCAACCATAATTATGTTGGCAGCTGTCATGTTTGGGTATGTTCCGGGCCAATATGTGGAATTTCAGAAAGCCTAGGACAAAAAGGGTAAACATTCTCTTCCAAGTAAAGGGTGACTGATCTGACTGAACGTTTATTAGTTCTAAGAAAATGCACAACAGTACGGAGGCATTTTCTGTGGAAGGGCCATTTGCCAAAGATTCATATCACTATTTTGTTCTGGCTCATTACACATAGTATCTTCATATGCCTTCAAGAGGTACCCGCTACTTGTTGTGAAAGGTCACACTCCACTGGGTTTGGTTGAATCCGCCTGTCACTCACTGTATAATAATAATAGGAGTGGGTTTCTGTGTTTGAACTGTTGAACTGTATTAAAGAGAAGCACTGAGTCACATGACGATATCACCAGCATATTTTTGTTTATTGTTAGTTTTATAGTTAGGTTTATTGTTTTATTGTCTATTGGAAATATTGTTCTTTCACCATCACCAACTAGGAGGAAACTAAATGTTAATTTTTTAATTTAACTAAATGTTAATTTAAATTTAAGTGTTTAGTTTCTCACACACCCTTTCGGATACAAGCAAATTATGTGTGACATTTGGTTCGGTTACACAAAAGTATTTCTTTTTTGTATTATACCTATGTAATTATGTGTTTCTATGCTACTCTCCAAATAAACATTCATAACAGGACTAGGTCTAATTTAGGGCTAAACCAGGTCTAAAAGTGGACTACATCACTGCCACTGTACTTCTAAACAAGAGATCACACAAAGGAGGACAAAAACGTGGATACAATGAATTCTGAATGAGGCAAAGCCACAAACTGAAGAGCTGTGCTAGTACCTCCTGAAGAAGCTCTGGACCACCAGGGGTAGAGGACATATCAGAGTTTGAGAAACATTGTCCTGGCCAATATTTTTGATTCATTTTTAAACTATGGTTGAACCAAGATCTCCAGAGATAAACCTGATACAAACTTCTCTTCCATTTTGTAGTGCTACAATAAATGCAAAAATATCGCCCAAAATAAAATGTTTTTTTTAAATGTGAAGCCTAAATTGTGAAGTGAAACACAATATTTATGTATTCATTTAAAGGTCCTTTATTATGCAGAATTGACTCTTGTGAACTTTTATCCATATTAGAACATTGTTATCTAATCGAAAATATATCCGGAGTTGTGCTTTCTTTCATTCACACATGTCTGAGTAAACCTTTATTATTAGTCTGTCACATCTCCAAAGCTCTAAATGCTCCGTTCCACCTTGTGATGTCATGAAGCTGTAGTTTTCAAGTTAACAGCTCCTTTTCAACTTTTATTCAATATATTAGATCACCAGTTCGAGGACAGAAATCATCCAAATTATTCTAGTGAAGCTGTATGGAGTTTAAAAACACAGTGGAGCAATACTTCTTAACATCACAAAGTGGAACTGAGTGTTTTGTGTTTGAGAGACAAGCTCAGCCTAAACATGTAGGATTTGTGTGTTTAAAGATGTGTGATGTTTTTGATGAGGAAACATTATAACATAGATCACAGTAGCGTAATATTAAATGATGATATGAAATCTTGTCTTTTCTCATTTTGTAGGAATTGTCTTGCTTCAGTCCTAACAATTCTACATAAAAAGCATTAATTTTCCACACCGCTCTGTAAAGCTTTATCCCGGTATATTGTACATGCATATACTTATACCTCTGTACTCCATTTAGTATCAGTGTATAAGTGAGCGGTTTCATTGTGGGAGCTGCTACATGAGAGGGTGACCTTTTGTTCTGTTTGCTTAGTGGGCATTCCTCCGAGTCCTGGCTCCGACCCAAGTCTAATCCACCGGACTCTCTGTGCCCTCTGCACACTGCACGCTGCTGCCACTGTGGGGACCTCAGGGCAATACATCACATATGAAGGCCCGTGTCAGCATTTTACACAGAAATATGAGCACATGTTAAAGATATGAATGTCCCACAGTCAGGAAAAACAAGTGGTTACATGCAGGACTGTCAAGAACACAATTCCAACCACGATTTATCGCTCAAGAGAAATATTGTGATAAACAATAATAATGAAAATGCTTTATGTAGGCCTGTCATGATAATACATTTTGAAGCACGATATATCGCTAAAGAGAATGTTGCGACAAATGATCACATTGAAAGTACTTTGTTTGCCTGTCACAATAACAATTTTGAAGCACGATATTTTGCTAAAGAGAAATATTGAGAGAAACGATGATATTGAAAATATCAATCAATAGGAAAAACTGGCTCTGAATCTGAAAACCAGCAGTTAGCCATAGAAGTTATTGATTCTTTTACAGTTCAAATCTTAGCTCATTACATAAAAAGTGCAAAATCTCCCCATTATTGCAAAGAAAATGTACACGATACACACTGAGCTCCAAAATATATTGTTCCAGCTTACATACAGTATATTGAACGATAAATTGACATTGAAATTATCGTGACAGGCTAAGTTACATGTAGGCCTAGACAATAATACATTTTGAAGTGTGATACATTGCTGAAAAAAATATAAATGATAAATTGTAATACTGAAACCTATGCCACACACTAAAGCAGAATGGAACTCATGATAGATAATTATTCAACCCTTTGCTGTTGAAAACAGTGGTACTACAAAAAAAAAAGTTCCCCATTACTGCAAAGAAAATGTACACATGATAAAGACTGACCCTTTAAAATTATTGATCCATCCTTCATTTGTATGATTTGTCTATGTAAAATTGAGGATTTTGTCAGATAAGCACACTTCTTGATCCCCGTTTTTAAAATATGATTCTGGAAACATTTATAAATACACAAAGTTGTATTTCCTGTGTAATCCTTTACTGTATTAAATTTTGTGCAAAAAAAGTGCACGCTTTCATAATATTTTACTTGGATGGTGTTTGGAATGTGGTTACACAATTGTTTGTAAAGGTCAAAACAACAAGATGTTTTTCATAAAAAGAGATGCATGTAAGAGATGTGTAGTTCTTTGCAAAGCTCATTGTATAAGCTCATTGTATAAGATATTGTCGAAATTCAACCATCTACAGCTCAAATCTTACTTTTCTTACATAAAAATGTAAAAAAAATCTCCCCACTTTTCAGACAGGTGCATCCCTATTTCAGATGCTTTGCCCCACTATTATTTCCTTTTCTAACATACATCCTCTGTCTCCTCCGCTCAGGTCCTTATGGTTGAAGTGCGTGCTGCTGCTGCTCTGTGCCATGCCTCCTGCCATGACAGACCTGGTGGACATATGGGCACACTCGCCCCTGTCCGGGCACGCTCCGGCCCACATCACCGTGGACTTCCTACTGCCCACCGGCATCTACATCCAGATGGAGGTGCCACGAGAGGCCACTATCCAGCACATCAAACTGGTCAGTACCTGCATTAGTGTTATTACCTAAAGGGCCCATGTTACGCTGTTTTCTGATCTATGTTATAATCTTGTTTGCTCATCACAAACATACCTGGAGTTGATTGTTACACCTTCAGTAGGCTTATTTGGATATCATCAGTCCTGGAATTGGCAATCTCTACTGAACAAGATGTAAAAGGTACTTGAAAACTACCGCTTCATGATATCACAAGGTGGAACAGAGCATTTTGAGCTTTGGAACTGTAGACAGATTATTAATAAAGAGTTACTCAAAAATGTGTGAATGAAACGCAGCACTGGGTATGTTTTTGATGAGGTAACAACATTCTAACATGGCTTAAAGCTCACATGAGTTTTGCGTAATACAGAACCGTTAATCTGATGAAACTTGTCTATGATAAAATTCCTGTAGAAAGTAATCTGAAAAAAGAAACAAAACACAAAAAATGAGAGGGTGAGTCTAAAATTTTGACTGGTAGTGTATACAGTATATTCTTGTCTTGTCTTCATTATCCTGGCAGGTATAACAGCCCTGTTCCCACTGGTGGTGAGACATTCTCTCAGTGTTCGTAGTCAGACCTGTTCGCGTGGTGAGATAATTGTTTTTGTTTTTCTGTGTCTCGGCTTTGGCTCATGACATCATGGGTGAGCGACTAGGCTGACCCTGTGATCCGGAGGTCACACTGTCTCAAGGGAAATTTGGACTTTAGGGACTTTAGTAGCATTGTTTATGAGCATGTTTGAGTGTGAGAAAGTTTAAAAAAGAAATAATTGTTTTTATTGACTGATTTACAGTTATAGGATTGAGGCAAAGCGAGTTTGTACTTGTCAATAGTTTGAACACACTGTCTCATACAATGTTTTTGTCCCATATTTTTTTATTAGTTTGTTTTTGTACACAGACAGACTGACTGACAGTGTTGGGTGTAACACATTACGCTAAAGTAACTACTTTTTTCAGGTAAAAATAGTATAACGCATTACTTCTGAAAATTTGGTGTGTCCAAACTTTTGAATGGTAGTGTATGTAGAGCTTGTACATAAAGTAATTCAAAAGATTTTACAGAACAAGAAATATGTATTAAAACATAATGCAAGCCAATTCTACTATCATTATATATATCATTATAAAATTAAAGTGCACTATGTAACTTTTCTGATTGAGGGGCTGTGATGGGCTGCCATCTGCTTGTGTCCATGGACATGTAATTGCTTTGCTGGGAATGTCTCACAGTATCATATGTTTTATCAGTCAATAATACCTTCGACGATATGCACTCTTTGACCTGTAATTTGGCATGGTGGCATCACCTGCTGTCTCCATGGGGATAAATAATGGTATACTGTGAAACATTTCTTGAGTACAACTTCTGTGTATCCTCTAGCATGATTTTTTTAATTTATTTTTTATTTATTAAAGGACCCATATTATTACATACATATTACATTACATATTATTTTCTGATCTATGTTCTAATGTTGTTTCCTCATCACAAACGTACCTGGAGTTGTTTTGTTTCATTCACACACGTTTACTACATTAATCCTGCTTGAGTTTTTCTCTCAAACAAAAAACACTCTGCTCCACCTTCATGTGACAATACAGGAAGTGCTCCACTGTGTTTTTAAGCTCCACTGTGTTTTTAAACTCCACACACATTCACTAGAATCATTTGGATGATTTCAGCTGTAGAGAGTTACCCATCTCTACTGAACAAAAGGTAAAATGTAGCTGTTAAAATGAAAATGACCACTACATGACATCACAAGGTAGATCAGACCATTTTAAGCTTTGGAGCTGTAGACAAACTAATAATAAAGGGTTCCTCAAACATGTGTGAATGAAACAAAAAACAATTCCAGGTATGTTTTTGAGGAGGTACCAGCATTACAACATGGCTTAAAGTTCACAAGAAATAATTCTGCGTAATGTAGGACCTAGAAAGAGTAATTTTATCAAAATATCTCTGTAAAATATTCCTAGAAAGAAGTGATTTTGAATTGAATAGCTGTTTTAGTCATTCAGTTTTGTTTCCCACGTGAGAGCTTTTATATCTGAAGGTGAAAACTGAACAGAAACGTTTTAGAAATCAACAATGTAATAAACCAAACAAGTGAATCCGAGCATGCGAGCAGCCCCAGACTTCTAGGAAATGAAACAAGAGACCAATAGTCCCAGTTCATTTATTCTACCCTCAGGCGAGTTTGTTGTTGGAAATTTTCTAAATAACATGACAGGCTTTGTGTCAGATACAGATTCACATGGGTTCAGGCTGTTGTTAAAGGTGCACTGCGTAATATTTCGAGTGGAGAGTATGCCAAGCAGGTTACAGCACTATGCTACGTTACAATTCAGATCTGTGGAGGGGCATGCCTATTCACAGAAGGAATTATTGTATTTAGAAACACCCAAAATGGAAAAAAAAATGCTACATGGATATGTTTAATGTCATACCTTTTTTATTATTTTTTGCACTAACAGAAAGTTGCAGGTTTAGAGATAGTTTTGGGTGTGATATTAATATTAAGGGTGCATTCATCACTCTTTTACTTGTTTGAGCCCAGATTGATTCTGATGTAGACTTGGTTTGGTCCTGTTCTAGTCTTTGGTTGAGTTTAGTTTTAATTTTGGTACAAATGTGAACACACACTTCTGCTAGTATCAAACATAGACACCAGGGTTGGGCGGTATCCAAATTTTGATACTGTTAAACCGTCTCAGCATTTTACCGGGCTATACTGTATTATTGCGACTAATTAAGAATTATTTTGTAGCTGCACCTAAACCATTCAGAAACAGAAGAGCAGCTTTATATTTGAAGATGAGGCACAAGTTCTGATCAAACCAAACTTTATCAGCGCGTTAGATCGCATCAGCACCAGTGCACAAGCTGTTTTTATCAGCGCTTATACTGTATGCAAATGAGCCAGGCCGTTTTAAGTTTTGTTTCTGTAAAACGTAAACAAATGTGCGCAAAGCTGCATTAAACACATTATTACTCAAAGTCAATAATGAGTGGAGTACCGGAAATGTAGAGCGGTGATCGAGAGGACCAATCACATCGCTTCCTCCATACTGTCTGCATCCTTTTGACACATAGTTTAGAATTTTCGGAGGTGCACAGACACTGTGCAGCTTTACTGTCTCTGCCATTAAAGTCTGACTTCACCCTCAAGCGGGAACTTTCTCCTGTTCAGCGCTGCCCTTTTGACTTTCGACATTCAATTAAATGTCTCCATCACAAAAGACAGAGCGGAGGGGAGAAAGTCCACGCTGTGGTTTTAGGTCCTTATGCAGATTTTTTTTTAAATAACTGTAATGAAATTGATACCGTTGGTACTTTTTGATACCGCGGGATACCGTATTACCGTCTAACCCTAATAGACACTAATTTGAAGTATTGATACTGATGAAATTGCTCAAAGGTGCATTGTGTAACTTTTCTGGTGGGGGGTTCATCAAATGGAGATGTTATTGCTTTCTCTGGTTTCACAGTATGTATTAAGTGTTAAACCTTTTTATTTTCATGGATAACAACCCAGACCAAGTTACAGGTCAGAATGCCTGTTTTTCTAGGTATTTTTGAGCTTTAAAAGCACTTGTAATTGAATAAATGTAAGGTAGATATGTTTAATGTCATACTGTCATACATGGTCATAGAACCCCCAAACAAAAAGTTACACAGTGCACCTTTAAGTAGAATCAGAACTCAAATAGAATCATCTTCATCTCTGTCAGAACTTGTATTAACACTACCTGATAATATAAACGAAAAATATTACTGCTTTGTGTTGAAAATAACATTGTTATGTAAAGGATTGAAGTTTTTTGTGTCATTGTGGTATTGAAATTGGTATCAAATATCATGTCTTTTCTTTAGTACAGAGATCAGGTTTGAAATTTGACTCTCCTCTATTATTACTTGTACAATGTTGTATTTTTACTCTCTTTGTGTCTTAACTGCATTCAAAGTATGGCCAGTAGCGTTTGATTGGTTAGATTTATGTCTATTTTTTTTTTAAATTTTTTTAGTTATTCATCTTGTTGCTTTCTTTAACTTTGTGGAATTTACCCATTGGACAAATAAAAGCTTTAATCTTATCTTTTAAAAAACATCACTGATAGATCCAGTTGTATAATGCATCTCAAAATCATTGGCGCCAAGGATTACTGTTGATTAGCACTCATTTGGATTGAGGAAATCAAGGTTATAAAAGTCCCATTACCAAAAGCTGTTGTGGTTTTGGCTTGACCTTTTACACAGTGAGTTGTTTTGTGTGTTTCAGCTCTTATGGAAGCAGGCACAGTCCTTCCCTCTCTTCTCGGCCCTGGGGGAGATGGAGAGCCACATGTTTGAGTGTGTGAACCAGGAAGCCGTGCACGAGGAGCTGGAGGATGAGACGAGACGACTCTGTGACGTCCGACCTTTTTTACCGGTCCTTAAACTCATCACGCGCAACTGTGGCAGAGCTGAGAGACTGCTGGACTCCAAGATTGGGGTGCTCATCGGGAAAGGTGAGCCGCAAAATCCAGCTCAGTTTAAAGCACGCTTCACTAACACACGTGGAATTAGCTAAAACAAAACGCTATGTAGTCACGCTTCAGTTGCATGGTTAGAAATAGTTGATTCACCATATTACAGGGATTTGCGGGAGTTTTAAAGGTCTTATATTTCGCAAAACTGACACTTTCGAGCTTTTAGCCATGTTAAAATGTAGGTACCTCATCAAAAACATGCCCAGAGTTGTGTTTTGTTTTATTCATACATGGTTGAGTAAGCTTTTAATTAGGGCTCGACCGATATGGATTTTGTTGCAACCGATATGAAATAATCGCTGATTTATGGTGTAAAAATTCATTGTAAATCTTCAGTTGTTTATAAAACTTAGGTTTGGCTCTATAGGATTTTCAGTTGGGTTTATTTAGGCGACATTTATTGTTATTCTGCCTCTTTACGTCATATTTAAAGACAGCAGGTCGGCCTAATGGCATTTTTGTATGATATTCTAGCCAGTAAAGAAAGTACTAAGTAAACTATTGCTATTAGCTTTTAGTGGTGGATGCATGTGTGCCGCGGTAATTAATGATATACTAAATATGGATAATTCACACTTCTATTCACAGCTCATTTACATATCAATGTGTGTCCAGTAACATATACGGCCACTAGGGTGCATCAGTTGCCCCGATATCGGAACTTTACAACGGCCCTATACTTTTCGTGTTCCATTCGCTGAGAAAAACATTTAGAAAAAATATTATGAAATTCCGAGTTGATCTACCGGGTCCACATCGAGGTCAAAGTTTGGCCAATGTCCCAATGTATAAGACAGTATAGGCCTATAATCCAGCTTGCTGACCGGAACGCGAAACTGCGTGAAATTCCCATGGAAAGGCGTTCATCACAGGCAGTTGAAACTAAATTGTGAGACGCTGAAGTTGAGTTAAAGAAAACGTTCCCCCTATGGTCGCGGGACGCACAAAATACTATTAAAAATCCAGAAGACCTTGCGTTCTTGATTTCCATGCAAACAGACAGAAAAGCTTCTTTTGGTTCTCGTGATAAGGTTTTGGCTGATCAGATTGCTCGGAGATTTTTTTTGAAATTTCCAGAATTTTACAAGGGATGTGGACCCGGTAGATGACATTCGAATTACAAAAAAATTTACCAGGAATTTTTTCTAGTTGAATGGAACACTAAAACATTAGGGCCGTTTGCAAGTTCTCGATTTTTAAAAAAAAGGGGGCAACTGATGCACCCTAACGGCCAATATAGTCACCTTACAGTCGCTAATAGAAGAGAAAACAGCCTGTTTATGTGTGGGAGCTACAGCAGCTAATCGCTAAGTAATGAGAAAGAACCAAAACGAGCTTCAAAACCGACACATTTCCAACACTCAGCCTCAGATCACAAGTCTGCACTTAGAACTGTCCTTTTAATCCAGTCTCAAACTGAGCGTCCGTAAAAAGAATATAATTTCAGTGTTGCAAACATGGATCTACGGCTGCGGGTGTAAACAAGCGCATTTATCTGTCTGTACATTGGATTAAATAGGCAGAATATAGAGAGTCTGAGCTTTATAACAAGGTAAAACATGTCCAAGATGGAATATCGTCAAGATTTACCCCGATAGCTGTCATGTTTCCAAGAGCCCATATCGGTCAGGTACTTTTCATATTAGTCTGTTATGTCTCCAAAGCTCAGAATCCTCCGTTCCACCTTGTGATCTCATATAGTGGTAGTTTTTAAGTTAGCAGCTACCTTTTACCTTTGGTTTAGCACAGAGAGGCAATTCTAGGCCTGAAATTATGGGGCACTGTATTACCACATGACAAAACAAGGTGGAACAGAGTGTTTTCGCTTGAGAGAAGAAAGCCTAAATATGCAGGATTGGTGCGTTAAACATACGTGAATGAAACAAAACACAACTCCGGGTATGTTTTTGATGAGGAAACAACATTAGAACATAGATCAGAAAATTGCGTACTATAAACCCTTTACATCTGTGTTATCATTAGTGTTTAAACAGGCTATATCAGGGCTCAGTGCCATTCTGTTAGGCAAGGCTCCATTAGCACATTCCCACATCACACCTGGTTTCTCTTGTCTGACTCCTCTGCCTGAAATAGGAGCGTGAAGATTGCCTTGGCAAGTTTCTGATAAGTTTCCCATCACCTGTCACTTTGTGTTATCTCCAGTGAAGATTCAGCCTTTTAGAACAGCACATGCGATTGATCCATTGGACTGTAAGGCCCACTCTGCCACTGGACTATTTGGTGTAAGAAATAATGTTGAAACAGTGTACAAAAGGATCGAAAAATAATGTACATTTTTAGACTTTCAGACTAACTTTTTTGATCCACAAGCGAAATGATTTGGACACGGTACCTCACACATCACAATATGTTATAAAAGCAAAGAACAGAAATATAAATGGTAAAAATACAAATAACAGGAGACTGAAAATTGCATCTAATTGTCAAAATGCAAACATGAACCCATTTAAACGTACAGAATGTAACTTTTTGGAGACGCCATGTGTTGATTCCATGGAAATAGAAAGTTAAAACGGTACAGAATATGGAATATTCTCCAGGTTTTATGCCATACTGTGGAAGAGTCAGGTCTGTGGAGGAGCAAGCTTATTCAGAGTAAGGATGTGTGTTTATCAGTGCAATAAACACAACCCAAACTAATGCTTTTATGGCGATTTATTGTATAGTTCCTTACTGTGACCTTACTGTAAAAACATTATCAGCACTGTAAACGAAAAGGCAAGTGTCTCATTAAAAATACAAACTATTCACATTACCACAGTAGTCTCAGGGTTGTCCATTTATCCCATGAATTTTTAACATTGGATTACTACTTTGAACACATTAAATTGACATTAACAGATGTCATTCTTTGGGTCTTATGTCTGGCTTTGTACACTGAAATTTGAACTTACAAACTGGTACAAGAATCCGATGCTTTTGTGAACTAAACTACAGCTTTACAGGATGTAAGTAGTCTTGGACTGTCTTATACATAATAAGATGTTTTTTGTTTTTTTAAGGGCAACATGACTTTTTAGAGTTAAATAACGTTTCATTTTTTGTAATTTTCAACATTTTTCAAATTTTCCTCACAAATTGTTTCTTAATACAAGTACTATTCCATCAAATTAATTCATAAAAACATCTCATACCCACTTTAACTCTCCGTTTGTTTACTCAAAGGTGCATTGTGTAACTTTTCTGTATTTCTGTTTTCATGGAGAACAAACCAGACCAAGTTACAGGTCAGATATGTGGAGAGATGACCCTGCTCACAATCAGAATGCCACTTTTTCTAGGTATTTTTGAGCTATCAAACCACCTGTAATTTAATAAATGTAAGGTAGATCTGTTTAGTGTCATATATGGCCATAGAACGCCCCCAAATAAAAAGTTACATAATGCACCTTTAAGTAGAATTAGAACTCAAATAGAATCATCTTGCTATTACACTCATAATCCAGATAAATTGTATTGCCATTGTCAGTGAAGAAAATTCACAAATTAGGAACATGCTTGGTCGTTATAGTGCAACATAAAACAGTGACTAATAATATAAACTGTGATAAAATAGAAAAGGGCATGCAGTAAAGTAACGTTGATTTAAGTGTGAATTTAATGCTTTTTAACCACCTATAGCAGCCTTAGCTGAATAAATGTTTGTACAGATGAATGTGCCTTTTCCTTCAGTTATTTTGCCCTGCACATACTCACCGTAAGAGGTAAAAACATGTACAGTGAATTAATTTACACCCAAGACAACAGAATTATAAATCATGTAAACATCCAATAAACAAATACCTTTTTCCTCTGCAAGCTATAGATCCTTTTAGGGCAGAAGTGATTTAAAAAAAGCTGTGTGCGCATTTTGGCAACGGAAGTGTCATTGTTCCCTATTCATTCCGATTAATTCAGACTGGACACGGACAGAAGAAGATGGATAAAAACATTTCCAACACCAAAATGTCTGGTTATGTGTGTGGTTGTCAGAATCAATATTTTACCGGCAGACTAAAGTTTTTAAGTTTTACTCACTGCTCACACAAGGATCTGGCAGTCGGACACTATTTGTCAATGTCAGCTTGTTGAGGAAATAGTCACAATCTTTTGATGATAATGCTTTTGCAGATCTTGACAAGCTGCTGAGTTCTGCCATACTTCTGTTACCAAAATGCGTGCACCACCGAGCCTATGTCATCACTGTTTACTAACACTATAAAGCTCTATTCCTTGGATAATCTTTGGGCAATCCGGTCCTTTTAAATCTGGGACGAAAACAGGAAGTGATGCCCACCCTAAACCGGAAACTCCCAACCCTGATCCACTGCTGTTGTCGTTTCAGGTCTCCATGAGCTGGATGCCATAAACGACCAGGAGGTGAAGGACTTCCGCGGTAAGATGTTCAGACTGAGTGAGGAAAGGATGCAGAAGGTGCAGATGATGACCTGCACTGAGTGGCTGCAGACGTCCTTCTCACAGCAGCCTGAGATCGGACCAGGACCAGACCAAGTGAACGGAGTCTCAGACCGGATCGGAGACCTCAAAGTGACCATGCACTTCGAACAGTCACCGGTCAGTACAACTTCTATTAAGGCTGTAGTAGGGGTGGGCGATATCTCGATATTTAAAATATATCGAGATATTTTTGAAACTCGATATGAATTCTGACATATCGATATATCGCTGTAATGCTTACGTTTACTTCTGGTTTCACCGCTTCGCTTGTTTTGCCTTCTTTGTGCCGTGCTCGTCTCCACCTCCTGCTTTTGTCCCCCGAGCTCCTCCGCAGAGCCCGGAGCTGGCCTTGGACTAAACCAGGACTAGGACTAAACCAGGACTAAACGCGGTCGCAGAGCCCGGGGCTCGGTCGCGGACTAAACCAGGACTAGGACCAGGAACCTCTACAGTGCGCCCATTTCACTCGCATTTGCGAGCAAATATTTCATTGTGCGAATGGGGAAAACAAACAGCATCTGTGCGAGTGTTTCTGCAGCCACAATAAGGAGCTGCAGAGACGTAACGTTACGAGTTAAACTTTCTAAATGCACGTTTCCCAGCGCGAGCGCAACCAACCTGTGCCCGGGCACTACACCTCCGACCGCCCACGACCCCAGCACACGAGCTCCGCGTGTGGCCGATATCACTCATATGAACAAACTCCACTTCAAAACACACCCGCGCCCCGCAGCAGGACCCACACCTGTCCCACCTCTCAGTAGACACCCCCACACCGTTGGACTTCCTTCTCTAAAGCCAGAGCTTTGTCTTGGTCTTGTCACGGACTCAAGGTCTGAATACTGAGTGCGGTCATATTTGTCATAATGTGCGTTTGATTTGGTAAATGTGCAGAGACTAAACATCACTTTAAAACAAGAGAATGTAACTCCAGTTTGGAATGTCAAAATACAGGTTTAAAATCCTAGCCACTTTATTCACTTTGAAGTAGTTTTCTTTAAAGTACCAGTGGAAGTTCTCTTAAAGAAGAGGTTTTTAAACTGTGGGTGAGGGTCCAAAAAGGGGCACAGAGTGTTTAAGTGCAGTACTAAATGAATATTAATCAGATAAAATGTGTTTGTTGTTTTTGCAGTAGTGTGGGAGGGGGTTATTTTTCCTGTAAAGATATCGAGATATATATCGCATATCGAGATATAGCAAAATATATCGAGATATATTTTTTGGTCCATATCACCCAGCCCTAGGCTGTAGTTCTGTCGTCAGTCTGTCTGTCAATGTTGGGTTAGTTGACCAAAATTTGTATTTATTTTAATTCTGATTCTTTTTTCAGGCCAAGGTTTAGTTTAGTGCTGCCGCGATTATTCGACGTTGTCGACGTAATCGAATATGAAAATGAGTCGACTACAATTTTTTTGGTCGAATATTCGCCTTTATTTATTTTTGGTCTCAAACGGCTCGTCCAGAGACCTTTCGCTTGCCTGAGATCAGGTATTTCCCCTCCACACCACTAGTAGTACTACACTCGAGGCGGACACCGGTGCTGCTGACAGCGGCTACATCCGGAGTTGACGCCGAGGTGGCTAACCTAGGATTCACCAAAGGCTAACAGCAGTGGTATATAATGGCACCGCAAAAGAAAACAAACTTGAGGAAGTATTTGCCGTGCGCACGCTGCTGGCTGGTCTCTCTCTTTCTCTCTTCCCCCTTCCCCCGATTTGAGCATTTGAGAAAATGCCAGCGGCCGGAGTCGGACCAAGACCTAAAGCCTCGAAACTCTGGGAATACTTTCGGACAGTTGGTGATAGAGTGGTTTGTACACTCTGCAAGACTTCTTTGCCTTTTCACGGGAGCACGACCACGATGCATGAGGTATTGAGAATACCGTTGCAATATGCTGCTCGTGCATACATAAATTGTGTGTGCATATCGTTGTTCAACATTGTCGAATGAGCACACACAACAGACATAACAGCAATAACCTTTGCAACTCGCACACACAAGGTAACCTCCCGGGAAAATCTAACACACCCACTTGTGTGTGTTAGAACCGCTTGTTTTTTTTTTTTAATTAGTCGTTTAGATTAGTCGACTAATCGAAAAATTAGTCGAGAGATTAATCGTTAGAAAATTAGTCGTTAGTGGCAGCACTAGTTTAGTTTTTCATATCTGAGAGTTTCAACTGCTCATTAACAGTCTTACTCAGGGTGGTCACGTGATTAAAATAAATTATCAGAAGACCAGATGCATCTCATTTTTCATGAGTAGTCTTAGAATTACTTTATTTAGATTGTAAGACTTGTCAGTTTATCATACCATAAGTTGTTTTTTCTTTCATTCACACTTGTTTGAATTGCCCATTATTATTAGCCTATCTATATCTCTACAGCTCAAAATGCTGTGTTCCACCTTGTGATGTCATAAAGTGGTAGTTTTCAAGTTAACAGCTAACTTTAATCTTTGTTTTCAATTTGAGGATAAAACACAACTTTTTGATGAGAAAACATTACAACATGCATCAGAAAATAGTGTAATTTGGGCCCTTTAAGCTGCTTTAGACGTTAGCAGTAATTAGCCACAATCTTTGTCTGCCTATTCTCCAGAGAAGAAAATAAGCTGTAGTGCATAATACACTGACATGTTCAAATTTCTTATTGTCCCCAAAGAAAAAGACAATATATTATGAGCAATATGATATGTCCCAGCCCTGGTATACATTATGTTTAGTATGACGAATCAATTACTGGAGCTTAATCCTGTTGTATGTAATGTATATGAAATGTCAAGTAGAGTAATTCATCTCAATTGTTGACTCAATAGAAATATAAATAAGTCGGGATGGATGAGGCCTTGTGAGACAGGATAGTGCACACATGTGAACATTTTTTTCCCATGAGTTTACATTTGGATTGGACAAAAAGGGATTTAACTCCTGGTGAGTTACACCTCTTGAGAAGCTCCAAGCAGCAGTGGTGCCATGACAACAAAATAATGAAATAAAATGAATCAAAACCTTTTCAGCTGAAATTGTGAACTGGATGCATATCTAAAAAGCTGGTCTTGTTTTCGTGGCTTATCTTGTGTGTCTTTGTGCCCATCCCTATAAATAACAAAACAATTCTCCAAAACTACATATTTTTACTTCTACAAGATTGGTCACTGCTTAATAAACACCAACCCAAATCATGAGCTCACAATTGTCCCATAGTACTTTAAATTGACTCTTGTGAGCGTTAAGACATGTTATAATGTAGCCTCATCAAAAACATACCTTGAGTTGTATTTTGCTTCATTCTCATGTTTGAATAACTCTTTATTATTAGCCTGTCTACATCTGCAAAGCTCAAAATGCTCTGTTCTGCTCTGTTTTCAAGTTAAAGGGGAACTCTGGCACGTTTGAAGCTAAAGTCCATTGCTAGAAGTGGTCAAATACTGTCAGAAGCCAAAAACGGCACAGATCAATGTTGCCTCGGTGGAGATCTCACTGTGGTAATGAGTCTGTCAAGGCAACAAGCTAGTGTAGTGAATTGGGCAAGTTCTTATCTTCCACGTAAAACGCCAATTTGCACAGAAGAGGTTTAACACCACTTTCTAACCCATCTTACAACAGCCACGAGTCTAACAAACAAAACGCTCTTCCTGGCTCACTATTGTCTGTAAACGTTAGGAAACAACTTTATAAACAGCCTTAGCATGAGCTTGTTGATTTCCCACTGCACATTGCGAAAGCCCAAAAGACTCGATTGCTGATGTCGTTTCTAATCCCATTTGTTTAGGAGTTCATTATATTTTTTGAAAACGCTAAAAAAAATGCATTCCCGAACCATTTTCTTTCAAATTGACATTTTACGTGGAATCTAATAACTTGCCCCCTTCACTACACTAGTTTGTTGTCTTGACAAACTCACTACCGCAGTGAGATCTCCACCTAGAAAACACTGATCTGTGCCGTTTTTTTGGCTTCTGTCAGTATTCGACCACCTGTAGCAATGGACTTTAGCTTCAAACGTGCAGCTCATTAACATCTCATTTGACCTTTTGTTCAGTAGAGATTGTCAGTTCCAGAGCAGAAATGATCCAAATGATTCTAGTGAAGGTGTGTGGAGTTTAAAAACACAACGGAGCGCTTGTTTTGCCACATTAAATCACAAGGTGGGACAGTGTGTTTTCTGTCTCAGGCTAAATATACAGGATTTGTGTGTTAAACATATGTGAATGAAACAAAACACAACTCCAGGTCTGTTTGTGATGAGGATTTTGCAGGCCTCATGTCTCTAAATAACACTGGGACAATTCAGCCTTGTTTTGAGTGTCAAAGTGACCACGTGACTTCTACACCCCTCACACAAACTCCCACTCCTTCAGCTCTTGTTTTTAGACGCTGTGCAAATTTCACGTGACAGAATCCAACTTGTGGGTCATGTGACGACGCAAAGTGGGTCAAAACCATCAGAGAAATTGTGCCACTACCGCCACTCCTCTCCTGGGACCAAAATATGATTAAAATGGACCTCTCTTTCTCTACTGCTCACTCTACCTCCTCTCTACTGTCGCTCTTCATCTCTCTCTCACTGCATCTCTGTCTCTCTACATCTCTCCATCTGTCTCTCTGTTTCTTTCTCTGTTACTACATCTCTTTCTCACCCTTTCTTTCTCTCCTTGCAACTCTCCATTTCTCTCCATCTCTATCTCTCTGCATCTCTCTCTCTATCTGTCTCTCTGTCTCTACATCTCTCGCTCTTTATTTTTCTCTCTGCAACTCTCT
This sequence comes from Odontamblyopus lacepedii, assembly GCA_034769755.1. NCBI lineage: Eukaryota > Metazoa > Chordata > Actinopteri > Gobiiformes > Gobiidae > Odontamblyopus > Odontamblyopus lacepedii. The sequence goes on from CM068357.1 coordinate 31,130,881, forward strand.
CCATTTCTCTCTCTTCATCTCTCTTTCTCACTGCATCTCTCTCTTTCTGCATCTCTCTTTCAGCATCTCCCTCTCTCTGCAACTCTCTTCATTTTTCTTTCTCCATCTTTCTCACTGCATCTCTCTCCCTTTCCACCGTTGTCTTTCTTCCTCTGGCTCTACATCTCTCTCTCTCTCTCTCTCTCTCTGCAACTCTCTCCATTTCTCTTTTTCTTTCTCTCTCCTTCTGTCTCACTGTCTCTCTCTCTCTTTTTCTCTCTCTGCATCTCCATCTCTCTCTTTCTCTGTCTCCCTCCTCTGTCTTTCTCTTTCCTATTTCACTACCTCTTCTCTCTCGCTCTCATTACCCTCTTTGCTTATTCTTATCCATCTTTCTTACCTCCTCTCTCGCTCCCCTGCCAATCTCCTGTCTTTTTTTGTCTTCATCTGTCTCTCTCACATTCACTCTTCTCCTCTCTTGATGTCGCTTTTTCTCCTTTTTCCTCTCCCTTTCGCTCTCTTTATCTCTCCTCACTCTTATGTCTCTCTCCCTCACTCTTTATCCCCTTTATCCATCTTTTTTCTTTTTTTGTCTCTCTTCTCTCCTCCTTCTTCTCTTGGACTCCCTTGATCTCTCTATCCCAGTCTCTTTTTCTGTCTTCTTCTTCTCTTTCTCTTTTTCACCCCCATTGCTTTATGTGTCTTCCTCTTTCTCTCCCGTTTCTGTCTGTCTTTCATACTCACCCCCCTCCTCTCTCACTCTTTTACCACCTCTCCCTCCCTCCCTCCATCCCTCCATCTGCGTGTTATCAAAAATAAAGTCTTAATAATATTACAGCATCTGGTCCGGCCTCTGCAGACTCCTAGTATCTGCTCTGATCAACATCATAAAAACAAGTCTCCGTGATAAAACCATCTGGGCCGGTCAGCTCAGGTGGACGATAACAGGAAGTAGGCCTCGAGAAGAAAAATAACAAAAATGTGCACAGTTAAGCCCAAAATTATATATAACAACCCAAGACAGACTTATGAAAGGTTTTGTGCTCATTTCTGGAGTTTATTAATCCAGCAGACTGTTAAAACTTGACTCCAGTGCTGTTTATAAAACCGTGTCCATATGTCAGAGTAATTACTGAAATCCCTCCCCTCTCTGCCTGTGCCGTTCAGGACTCTGCCAGTCTGAAGGTGCCACTGACCTCCACTCCCTCTGAGCTGATGGAGATGGCCATGAGGAAGTGGCTGACCACGCACGGCCCTGAAGAGGAGGTCAGCAGGGGGCAGTACTTCCTGAGGATCAGTCACTCTCTGGAGTTCCTCTGTGGAGACCATCCTTTAATCCAGTACAAGGTCAGTAACTACGGTGATGTCCTATCTCACGTTTCCCTGCCTTCTCAGTTCAGCACCGGACAGCTCTGGAATAAAGGGGTCAAGGTGACATCATTTTAGTACAGATGAGTTTTATACAATATAACAATAACTTTATTTTATTTTAAGTCATATTATAATGTTTACCAACTGGCCAGAGGATTAAGTCAGTCTGTTGAAAACCTGGCAAAGATCCCAGACAGGATTGAGAGAAACCCAAAGGATTAAAAAAAGTATCATTTACACCAGTTTTGTTGTGTTGTGTGTGCAGTACATCCGGACATGTGTCCAGGCCAAAGAGTCTCCTCATCTGACCCTGGTCCACAGCAGCACCATCAAAGAATTGTTTGACAAAGAGATCTGCGCCATCAGAGCCGTGGTCACCCGCAAGACCTGCACCTTACCCCTCCCTCTACCTCCCAAGAGGCGCCCCCTCACGGTGAGGACGCTGCACTGTGCTTTATTTGGGCAGAGTTTAAAGGTGCACTGTGCAACTTTTCTGCCAGATGTATCACCTGCTTGTCTCCATGCAGATGGTATTACTTTGCCAGGAATATTCCAAAGTATGGCAAAGAACTTCTCTGTCTCCACGGAAACAAGCAGGTAACACCAATAGGCCAATTTACAAGTTGGGTCTTTGGAGCATGTTTCAAAGTATTTTCTTTCCAATAAAGACACCTGTTATGTAAAAGCATATTTAAAATAGATTGAGGAACATTCTGAGAAAGCAATATATCATCTCCATGGGGACATGTCCATGACACAAGAAAAGTTACACTGTTACACTGATTGAACTTTTCATCACATTTAAAGCTTACACTTTTTATCACAAAGTTTAGATTAGCTGTCCTCCTGATCCTTTACCAGATAAGATTACAGTATGACCATCCTGTAGACTAGTATAGTCAAAGTGATTATTAAAATCACAAAATCATCTGATTTGTTTATGATCTTGATCATGATCTCTCAGATTACTCACATCAGATTTAGTGGATTCTATATAATTTAAATACTTTTAAAGGAAATCACATTATAATAAGATGTTCTTGTCCATAGCCAATGACAATGCATTGGTTATAAGGTAGGTCATTCTTGGTCAGTTCTTATTTTGTTAGTCCTAGTTTGTGATGAGGCAGAAATGTGATTTCTTTTTATATAGTGTCTAGTTTGCAGTCTCTTTAGACCTAGGGTTAGTTTTGTAAAGTCCACACACCATAATGTCTTAGGGTCCTGTATTACACAAAGTTGAGTCTTTTTAATCATGTTATAATGTTGTTACCTCCTCAAAAACACAACCTAAATATGCAGGGTTTGAGTGTTAAACATGTGGATGAACCAAAGCACAACTCCAGGTGTGATTGTGAGGAGTAAACTACATTATAACGTAGATTAGAAAATGGTGTAATATGGGCTCTTTAAACCTTCTCTGGGCTGATGTAGAGATATGTTTTAGTTAGTTGAATGTGGTTATTACTTAACCAAATCTAGGTCATTAAAAACAGACTTGCATAAGTGTCCGTAGGTGTAACAGATAGCATCTTGTATTCACATAAGTGTGTTACAACAATAGACTCTTTCTTTTATTGAGCCACCTGCACCGAGCCAAGCAGGTGAGGAGGAGGAGAAGGAGGCCAGGGGAGCAAGTGGCACCTGGATTTAATAATGGCTTTACTCAGTGTCTGCCATACCCTCTAAAATATCTGGGTTTCTTCATACTCTTGACTAGTATTGACCATTTTGGTTGAACTTTTCTATTTGAATTGATGATTTCAATATGGATTTCTGACTTATTTCCGTGCATTTTTCTTACTTCAGACAAAACTCAGTCAGTAAAATCTTTATCTTAATAACAAGATAAAATATGTCTTGAAATGATCTGAAATAGGTATGAATAGGCTAGGGGAAAAGATGCAATGATTTGAAAGCTCAGTGTAGTAGAATTGTAATTTATTCTCTTTACTGGTCAAACAAGTAATATCATTTGAATTGAAATGCAAATTCAGAAAATTACAAAAATGTATGAGTCATTGAATTTTTAATTTTTATTTCACCTTTATTTAACCAGGTAAATTGTTAAAGAACTAATTCTTTTTTACAAACATAAACACACAATACATAGAGCATGTCAACATTCAATATTCAAACAAGTCAAATAATCTCGACAAAATAAGTGACATCTAAAACTGGTAATAATTCATATTAATTTTACTTATCCACTCTTGTGAGCTTTAGGCCGGGAGTTGTGTTTTGTTTCATTCATACATTTGAGTAACTCTGCATGATTAGTCTGGAGGTCACATCTCCAAAGCTCAAAACTCTCTGTTCCACCTTGTGATGTCATAAAGCTGTAGTTTTCAAATTAACAGCTCCTTTTACATACAGTTCTGTAGAGACTGGAAATGGAATTGAAATGATCCAAATGGTTCTAGTGAAGGTGTATGGAGTTTAAAAACAATGGAGCCCTTCCTATATCACCACATGACATCACAAAGTGGAGCAGAGTGTTTTCTGTTTGAGAGAAGAACTCCGCTTAAATATTCAAGGTTTGTGGGTTAAATATGTAATTGAACCAAACAAAACCCTGGGTATGTTTGTGATGAGGAAACAACATAAACGAAGATCAGAAAGTGGCATAATATGGGCCCTTTAAGGATGACCCCTTTAACAGTGCGTTGTAAAGCGCTGTTCCACTCAGGTACACGGTGACATCACTGGTCTCTGCGTGTGTCCTGTTCAAATGTCAGCTTCATTTAATTGGCCTTCATTAGGCACTCACCCAGGGGCGTAAGTGGCCACCGCTGAGCTGGTCCCGAGTGGAGGGCTTTCGGAGGTTTGAATGAGAAATATAATAAAGACCAGGGTTGTAAAGAAGAAATCAAAACCTCAGTACTACTCAATACCTAATTAAAAAACAAAATTAGATACTTATTTGAGCAGGTATTAGTACTAAAAAATGTATTAATTAAAGGATAAATGTCACCAGAGGTACCCAAAACAATTGCTGTTTAAGTTGTAGTTGCTAACTTTGATTGTGCCTGCACACACCAGTGCTATTAAGAAAAATAAAATAGTATTTAAGAGTTAAAGGGCCCATATTACACTATTTTCTGATCTGGTGTTCACTTATCAAAAACATACCTGGAGTTGTTTTGTTTCATTCACATTTTAAACACACACACCCTGCATATTTAGGCTGAGGTCTTCTCTCAAATAGAAAACACTGTTGACATGAAAACTACCTCTTCATGACATCACAAGGTGGAACAGAGCACAAGCTTTGGAGATGTAGACAGACTAATAAATCAGAATTACTCAAACATGTGTGAATGAAACAAAACACAACTCCAGGTACGTTTTTGAGGAGGGAGCAACATTTTGACATGACTTAAATTTCACAAAAGTGAATATATACTGTAGAATATCCCTCTGAATGAGGACTCCCACTGACACACTGACACATGATTTTTAGATTTAATGGAAGTCAATCCTCCAATCTGCCGTAAGAGCTAAAAGGAATACAAAATACAGTGTGTAAATACAAAGATATCAAGATAATATTTTAACATGTGAAGTTATCTAAAACGCATATTTACATATTTTAAATCAACAACATACCTTATGCCTCTTCAGAGGGGGAGCTGAACCATAGAGCATATATACGAGTGGACTAAGTGAGTGTGACGTCACCCATAGCGTTTAGTGCCGCTCCTGAGGCTCCTGATGCCACGGTCACAGGAGCAAATCTAGAGCCAGACTCTATGTTAAGAATAGCATTTTTTTTGACGGACAAAATAGCAGGAAAAAAAATTTCAGGATCCTGTGTCGTAGGTTCATACGAACATTTTAGGACCAAAATGACGAGGCTCAGTGCAGCAGTTACAGAGAGAGGGGCGATAAGATCTCAATGTAAATCAATGGGAAAAAGGGAGCGAAGGAGCCGGAAGAGCCTCCTGGAGCACTTCCTGTTTGGCACGCGGCAGCTAACGAGTTAGTTTAGTCCACTTATATATACAGTCTATGAGCTGAACAAAGGCATTAAAATATATGAAAACAAAAAAGATTTTGCCGTTCTCAATGTTAAGCCAATTAACCATCTTGCACTAACCGAAAGTAGACCCTTCAAAATAAAAGTGCTACACGTAAAAGCTTAAGGTAATGTCAACAACAGTAAATAGAATGCAGTAAAAAATAAAATAAAATAAATAAAAACAGGTCAATTAAAAAAAAGACAAATGATACTCTGGGTTATTTACATATACTTTTAGAATGTACTCGGGATGTAATTTAAGCAGGGTTTTACAGTTAATTCTAATGGAGATGAAGATACATTCATATTTAATTGTCAATGATCAGCTTGGGTCTTATTAATGCAGTGGGCTGCAATTCTCTTTTCTCTTTACAATCCTGCCTTTAAAATCAAGCGGAGATCAGAGAATAAAGGAAGATTTTTTATTATTATTATCGCAGTTAAAATTCTCTGTTTATGTTCAAGAAATTAATTTTAAAGACATTTTATTTAGTTTTATGAATAAAATATAATCTAAACTACCTTGTAAGCACTCGGAAATGTCTCAAAACCATTGAAATTGTGTATATCATATCGATTTTCAATACTTGCAGTGTGTAGGATAACTGTGATAACGCTTCAGCCCGGCTCTGTATCATCAGAAACCAAACCCCGATGTTAATACGAATGACTTTTTGACATTGGATACTTCCTTACAAAGATAATATTTAAACTTGCCGTAATGTGATAGGAAGAAACAGATCTGCAGGGAGGTAAAACACAGAGACACAGGCATTTCCACAGATAACGGCATACCGCAAGGGAGGTAACAAAACAGGAAGTCAGAACACTGTCGCTCGCTCCGATTGGCTGTCTGTGGTCACGTGACTCGCTTTGTCCCGCTGACACTCACAAATCTCCAGAGTGACATCACAATGACCCGAATTACCTCATGTTTGTTCACGGTTTGAAATAGTTTACCGGATTTTTTTGTTTTTCGTTTTTTGCGCCCTCTGAAAATATTTATTCGGCAATTAACTCCTCTATAAACAGCTTAAAACTATGAAAACTAATACTTAAGGGTGTAGTATTTGAGATATATATTTTATACCTGTTGTAGCACTTAATGAAAAATAATCCTATGATTTGTTAATAATTATTCTCAAAGGTGCACTGCATAACTTTTCTGATGTTGCACGTATTTCCAGTATGTTTTTAATGCTCAAAAATACCATGACTTTCTTACTACGAGTGGGGTCGCCTCTCCGCAGAGCTGAGCTGTGACTCGGCTTGGTGATCTCCATGGAGTTGGAGACACTCTAGGCATAGCTATACAGTTGCAGTGCAACTTTAATGACCACAAGAAAAAAAAAACTACTAGGGGACCAATTTTGTGTGTATTCATTTTTAAATATCTGTTGTTTTTAATAATTTAACCTTTTGTGTTGTTGCTTTCTCCCTCAGCAAATCCAAACCTGTGTGTGGGAAGTTTCAAGCCCGTTTAAGATTGTTCTAGTAAACGCAAGCAAAGTGAACGCAGAGGAAACGGCCAAGGTATGTATCAGCTCTATGCTAATACTCTATTCTGTAACTGTGACAAGTGTTTTAATATGTAAAGGAATAATTCAGCAAATAAATGTATGTTGTGTTCACTTCAAGGTCAAACGCAAGTCCTATTTGTTTTATGAAAATGTATTATGAAAAAAAGAGTAAAAAATTAGATGGTACTTGACCATTACCACAGTGAAAAACCCTTAAAATGCTTCTTTTTTTGTTTGTTTTTTTAATCTCATTATCTCATTTTAAAAAATTCAAATACATATTAACTGCACAATGAATTGAATTTTAAAATGTACTCATTGGGTATAATTTAGAAATAAAATTGATTAAAAAAAAGTAGTGATAACAATAGGGATGTAACGATATCCAAGTCTCACGATACGATATCATCACGGTCTGAACCTCAGTACGATATTTATTGTGATATCGTGGGAAAACTCACAATATGATGGGGAGGCTCATGATATTACGATATTCTACATAATAATAAGACTGACATTCTAAAATGCTTTGACCAGTCATTTGGTACAACATTTATTGTCATTAGGGATGGAACGATATCCAAATCTCTCGTACGATATTTTCACCGTACCATATTTATTGCAATATTTTGTGGAGGCTCACAAAACTGTGAATCTGCTCCTTTTTCCTCTAAAAACGCCTTCACAAGACTTAATCCAAAGAATGAAGATTTCAAAGTGCTTAGAACAGTTATTTCTTCATGTCGTCTGCACTGAAACGGAGCAAAGGATCATGGTCTGTGTAGTTCCCTCTGTTTTTTAGCGATTTCTGCATCAGAACTATTCATTTAAGCAAAGAGACTTGAGATTCGATATATTATGATGGTTATTGTGACATCCCTAAATAACAATATTATTCAATTATCCAGTTACTTTCCCATAACTGTGCTGTGATATCCTTCAGTATATACTCTTCCTGTTGCTAGTGCATAATAATAAAAGAAAAGGCTATTTAATTTTGCACTTTTTTATTTTGTGATTTTTTTATTATTTTTTTTATTCAATGATGTCCTCTGTATACCAGTATATAATCGTCCTGTGATGGAATAGACTGAATAGACAGCAAGAGCGATATTGAGAATACAAGAACTGCAATACTCTACATTTTTCAGACATTTCCCATCTCTAGTTGGTACAGTACAGTATAAAACCTCTGTTCTGTGATGTTCTACAGGTGCAGGTCAGGGCGGGGCTGTTCCACGGGGCGGAGCTTCTGTGCAAACCCGCCGTGAGCAGCGAGAGCAGCGGCCGCTCGGAACACACCTGGAAGGACAGCACTTTAGAGTTTGACATCTCCGTGTGCGACCTGCCCAGGATGACCCGCCTCGCCATCGCCATCTACGCCGTTATGGACAAGGTCAAGAAGCAGAAGTCCACCAAGAACACCCACATCAACAAGTACCAGACCATACGCAAGTCCGGAAAAGTGGTAAGAAGAGACGCGTTTAACCATTGTATGCTGCAAAAAAGCTTAGCCAAAATGTAAGGTATAAACAATTAAATCTATCAGAAAATGATTTAAAAGTGGGGAAATTATCTGTCCATGCAGAAAGATAATGTTACTTGACAAGTTATCTTAAAATAAACGACCTCTAGGCTTGAATTAAGCTGTTTCTGGTTTAGTAAGTTGATAATAAATCTGAAAACAAGATGACTAACCTGATATAAGTTTTAAAATTTTGGGCAGATCAGAGAAATTTGCAGTTTTATTACTTCGCGCCCCAGTCAGCTTGTCTCCATGGACTTGTTCAGGGCATTAATCGTATCTACTGTATATTAAGTATAGGAAAGGTGAAACGTCATGATGAATATTTGAATCTATTTGGTCAAAGTGTCACAACAGAGGAAAGTGCGGCGCAAGTGATAATTTTAACAGTTTGGAAAAAATCTCTAAAGAAAAATTTACTTCTGAAGCACTGTGAGGTTTGCTTGAGCTGCTCTGTTCTTCTGCCGTGTCTTCGAAGCTCCATCAAACGGGAAGCTGCAGAAAAGAATTGTCTAAAATGTGCGCGAGATTAGACCACATCTGCAGGTTTAGGCTGCTTAAAATGTTTTTATTAAAGCCAAATAAAATCTCCAGCACAAATTATGTATGAGAGGCATACATAAATCATTTGTATATTTTACTTTATATTCATATTTAGTTTGCGGGACTGCAATTTATCTTCTCACCCGCACGCACCCGCAATGAGCTTTCAAAATGTGTCCCACGCCGTACTGTTTTGCATCAGGTCCCATGGGTGCAGGGCTCTACTGTAAATAAAAAAGTGTATTATGTGTAATGTCACGTATTTTTTTATCTTGAAACTATTTTAAGAGTACTCGATTGTCAGAAATAAGTTTAATTTTACACAGTCATCTGATAAACATGTAGGCCCAGGGTAGTAGCCAGCGAAGGGAACACACAACAGAGGAACAAGCCAAAAAAACAAACTTTTGCGACATCCATTTGAGAGAAAAGCACAGACGTTAACCCTGTTCACAAGTCCATAATTCCACTAAAATAGTTTTGGTTTGTTTGAGTGCTTTGTCTTTGGTTCACCCACCAGCGGGCAGCCATATATCTCGCGAATCCATCTTGCTGTGAGAGGTTAAAATAGAATCCACTGTTCATCCTTATATTTTCTTCTAATCAATATTTTGTCTTTTTTTCTTCAGCTTTACCCTATAGCCTGGGTCAATACAATGGTGTTTGACTATAAAGGCCATTTGAAGACTGGAGACACCATCCTTCACTGCTGGTCTTCATTTCCTGGTAAGAAAACCTGTATTATGAACGTCCATTAGCATGTTCTGACATCATTTAAAGTCCTCTTCCTTTTCTAATCATGTTGTGCTTCCTGAACAGATGAACTTGAAGAGATGCTGAACCCAATAGGAACCGTTCAGACAAACCCGTACACGGAGAACGCCACAGCTCTGCACATCAGCTTCCCCGAGTACTTGCCACACTCCATCGTCTTTCCTCCGTTTGACAAGGTGCGGAGCAAGTGATAATTTTAACAGTTTGGCAAAAATCACAACTGAAAATAAACGTGCCTCCTGCTTTTGCACTAATGGATAAAAGCACCAAAACAGATTTTCTTTTATGTAATTTCTGGTATGTTGCATCCTGCTTGTGCCTGATTATTATTGCTTTGTCCACTATATCTATTATTTTATTTTATACTGTGGAACATCACTGACAAAGCAAAACATCTTCACAGAGCCAAGCAGTTGGTTGATCCCCAATCAGAAAACTTACACCTTTAAGTAATAAGTTAATACATTTTTTACTTCCTCCCACTCCTTTTCGGGCATGCATGTAAACAAATTTGATTGTCCTTGTTTAAATTTTCTTTCCTTTCGTTTCTTGTATGCTCAAAATAAACCATAAACCAAAGTATAAGTGGAACAGATTTGTGGCCAGAATAATGTTAGCAGTTTAGTTTAGCTGTATTGCCAACTAACTAGGATACATATACAGTATTCTGCCACATCTCTGACACATTTGGAGATACTTTTTTTACATTTCCGATTCCGATACTAAAGCTTTAAGTATCTGCCAATATCCGATGTCAACCGATACCAGCAGAGACTGAAAACAGTATTTATTTCCTTAAAACAATAGTAAAATAAGACAAAAGTGTGTTATGTAGCTGTTATTTATCGCTCAAACAACCACAGAACAACTTTGTATGAATGAAAATCTAAACTGTTTGGCTCAACTACAAGCAGTAAATGGTAAAATCAATTTAAATGTTTAACCAGGATATTTGCTGAAGCGATATGTGGAAGCCGATATTTGATCCAGTATCAGAACCGATATCCGGTTTCAGTATTTGATCAGTACATCCCTAATGTCAAACGACAAAAGTATTTTTTCTTTTTCTTTGGCTTGTATGTGCCACCTGCTTGTCTCCATAGCGACATGTCAGTTTAATGCCATGGAACATTGGACATTCGTGCCAAAGCAATAACATCTCTGTGGAGACGAGCTCCAACAGTACAGTTACATAATAATATTTACATATATTCAATAGCTTTAATACAGCCTGTTTTGGTAATTGTTATGGTTAATTCATGTTTTGTGTGATACTACTAATAAAAAAAATGCTATATGCAAATTAAATATAGCCATTAATTTTTGCCCCCTCCAATAGTTGATACAAAATGACCAAACTTAACTCGCTTTTGAGTTGGACAGTGGCTTTTCCTGGGATCATTTGATTATGATGGAGCAAAGGCTGGTGAAGTGGAAGGATGGAAACACACTCAGCTTAATGGGGCTTTTAGGACAAGGCTGATCTGTGCTTATTCACCTGGAGCCAATGTCATGTATTTTTCTTTTTCAGATTCTGGAAAAAGCAGCAGAAATTGCACGTGCAAATGACTGTGCCCCAATGGTGAGTAGTTTAAATGTAATCATTTGATATAAACAATAAAACATTCATGGGTTTCTGAATGATGAAAAGTTTGGGGCGTTGCCATAATAATTGACAATTTAAAACAAGAAATATGTCTTTTGAATGGTGAAAAGTCCTTAAAGTAAAGTAAGTTGAATATATTGGCTGTAGTAAATGGGGATTCACAAAAAACTGTCAATTAGAGGTCTGCACGGGACAGAATTTTCAATCCCGCTCCTGCCCACAAAGAATTGTAATTCTCACTCCTGCTCCCGCCTGCAAATTGATTGATTTCTTCAATTTCTTCTTCAGATTTCTTGAGTTTTTTGACAGTAAATGTACCTCCCTTTAAAGAAGAACTTATTTCTGAAGCACTGTGAGATTCACTAGAGATGCTCTGTTCTTCTGCAGTGTCTTTGAAGCTCCATCAAACATGGAGAAGCGGAAAGGATTTGTCTAAAATGTGCGCGAGATTAGATCACATCTAATCACATCGTTTAGGCTGCGTAAAATGTTTTTATTAAAGACAAATAAAATCTCCAGCACAAATGATGTATGAGAGGCATACATAAATCATTTGTATTTTTTACTTTACAGTCATATTTAGTTTGCGGGACTGCGGGACTGCCAGCCGCACCCGCAATGAGCTTTCAGAATGTGTGAAACGCCTTTGGAGACGGCTTATGGTAGAGAAATTAACATTCAATTCACGGGCAACAGCTCTGGTGGACATTCCTGCAGTCAGCGCCAACTGCAGCTCCCTCAAAACTTGCAACATCTGTGGCATTGTGCTGTGTGACAAAACTGCACATTTCAGAGTGTCCTTTTACTGACCAGCCTAAGGCACATCTGTGCAATAATCCTGCTGTCTAATGTACATCTTGATATGCCAAACTTGTGAGGTGGGATAGATTATCTCGACAAAGGAGAAATGCTCACTAACATAGATTTGGACAAATTTGTGAACAATATTTGAGGCAAATGGTCTTTTGTGCATGAAAAAGTTTTCGATCTTTGAGTCCAGTTAATGGAAAATGGGAGCAAAAACAAGTGTGTTGCGTTTATATTTTTGTTACAAGTGTAGTTACAAAAACACAAACTACAATAAATAAATAGCAGAATAAATCACATTAGTACTTTGCTTGTATTTATAATAAGCCAAAGAAGTTATTTATTCAACCCTCCACAACTCAAGTCAGATCATAGTACAGAAAAATACCAAAAAGTTCCTAGTACAAAGAAAAAGTCCCCGCGATAAATACTGACCCCCAAAATGTATTGTTCTAATTTTTTAATCGGTCGATGGTGTCCTAGTTAACCAAAGTTTTTATTAGTCAATTAATCATTTTCCGTAGATTATAAGGACTGATATGCACTAAAGGAGAAAGAGGAAGGCATGGAGTGAGTCATCTGGAGTTTTGGGAGTGGATCATGAGTTGTTTAAAATATGAATAAAAGATTTCCTAGTATTTTATTCTGATTTACTGATAATAATTAGATCTGCATTAACTCCTGTGCATTTCCAGAAGTCGTTTTTAGTCGACCAAGAAGAAACAGCCCTACTAGTTTCTCACATTTAAAATATGTTATCAAAAGTACATTTATAACACCATTCTCATCCTGGCCCTTACTTTTTGCATAATTCCTCAGTCCTTAACCATAAAACTTAGGAAGTTGTTTTTGCGCTACTTACCTAAGACAAAATTCCCTTAAACTTAAACATTTTACTTTATAAGCAGCCTTAGCATTACGATTCAATTTTCCACTGCGCATGCGACTCCAGCGGCGGCGAGAGGCTAGAGTCGCCAGAAGCAACAAGTGAGGATCGACTACTGATGGTGAAGTAGAAGAGAAACTGAAACTGAAATTCACTCATAAATAAATGAGATTAGAAACGACATCGGTGATCGAGTCTTTTGGGCTTTCGCATGCGCAGTGGGAAATCGACAGAGTTAAGTCTAAGTCTGCTTATAAAGTTGTTTTATAACGTTTCCAGACACTAATGAGCAGAGCGTTTTGTTTGTTAGACTCGTGGCTGTTGTAAGATGGGTTAAAGTGGTGTAAAGCTTCTTCTGTGCAAATTGGCGTTTTATGTGGAAGTTAAGAACTTGCCCCCATCACTACACTAGTTTGTTGCCTTGACAGACTCATTGCCACAGTGAGATCTCCGTCGAGGCAACACTGATCCGTTTTTTGGCTTCTAACAGTATTTGACCACCTCTAGCAATGGACTTTAGCTTCAAATGTGCCAGAGTTCCCCGTTAAAGGTGCATTGTGTAACTTTTCTAGTGGAGGGTCCATCAAAAGCTTTTTGCCATGGAAAATAACAAAATAACAAAAAAGTATGGCATTAAACCTTTCTGTCTTCATAGACACCAAAACTGACAACGTTACAGGTAGGATCTGTGGAGAGGCGACCCAGCCCACAGTCAGAATACCTGTTCTTAGACTTGGACTTGATTGATCCAAAATTGAAATTATTTGGACACAGTAGCTCACATATCAGTACATACTACAGAATATTATAATAACAAAGAGCAAAAATAAAAAATCCTAATAATAAATTCTAAATAAGTAGCAAAAATTTTATAAATCTATAAGTAAAAATAAACAAATATATAGAAATATATGTATTTTTAAGCAGTAAATAAACCTGTAATTGAATAAATGTAGGGTAGAGCGGTTTAATATCATACTTTTCTAGACAGAGCTATAACAGGTAATGGACCTCCAATCAAAAAGTTACACAATGCTGCTTTAAGTAAATGTGGGAAAGCATGCATCCATTTTGCATAAACCCACTTGAGCTTAAGACCTGCTTAACAACCCACTCAGTATCGTAGTTTTCTTTAATACACTACAAATATGTGTACTCCCCTGAAGGCCTTAACCAGATTTAAACTTTAAGACTTTGCTTTCTCTCTCCACACCTCTCTCTGGGCGTGTAACCTACAGCTCCTTATGTAACGTGGTGTTATGTGGAGGGCAGGTCTGAACGTGACCCTTTTCTGTGAGGACCATTTGAAACCTGGGATTAACACGGGATCCTGCACAACGTTGTTTCAATTTCAATTATAGGTCAATACGTGCGTCATTGTGTGCTCCCACTATGAGAACTTCCTCTATGGTTCCTGTAATTATGCTGTGACCGCTACATCTTTGTGGGCTATATTCGGATATGTATACCTCAGTTCCATCTGTCATAATCGAGTAATATGTTTCGCAACTTTAACTTCATCATTTTGTAAGAATTCGGTTAAGTTTTGGTTTAGGAATGACCTCTGTTAAGGTATATTGTAAATGATCTAAAACACTCTTGCCCTCTGGTGGTCATTTACAGAAAATATTGCTTTGTCCATCAAGTTTATTGTGCTATAGTCAGTTTATCTCAAATTTGTTTATTTATTGAAAGAGCCAAACTAGGAAATTGTCCAAATATGTATTAAGAACTTATCATATATTCTTTTATTCTCTTAGGCACCTAAAAATAGCTCATTACTTATTGTAGAATTGTTTAAAGATGCGTTTTGTAACTTTTCTGGTGAAAGGAGGGTCCGATCATTTTTTCTCTCTATGGAGATATTATTGCTTTGCCTGGAATGTGCCCCCATATGCTATATTAGACTTTTGCATTTCTATAAAAAGGAGTATGTGACGCCACCAAGCTAAGTTACAGGTCAGATCTATGGCGACGTGATCATGCTCACAGCAAGAATGCATGTTTTTCAAGGTGTTTTTGAGGAATTAAACTTTAATTATTTATTTGTTTGTTTATTTGATTGGGACAGTGCATGTTAATGAACAGACATGACAAAATGCATGAATGGAAACACGCCGGTCAGAGTCACAGGGGTCAAAAATACATCAGGAACATTTAGTAAAACAGTCAAATTTACATTCAACAATAAACAGACCCTATAAACAATTTTCCAGACTCACCAACTGCAGATAACCACACAATTTATAGTCACTTTTACACAAAACTCCATTCACATTTACTCAGCTCAGTGTCCACACTCCACAGGCAACAAAAAAATTCCAGTCAGTCTTAAAAGGTCCATAAGAGACACACAGTATGAACAAACACAGCCTGGACTCTAGTGTGT
The DNA here is from genome assembly GCA_034769755.1 of Odontamblyopus lacepedii. Lineage (NCBI taxonomy): Eukaryota > Metazoa > Chordata > Actinopteri > Gobiiformes > Gobiidae > Odontamblyopus > Odontamblyopus lacepedii. Next base: position 31,146,302 of record CM068357.1, read on the forward strand.
GCAGGTTTGGTTTGACCAGAGCCAGTTTGTAAGATTTAATTGCGTAGGGTGGGATATTCTAGACAACACAATAACGCCATCACAGAGACAAGCTGGTGGCGGACCCTCCCCATGAAAATCACACACTGCACCTTTAAAGTCGCATTTAGAGAAAGGTGTACTTGGTTTTAACTAACTTCTAAGGCCAGGTGTACACTTTGTTTGTCCTTCTAGTCTTGGTTTAACCCTGGCCTAGTTCGTGTTAAGTTCTGAGTCTCAGTTTTCTCACCATTTTGCTGTGATGTGTGAATATAATAATAATAATACAACTTGTGAGCTGATTTGATTTGTCATTCCAGGGGCGTGGAGGTAAGAAGTTCCACATCGAGTTAAAGGAGATCATGGAGCGGGACCCTCTGTCTCAGCTCTGTGAAAACGAGAAGGATCTGATCTGGACTCTTCGTCACGACTGCAGAGAAAACTTCCCCCAGTCACTGCCCAAACTGCTGCTGTCTGTGAAGTGGAGTAAACATGACGACATGGCACAGGTTGGATATATATTTTTATTTTGTTTCCTGTTGAAGATCCTACATTACGCAACATCACTTGTGCGTTTTTAAGTTTTCAGCCATGTTAGAATGATGTTATCTCTTCAAAAACATAACTAGTTGTGTTTTGTTTCATTCATATATGTTTGAGTAATTATCGTGTAGTGGTAGTTTTCAAGTTAACAGCTCTTTTTTGCCTTTTATTTAGTGGAGATTGGCAATTTTGGGTCTGAAATTATCCAAATGATTCTGGTAAAGGTGTATGGAGCTTAAAACACAGTATCCTGTATTATTACATGACATCACAAGGTGGAACAGAGTGTTTTCAGTTTGAGAGAAGAGCTAAATCTAGAAGTCTAAATATGCAGGATTTGTGTGTTAAACAAGTGTGAACGAACAAAACGCTTGGGCGCTTTAAATGTTTAAAAATAGGAATGGGACAAGATCTCATGAGACAAAATTGCCGCAAGACTATGCACTCATGAGAAAAATTATCTCGTGAGATTTTTTTCCATGTGTTTTGTCAAAATCTCATCTTGTCTCGTCTTGTGGGAACTGTCTCGTCCCATCTCTTTGTAAAAATAATCTCCCAAATTAATAAACAAATGTATACATATCTGTGGCATTTGGCGAAAGTAACAAAACAAATGCAGGTTCATGAGGGGGTGGGATTAAACAAGTTTTCTTCTTCCCACTCATTTTTTGGCAGATTTCGTGTTGTTCTTGATTCTGTTGTTATGATTGAACTCATGTCAATATTAATAAATCTATCTTCCACTGTAAAAGAATATAAAATGCTTACTTGCCCAAAATAAATACATCAATTAAAAAAAAAATTAATTACAGACCGGTGGTCATATAGTTTATTACCACTGAATGTGGAAAGTAAGGTTGTCAAAAGTATCATTAGTAAAAATTCACATTCACAGGCAGAAACAAACCTTTCCTGAAGCTTTAGAATAATCTTGAGCTGTATCAGAACAAGTATATGTGCACATAGACTAGTCGACTAGTACTAGTGTGGCCATACTGGCTTGTTAAAGCCTGATTGTGTCAGATCTCAGAGGCTAAAGGCTGAACCTGGTTAGTACTTGGATGGGAGACCGGGTGGGAAAATCAGGTGCCACCCTGGGGCGGAGGTCGTAGAAAAACTGTGCCCTTAGGCAAGGCACTTTACCAACATTGCCTATGAAAGTGGTGTGTGCGTTAGTGCTGGTCGGAGGGGCTAGTGGCACAGATTGGCAGCCCTGCTTCTATCTGTCTGCCCCAGGGCAGCTGTGGCTACAATTGTATCTTACCACCAGTACCTGTGAGGTGAATAAATAATGCTGTGTAAAAGTGTTTAGAGTGTCCAGAAAAGCGCTGTGTAAAACTGATCAATTATTAATATGCACCCATGGAGCACTATGGAACCTACCTGAACCACTGAGGGATTACACAGATATAAGGCCCCATGGTAATATTAAAGATAGTACTATTATTTATTGTTCAAAATGACATTCTGTTTCATTTTTTTATTCCTTAGTATAGAAATTGAGTTTGAAATGTCAGTATCCTGACAACAGTAACAGGAAGTAAATTCATGAGTATATAACAATGAAAGAGTTATTATGTGTGACAATCTTAAAATCACTTTTTCACATAATTCACCAAAGCTCTAAAACTTGCTCTAATGACAATTCTTAGTAATAAAAAAAATATTTGTAAATCAGTATTCATAAACTGTCTGCAGAAAGTAAAATGCTCTTCATGTTTCTCACAGCTCCAGGCCCTGCTCCAGATTTGGCCCAAACTGAGTCCTCGAGATGCTCTGGAGCTCCTGGACTTTAACTACCCTGACCAGTACGTGCGGGAGTACGCTGTGGGCTGTCTACGGGACATGAGGTAGGCCTACTTTAACACGGAACTGGGGACGACGGGGTTTTAGTTTTGAAGGTCCTAAAGTACGCAAAATGGATTCTTTTGGGCTTTAAACTATGTTATAATAGTGTTACCTGGAGATGATTTGTTTTATTCACACATAACCCTTTCTTGTTAGTCTGTCTACATCTCCAAAGCACAAAATACATTCCACCTTGTGATGTCATTAAGCAGTAGCTCTGAAATTAGCCAGATGATTCTAGTGAAGGTGTATTCTGGGTGACTGAGGGATTACACAGATATAAGGCCACATGGTAATATTAAAAAAGTACTAGTCTTAATGTAGAAAATGACATTCTATCATCTAAATAGAATGTATTTTTTAATATAATTGTGGTATGGGAATCTGTATTGAGTATCAAGTCTATTCTTTGGTATCAAGATCAAGTTTTACCAATTTTAGTGTGACTACAACACTAATATACCATTCAAGCAAACATAGCTGGTAATAATTCAGTCATTTTCAGAAAATGTACTCAGAATGTACAATTTAAGATTTAAATTTCTGCCTGTTCTTCTTCATATGGTCGGGTAACAGATGATATATTACGTATTGTCTTTTTTCCAGTGATGAGGAGCTGTCCCAGTACCTGTTGCAGCTGGTGCAGGTGTTGCGATATGAGCCTTACTACGACTGCGCCCTCACCCACTTCCTGTTAGAGCGCGCCCAAAGAAACCGCAAGATCGGACACTTCTTATTCTGGCACTTACGGTGTGTATGATTGTAAAATATGTGTGAAGTGTTTTTATTTTCCTCGGTTATATTTAGACACGGCCTTAATTCTGTTATCTTAATGTGCCATTGTGTGTTTTCCAGGTCAGAGATCCACATGCCTGCTGTGTCAGTCCAGTTCTCGCTCATTTTAGAGGCCTACTGTAGAGGCAGCATCCCTCATATTGAGGTTCTTAAAAAGCAGGTTAGTAACACCGTATTTGTTTGGACTTTTCTACTTCAGTTGGTTTCTTGCACATCATTTAAAGGTGTCCTCTGTAACCTTTCTGGTGTACGGTCTGCCACCTGCTTGACTCCATGTTGATGTTATCGCTTTGCCTGAATTGTTGCACAGTATGGCGTTAAAGCGATCTATCCTGCGTTTATTCAGTCACAGGATATTTGTCACATCTCTTGACAAACATACATTCTTACTGTGCTTACCTCTCCACTGATCTGACCTGTAACATGGCTTGTTGGCACCGCTGCTTGTCACACGTGAAGATTAAAGGGGAACTCCGGCACATTTGAAGCTAAAGTCCATTGCTAGAGGTGGTCGAATTCGGTCAGAAACGTGCATGCAAAAGCCCAAAAGACTCGATCGCCAATGTCATTTCTAATCCCATTTACTTACAAGTGAATTATATTTTTTGAAACTGCTAAAAAAATACACTCCCGAATCATTTTCTTTCAACAACTCTCAGTTTCTATTGTTCTTTGTCGTCAGTAATCGATCCTCACTTGTTACTTCTGGCGGTTCGAGCCGCTCGCTGCTGCTGGAGTCGACAATGGAGTCTTTGGGCTTTCACATGTGCTGTGGGAAATCAACAAAGCTAATGCTAAGGCTGCTTATAAAGTTGTTTTATAACGTTGCCAGACACAAATGAGTGAACCAGGCAGAGCGTTTTGTTTGTTAGACTCGTGGCTGGTGTAAGATGGGTTAAAGTGGTGTTAAGCTTCTTCAGTCTGAAGCAAATTGGCGTTTTACGTGGAAGTTAAGAACTTGCCCTCATCACTACACTAGTTTGTTGGCTTGACAGACTCACTGCCACAGTCAGATCTCCGCCGAGGCAACACTGATCTGTACCATTCTTTGGCTTCTGACATTATTTGACCACCTCTTGCAATGGACTTTAGCTTCAAATGTGCTGGAGTTCAACTTTAAGGTTAATGTAAGAACACATACCTCCAATGATGACAGGCTCTTTGACTACATGTCCTTTTTGACTTTTAAGACAACTCTGCTTCTTATGGGGTTAGAGTCTTATAACAGAAAGGTTGCTAGTTCTGTTGTTGTGTCCTTGGGCAAGACACATTGACCACCATTTTTCTCAGTAACAATAGACTTCAGTTGTAAAGTATTTTTAGCCTCATCACCGCCTGTGTCACCCGCCCTGCCCTTTGACTGCGGTAGAGTTAATTCTGACAGTTACTCCGCAGGCGACTTCCTCTTTACTTCCTCGTCAGTGTGACTATTTATGTGGCCACTTCCTGTTTTGAGAAGTGCTCACATTGTTGAGCATGTATTTGCTGATGTTTCAGGAGTCTAAATACTTTTTCACTTCCTAATGGTGTGTTTCAGTGTGGTTAACATACAATATAAGTATAGAAAGATATACTTTGATAACAGAAATTAAATATGGGGTCAAGTCGTGTTATTCGAATTGGGTTATACTAATACTAATACTTATGGGTTATACTAATAATACTAATGGTTACACAAAATTGAAAAACAACATATTATACTAAAATACTGTCATTTTCACTTATTTTAAACTGACAGTAATAACTTAGGTGTATCTATACCGGTACTTGCATTTCTCCTTAACAAATTAACCGTTTTCACTACATCCATTAATCTTCCTGTAGACCTCCTGTTTCCTAACATTTTTAACCTTAACACTGACACTATTTTTCACCCAACCACAGTCCTAGTTTGTGAATTTTGTTTACTGATAATCCCAATAGTAACTGACATTTTAATTTGTTTTGCTTAAATTAAGTTTAATACCATTTAACCCTAATCCTAACCCACATACGGCCTTTTGGTTGACACTGACCGGCCCATTTAAGATAATTTGGAATTGCAAAATAAACATATTTTATCATTTTACCTCATGCATGGACTAAAGCTGCATTGTTTTATTTTAGAGGTGTTTTTAAAGACATTTTTTGTAATTCAACCTCACTTTTTCATTGCTTTGTCATAACATAAACTCTTACCAGTCTGCAATAAAATAATAATGCAATAAAAAAAAAACTCTACAAAAATATGGATTCATTTTAAAATAAAAAATCCAAACAGAAAATTCTTAAATGTTGGAAAGGAGGAAACAACATTATAATAGAAATCAGAAAAGAGTTTAATATGAGGTCTTTAAATGTGTTGTGACCCATGTAAACTAACATGTCAAAACTTTGCTATTTAAAGCTTTTTATAAAGAAATACAATTAATATTATGCAGAAACATTGTGTTCAGTATTTTGGCCCAGCCCTCCACAATATTTTCTGTTTTTCATGTGGTCCCATGGAAAAAATAATTGCCCTCCACTGCCCTTACTGAATACTCACCTTTATAACTTTGATTGAACCTTTAAAAATTGGTAGTTTTTTATACTAGACCTCTAAAAACCTCACTTATTTCTTTATGTTCAGGTGGAAGCATTGAGTAAGCTGAAATCGGTGAATGAACTGATCAAACTTGGGACCATCAAAAACGCTCGGAGCAAAGCCAAGGAGGCCATGTTGACCAAAGAGGCCATGATGACGTGTCTGAGGCAGAGCGGATACTCGGACGCCCTGTCTGACATACACTCCCCGCTCAATCCCAGCGTACTTCTGGCTGCGGTCAAGTAAGAAACAAATATGTAACTGCTTTGTAATGTTAATCTTTTCAAGTTTTTGTATTTACTATATGTATTTTTTGTATTTTTCATCAGTGTGGAAAAGTGTCGGTACATGGACTCCAAGATGAAGCCTCTGTGGATCGTTTACAACAACAAGCTGCTGGACGGGGACTCTCTGGGAATCATCTTTAAAAATGGAGATGGTAAGAAAACATGGAAAAATAATGGAGGACTTAAATTAGCGCTTGGATTTTTTAAAACTTTTTTCCATCCATCTATCTTCTTCCACTTCATCTATGCCAGATGTTCCCAGCCACATCCATCTTCTCGTATTTTTGTCCGCCTCTTTATTTATTTGGGTGACTGTATGTGTACATAAACATCATAAAATCCAACAAAATAAACCCCTTTTAATTATTATTATTATTATTATTATTTTTTTATTTTTATTTTTTTTTACTTTACTGCAATTAGAGTTTCAGTTTGTAAGCATTTAGTTTAAAAAAGAGCAAACGTGGATGTGTAAGGCAGCAAGTTAAACATTGGATATTATATGTTATGTTATAAATGAAGATATCAGACCGTCTTTACAACTTTGTCTCTCAGCTCTTGTGGTGTTCTCCCAGTTCTCCCATTGTTGTTTCATTGAATCAGTCCTCACTTTTTCTTTTCTTTGCTGGTTCAATCTGCTTAGCCTAAAACCTCAGAATGGTCTTAAAAGCATTCTTGAAGAGCATAAAAAAATATGTGCCACACAGCTGAAAGAAGAAAAAGAAATACTGGTCTTTTAAATTAACTGTAAAGAGAATGCCATTGTGCTGCATCATATTCTACCATCGCACTAAGGCTGAATCCCATTACACCCCTTACCCCTAACCCTCCATTTTGCGTGTTCACGTGTAGGTTTAGGGGTGTCCCATTTACCGTTATGGCAGAGGGGCAGGGGAAAGTGGTAGGGCTATATACCCCTCCAAATGAAGATTTTTCAGAGGCACACTCCAAACAGAGGGGTATGAGCAATTTCTCAGAATGCGAATCACTGGCAAGATCACTACTGCCACGACCAAAGAGACCAAAGAAGTTCACAAATGTATTTTCTCCATTATTTATGGTTTAAAATGTGTGATAACCACTGTATTGCCTTAAGTTTAACGATTTTCCAATGCGTAATGGTCATTTTCTTCATAAAATGCACTCGAAAAAAATCACTAGTACTACGCTGAGCAGTGTCACATTATTTGTGACTTGAGTGACCGGTTGATGTATGGAAATAAAGTTGTGAATGAATTGCGAGTGCACAGTTCTTATTTCAATATAGTAACCCAAGGAACTGAAAGCGACGTCATTAACCCTTAGAGAAGCTCAGGTTGTGTTCTTTCCAATGGTCTGCTTGTCATTCCACTCTGACAATAAGCTTGCGTAAAAGCTGGCGCAGACTTCTGATGACGCATGTGATGGTTGAAGGGGTGTCCCAATTCATAGGGGTCGACTTTCAACCCCTACCCCTTGTTGCTCAGTTTCAAGGGGCAGAAAGGGTAGAAATTAGAAATGGGGTTGACCCTTATTTAACTTTTAACTAAGGTGCACTGTGTAACTTCTAGTAGAAGGTCCGTCGCCTGCTTCTGTCCATGGAGCTGATGTCTGGAATATTCCGCAGTATGGCATAGTGCTAAGTTACATGTCAGATCTTTGAAGAGGCAAGCCCATTTGCAGTAAGAATGCAAGTTTTCATGTCGATAAAAACCTATGTTATTGAGTAAACACGAGATGGATACGTTTCATGCCGTACCGGGGCATTCCAGACAAAGCAACAACATTCTCCATGGAGACAAGCAGATGGCAGACCCTCTTACACAGTGCACCTATAAATGATTCTTTATTACCATGTTGTTTTTATTCTCACGTCCTTGTCCATTGTCGTGAACTGTGAGGTGGAAGTTGACGCTTTAGTTTTTGCCCCGTGCGCTAATATAAACTAGGGGGTCATTATGTCTTATCTGTGTCTCTATCTCTTTAACAGACTTGCGACAGGACATGTTAACGCTGCAGATATTACGACTAATGGATCTTCTTTGGAAAGAGGCCAGTCTGGATCTCAGGTAAGACGTCCGCGCTGGCTTTTGCACTGATTTGTGTCTTTATTTTGTTGTTTTTTCCAGCTTTCTGTGTGATATGCTTGAGCTTTAGAGACACTTAAACTGCATCGTGGGCTTGTTTCTGTGGATATATCTTTGCTCTGCCTGCACAGTCTGACATTAAACAGCTCTACCTTACGTTTATTCAGTTACAGGTGGATTTATAGCTCAAAAAGGTGGTTTTATAGCTCAAAAATACCTACAAAAACATCATTCTGACTGTGAGCGGGTTCACCTCTCCACAGATCTGACCTGTAACTTGGTCTTCATGAAGATAGAAAGGTTTAATACCATACTGTGAAACCTTCCAGTCATGGAGAAAAGCATTTGGACGGACCCTCCACCAGAAAAGTGACACAATGCACTTTTTTAACCTCTTGAGACCCTGTGGCCCCATACGAGGACATTAGGCCTACATCTTTGCCTCTTAGCACCATGATTTTCAATTATTTTAAACTTTCACCTGTAATCAACTAAAAACCTCTACAGCAGCTCCCGAAAGTAAAAAAAACTGCATGGTAAAGTTTAGATGCAAAATTTATGAATAAAACCAATGTATTTATGTACAATAATGTCTCTTCATGTATCTTAATGTATCTTCATTTGGCATTAAAATTTGACACATTTTATTGACCACAGCAGACGAGAGCATCAGTAAATGTCATGTCCTCGTTTGAAGACATTGGGACTATGTTATATTATTGATTGTACATGTTGTTAGGTAAACTTGGGAATATTTAGATGAGTTTACAGTTATAAATTGCTGGACGTTTCTGCTGCTATAGGGAAACTGCTGCCTGTCTCCACTTTTTGCACCTCTACTTTTTTTGTAACGATTGAAAACCAGAAAAAATTAAAACTGTGGACCACATTTTCAGGCCTTTTTGTGTGTTTTTAACCTCACTCACTGAACCCCAACCCGCTCACGGTCGACCTACGTCACATTTGGCAGGTTTAGGGCTTGAAATAAACAGCTAATTGCTGTTTGTTTTTTGTAATTTATTTATACATATTAATGTTTTTACATTTTTTAACCAATGGTGTCATACAGAAGACTTACTTAGTAGGTCCTACTTATCCCAAATAGCAAGAAGAAATGAAAAATGCACACCAGACAAAAGCTCGGGTCTCAGGAGGTTAAATGACTTCACACTAGTTTGAGCCGTGACCCTTTTACACCCAAGTTTTCGATTCTTTCTTAGCACACCCACACACTTAAAATATGCTACGTCGTCCAAATTAAAGCCACGTTTTTGGGAAATGCTAGCTCCCTTTGTCATACATGGACACATCTGGAGCAGAGCCATGGAAAAGTTGTTTTGACAGTTGAGCTACAGAGAAATGGTTCGTGTTACAAGGACAGAAGTTCAGGGTTCAAACTCAGAATGGGGATAAAAGGCGTGGGGTAGAAAGTCTTCCCTTATGATGTAACCTTAGCTTTTATATTTTACAGTTTTGGTTTTGTGTAAAGGTTTTATTGAGGTGTGGAGATGTAACATTCAATTATTCAAAGATTCAATTACTTTTGCACAATGGAAGAGTGTATACTTCTGTGAGATGGGACCACTTTTAGCATGGATTTTTATCTCTTATTTTTCATTCTTGTATGCCATTTTTCTAACAGAACCAGCAACGTCACAGTAGGTTTTCACTCAAAGCAATAGTATGTAACTTTTTAGCTAAAAAATAGACTTGAAAAAAGACAAAAATCGTGTTTTTTATGTGTGTTTATTGCACTGAAAAACATGCAGGCTTGTATCTCCACAAACCTGACTTATTATAATTTGGCAGTATAGATTTAACTCTACGTCAGTGGAATCATGCAGATACCACCACCAGAAAATTAAATAATAATAATAATAATAATAATAATAATAATAATACATACATACATACATACCACTTGTCTAGCACTTTTCAAGATACTCAAAGACACTTTACATGGAGAGACAAAGGCAAAAGAAATAAGATAATTAATGAAAGGTGGTTTTAAAGAGGGTGGTTTACAAACTTTTCCGTAAAACATCAAAACTCAACCTTTGAGAATATTTTTTTTTTTATGTAGAATATCAGTATATTTAAAACTACATTTAAAATACAGAAATATTTAGTGTAATCTCTCAAACAAGGGTAATACAGTGATATGTCTGCCCTTTTTGTGGTTAATTTATGCTCCGTTCAAATTTTGTGCAATACCAAGATATTTATATTCACATTCCTGATGCATTGTTAAAATGTCAGTTTTGTCAGTAACGCCCACCCCTACTTCACTTTTCTGGTGTTTTCTTTGCTCCCTCCTTACCTCCCAATTTGAGATGATATTGTTTTTCTCTAGAATGTTCCAGAGCAGGGGTGTCCAAACTTTTTTCATCAAGGGCCACATATTAAAACACAGACAAGTGTGAGGGCCGATCGAGGGTCATAGACTGGTGGTCAAAACAGTGAATAATTCAAATCTGTGCATTTATAACAGGTTTGAATGACCCTCCAGACCTTTGTTCAGGCTTAGACCCTCAAAAGGACACACGAAATTTCCTTGATCAAGGTAGAGTTCAAAAACATACAGTAAAAAGTACTACTTGTGGTGGTATGGGCCAAAACAATTGGTCTGAGGGCCACATTTGGCCCCTGGGCCATAGTTTGGACATGCCTGTTCCAGACTATGGTCTGGGCCAAGTTACAGGTGCATGGCTTAATATCTGCCACAAGAGGGCAGTGCATACCTACATACTGTAAACAAATAGGAGCCTTCTGTCACCATTTTTCAACTTTTATTTGGTTTATAATGTATTTAAAAAGTGTCAGTGTGTCCAAGTGAACAATGAAAATAATACTAGTCGATTAATCAAAGCATTAATTGCTGACTCAAATTTCAATAAAATCCCATTCCAACGTTAATTTTGATATAGAAATAATTCAGACATTTTTATTTTTTTTCCTCATTGGAGAAAAAAAATGGAATATGATAAAGTAGAGGTGCATCTTTAACACTTTTTTGCATGAGAAAGGACTTTATTTTTAACTCAAAAGGAAAGCTATTCAACTAAAACAATGGTTACTTGCAGCTCTGTTCAACTTCTTTCCTCTCCTGCAGAATAGTCCCGTACGGTTGCCTGGCGACAGGGGACCGGGCAGGGCTGATCGAGGTGGTGTCTTCGGCCGACACCATTGCAAACATCCAGCTCACCAGCAGCAATGTGGCTGCAGCTGCTGCCTTCAACAAGGACGCTCTGCTCAACTGGCTCAAGGAGAGGAACTCTGGGTACTGATCTGTCTTATGTTTATCTACTAGTACAAGAGTATGTGTTCTGTACAGTGTGGAGAAGGTTTCTGTTCACATTTTACTATTTGAAGGATTTAAATTATGCATTGTTTAGGCTTTAATCTTAGTACACATTTGACTAAACTAATAACGTGGATCAGAATTCTGGGTACTGCTCTGTCTTATGGCTATCTACAATTTGAAGGACGTTTCTGTGCATGTTTTACTTCTTAAAGGTCTTTTAATCAAATTTGTACACCTTTGATTAACATAATAATGTGTGTATATTTATAGTCTATAGTAAGTCAATGATATTTTTGATCTACAAAATACCAGCAGGGGGCACTAAACGTCCACAAAAACTCTACAAAAACATGGGTTCACTTTAAAATAAAAAATCCAAACAGTAAATTCTTAAATGCTGGAAAGGAGGAAACAACACTGTAACAGAAAATCAGAAATATGTTTCATATGGGCTCTTTAAACGTGTTGTAACCCATGTAAACTTGTTCCTGCAGCGACGCTCTGGACCGGGCCATCGAGGAGTTCACTCTGTCTTGTGCTGGATACTGTGTGGCCACTTATGTCCTTGGCATTGGAGACAGACACAGTGACAACATCATGGTCCGCAGCACTGGACAGGTGAGGCACAAACATACATTTTACAACTAGAGATGGGGCCATAAACATAATATGGTTTATCGTAGTAAAAGGGTAGATGGTAATTATTTGTGGGACATTTTATATAATCATAATAATGGCCAACAAATATAATGGCCATTTTATCATTAGAATGTGCAGAAAAAAAGCTACTTATCCTATAATTATCTTCAATTCAAGTTTATTTTTACAACACATTTTATAAACATGACTGTTTCCAAAGTGTCTGCCTGCAATGTTCCAATTTGACTTCATTGATCCTGAGGGAAATTCAAGTTTTATCTCAAAGAAAATCTCAGAAATGATTCTCAGTTGAATGTCAGTTGATGGAGCTCAGTTAGTCCAAAATGCATTTCACTCGTGCCTTTTGCTTCTCAGCCCACATATGAATTACTCAGATGTATGCTAAAGTGTATTATTTGAATGTATTTCTTTTGTGTCTCTCTGAAGCTCTTTCACATAGACTTTGGGCATATTCTGGGAAACTTCAAGTCCAAGTTTGGCATCAAGAGAGAGAGGGTCCCATTCATCCTGACGCACGACTTCATCCACGTCATTCAGCAGGGCAAGACGGGATACACGGAGAAATTTGGAAGGTAACATTTATACTGGTTCATCATGATATTATGATATTCGTAATTTGACCATATAAATCCTAATTCAGTGTAGATTATTAACATATTCAGTGTTATATGTGGTTGAAGTGTGTTTAAAAGTATATCGATATCATTGAAACAATGAGCAATGCTGATCTCCACCAATAGATGGCACTGCCTTCCTAAATACTGTCACTGCAGCAGGCCTGCACATATGACAAAAATATGCAATATTCAATAACTACATTACTGCAATATTATAATATACTCTTTGGCACAATAATAATAATGCTACATTAAAACAAAAAATGCACAGGCCTTTTATTGAGGGTAACAGCAGAGAAAAAGTCTTCAGAACGACACACAGACAGAGCTCTGCAGCATCCATCCATACAAATATACATGACCCAAGCACTTCTTTACCGATTTCCAAGCACTTTTACTGTGTAGGTCTGCTGTGTTCACACAGTACTCGCCCCGCTCCCCGTGAGAGTGGAGCTGCTGCCTGAACCCCTGAACCAAACCAAGTCTAATGTAGGATGTAAAAACTGAGAACTTTGTTCTCCAAATGTAAAATGGAGAACTTTGATTTATTTTCTTCATAGATCAATTATTGCATTAGCCGATATTGGGATATCAATATTTTCTTAGATAGTATTAATAGGACCAAACAGGAGATTTATGCATTTTATGAAGTTTTACAGTAAAAGGCACCATTATCTAAGAAAATATTTCTAATTCAAACAGTTAATCTCCTGCACCAATCACAGGTTACTAATACAAAGGTGAAGCAGATTTGGCCACTATGAAATGGTGCATTCACACACTTGTCCATGGGCACTTGTGTTGTGCCACATGCTGTGATGTTTGTTTGAAGTTGTTAACAGTGTGATGAGATAGAACATTTAGACTCATAGGGACGAGGTTATACCCATATATTTGTTATGGTGACCTATAAAGTTGTACCACAAGAGAACATTTAGTAGAGCTGCCTGTAGAATTTAGTTCATAATGTTCTGAAAAATTGTATCGACATTACTGGCACGTATGATACTTGTGGTCAGCACATTGCAGCTTTTTGCACTTGGCTATGTTTTAGTTTTTCTAGAATTGACACTTCACAATGTCAGATTTTAGTGCTTTAATTGATTTTATGAATGTATTTATATAATTGCCAATATGTGTGGGCAATATTGACAAGAATAATATCTGAATATTATTTTGAGTATCCAGAACAGAAAAGTGTTAAAACAGGTTTCAGTATCAGACAAATGTGAAATGGCTTAGAAATGACTCACAAAAGTGCATAAATCTCACTTTATATTATATATTCAACATTTAAATTATCCATATTTTTAAAACATTTACATGATCTATTTTTCAATAATCAGTCCACCTTTGCTATGATCGTCTTACTTAAAATGACACTTTGAGAGCCACCCTGAGAAAGCCATATCTCATCAGATCTCAAACTAAGCAGGGCTGTGCCTAGTTTACTTTATCTATGGCCCGGAGTGACCAAAGATGCAGATTGGCAGTCTCACTTCTATCAGTCTGTGGCTACAATAGGACTTTACCACCTCAGAGTAAGCAGTGAATGAATAATGCATGAAATAATAAAGCAGCTGAGGGTCTCAAAAGCCACTATATAAGAACTGACATTAAAAGAGGTATCTAAAGCTAAAAGGTTACTACATATTTCACTGTGATTGGTCACTTCTACCTCATGACAGAGACAATAATAATAGAGTGACGTTGCAAAAATAATTATGATTCTGAGTTAGTTTTGCTGTCATCACCCAATCCTACAGTGAACCTTTATCTGTTGAGAAAATACTGTTCCTCCATCTCTTAGCCACCCCCACCCCCCATTTGCACAACAGGTGTCTGACTGAATGAACTAAACCCGAGGAGACGAACCATCTTCTTCCCACGTCCCTCGCACTCACCGAGTACAACAGTGACTCATTTGACCTAAAACCAAATGAAATGTTTTGATCTGTGATTTGTGGGCAGTATCATTTGGAAGCTTTACTCATCTGGAAGCACTATATTTCCAAAGTTTATACAGAAATATTGTGAGTCTTCAGACATTTCAACATTCAAGTCTATGTTCTTGTTAAAGGTGCACAATTTTAAGTTTTCTGGTGGAGGTCATCTGCTCATCTCATAAAACTGCTCTTTGCAAAAGTATTAATACTTTTTTAGGAGAGTCAGATGCTTGACTTCATGGAAAGTTTCATCCTATTTTGTGGAACATTCCAGGCAAAACAACAGAATCTTCATTGAGAAGAGAAGGTTTCAGTACCTCCACCTAAGACTTATATAGTACATCTTTAAACGTTTAAATTACACAAATCTATTATAAAAATGTGTTTAAAATGCCAGTACCACTTTTGTGTTTTATACTGGATAAATCAAGTTTCAAATTCCCATGTACAATAAGACTGAACGATTCTGGAAAATATTGAATTTTTCTAACAAGGTTTGCCACATCGATTAGATTTGTGTTGTAATAGTGGTTCAAAGTTCACATTTATTTTATTTTATTTTTTATTTAACCTTTATTTAACAATTTCAAGGGAGTCCTGGCCAAGACAGCAGCTCAACAATACAATTTAGAATATTACAGGACACATTTCAAGCAACAATTTCATAAGACTATTTAAAACAAACAAAAAATATATATATAGAATCATTAAGAATTGACAAAGACTGAAATATGAACTGACAAACTAATACAACAATCACATTTCAGAACATTTTTGTACAAATTTAAATTACAGAATTAATGTGTTTTATACTGAATAAGATAAGATATTTTGTTGTTGGTGGAGAAATTGATGGACTACAAAAATGGCGGCCTGTTGCATTCAGTCAAACTTGCGATTTTGATTTGATTGTAATTAATTGTGTCATGAATACTTTTTTGTTTGTTTTTTTTGTTTTGTTTTTTTTCAGTTCATGCCTCTGTCCAATTTTATATAGTTATTATGAAGACTTTTGTGTATCTCTACTAATAAATTCCTTGCACGTGTGTTTGTTTGCGTAGCTTTCGACAGTACTGTGAAGAGGCCTATCTCATCTTGAGGAGGAATGGAAACCTCTTCATCACGTTGTTCGCCCTGATGTTGACAGCAGGTCTGCCTGAACTCACCTCTGTCAAAGACATCCAGTATCTTAAGGTAAAGTCACCGTTTGTAAGAATTTGTGTTTTGATTGAAAAGGAGTCATTCAAAACCATAATTAAAGGTCCTATATTACACAGAATAATAATAATAATACATTTTATTTATTAGGCGCCTTTCTGGACACCCAAAGTCGCCTTTCAACAACATAAACAAATTAAATATGATTAAAACATACAGTTAAAAGCACCCAGTTAAAGTGGCACAGTATTTAATTGATTGATTATATTTAGTATTGTATTTTATTAGTATTTATTGTTTTAGTATTTAATAATGTATTAGACATTATTTGAAAAAAGAGACTCTTGTGAGCTTTAAGACATATTATCAGGTTGTTAGCGCCTCAAAAACATACCTGGAGTTGTGTTTAGTTTCATTCACACATGTTTGAGTGACTCTTTATTGAGTCTGTCTACATCTCCAAAGGTCAAAATGCTCTGTTCCACCTTGTGATGTCATGTGGTGGTAGTTTTTAAGTTTATCAACCTTTTATTTAGTAGATCTCAGCAGTTCCAGAGCTGAAATTATCCAAATGAAGGTGTATGGCGTTTAAAATCAGGAGCACTTCCTGTTAGAGCCCTGCACGGGTTGGGGTATCCGCAGATACCCGACGGGCGACCCGCAACAGGTGAAAAATGTGCCTTGTCAGATGCGGGTTCGGGACGGGTCGGACACAGGGGAGCGCGGGTCTAATTTGTGGTTTACAAAACGTGTGAACAAAAAACAGGGTTTTAGTAAAATGCAAAAATGCAGTTATTTTTACAAGGTGATTAAATATAAAATCCATATGTTTTGCCTTCAAACACGCATTCCTACAAATCTGTGCCACTTTCATTTGCAAATCTCGCATGCAATGTCCTGCAGCTAAAAGTGATTCGCGAAGAGCTAAAAAGAAAATTGCCGAGTGCAGAGTACAAAGTTATGGCTCCGGTGCAGTTTGTGTGTCGGTTTGTATTCATAGCGAGTCCGATCGGGTACGGAATTTTATTTAAATTCTGTCGGAAAACGGGTCAGGTGCGGATTGAGATATGACGGGTACAGGTGGGTGCGGTTTGTCAAAATCAGACCCGTGCAGGACTCTGCTTCCTGTATGAACACGTGTCATCATAAGGTGGAACAGCATGTTTTCTGTTTGAGACAGGAAGCTAAATATGCAGCGTTTGTGCATTTAAACACGTGTAAATGAATCAAAACACAACTCTGGGGTATGGTTTTGGTGAGGAAACAGCATTAAAATATAGATCCAAAAATAGCGTAATGTAGGCCCTTTAAACGTGCTTTAGCCACTTCAAAACAGATCAATTGGTTAGTTTTTGTAGTACATGCAGTGTTGTGATCTTTTGATTTGTTGAATATATTATGTCTTGCATGTTAATTGTTGCATTTGAAGTCAATGTACAATTTTTTTTTAAGTACACAATGTTGCAGCAATTAGTTTGACTTTTTGTTCTAGTTTTCCTATTAAAACATCAGGGGTGTAAGAAAAAATCAATTTAGTGATATATCGTGAGACTTCATGGCACAATTCTCAAATCAATACAAAATGTGTCTGAATCGATTTTTTAGATAATATTTTTCACAAAAATTCATTAGTTACATTCGCTGTTCTCATGATTTAAAATAAATTATATTTCATACAATTTTATTCTCGTGAAGGTGTGGTTGACTATATTATTAAAAGTAGTTATTGCAAAATCGCAGTCACAACTCTATACAGTAAATAAAGTTTGACTGATTGATTGATTGAGTATATCAGCCAATACCGGGATATATTACGATATATCGAATCATATGTATCATATCGTCACATTCAAGGTAATGCACACCCCTATAAAACATGCATAGATGTGAACAGCAATCGGAAAACAGATTACACAAGTCTGATTTAGCTGTTGACTTCAATATTTCAATTTTAATAATTTTTGTGCCGTAGAATTTTTTTGTTTTAGATTTCCGATTGCGTTTTGCACTATCCTCTCTTTGCTGACTGACCTCTTCTTGTGCTCCCCTCAGGACTCTCTGGCTCTGGGGAAAACGGACGAGGAAGCTCTGAAACAGTTCCGACAGAAGTTTGACGAGGCCCTGAGAGAAAGCTGGACCACCAAAGTCAACTGGATGGCTCATAACGTGGCCAAAGACAACCGCTCATAGAAAGAACTAAAGTACGAGACCCCAGGAGCAAATGAGAGACGATGTAAATCCATAAACGCCTTTGAAACCAGTGAAAGGGAATGCACAGGGGCAGATTGGTCACTGTATATTTGAATAATGGAGTACAAACACTGGACTTCTGCCTCGTACTCTGCTCTGCTTATGAGATGTGAACTGAAAATCCAATCTTATGACATTTATGTGGGTTGAACGTTGCAGGTTTTGCACAGGCACAACCAGTGATGGAGCACAAAGCCAAAGTAAGGATCCTCTATGCGCCCACACTAAAAGAGACGGACTACGTTCAATTCAACAGACATTACAGGTTCATAAAGACTGTTAAACAGACTTAAGCCCATTCAGTGGTCAAACCATTGTTACCAACTCTGGACTGTGCTAAGTACAGAAGAGGAGGACAGATCCTTTTTAAAGTTTTATTCTTGCTGCCTCAAATTTGCCACAGAACTACAGGAAGATTGTATTTTTAATCTTTTTTTTCTTTTTAATTGTAGACTTTATCTCAAACCTGTATGTGCCAGGCTACTTTAAAAGTCTACTAAGGTATTTTTAGGGGAATGTGATGGCAGAATTGGTTGTATACAGTGACACAAGCCTTTTTTAATTTAAATGCAACTATTTTATTTAGATATCAAAACACTGGAATTAAACTCTTGACACTTCATATAGTTGAAATCTGAAACGATATTATGACATTTATTTTGCCTTTGCTCAAATACTGAAACTCTACACAGACACAACACAATTCTTCTCACCCAAATCAGGAAGTAACTTATTCATGTAATATCTTTCCTGGGACCAAAACAACGTAGAAATGTGTAATTCATTTTATTTTAATGTTTTAAATCATGAGTCAAAGCTGAATGTGCCGCTAAGTGTATGTTTTATACAAGCGTTTAGGTGGAGTTGAAATGGGGTTGAAATGAGGTTTATCGATGTAGAAACGGCTCTGCTTAAAGCGGTGGAAGCTCTACTCTGTTTTGACGAAAGGTGCTCGTGCAGCATCTTTAAATATCGTGCAATATCTGTAAACATGCAAACACCGTATCCTGTAAGAAACCTGGACCCCACTCTTGAATGTGCATCGTGGAGCTTTCCTGGTGGAGGATCTGCTATTCTTGTATCAGTGGACAGGGAATCCCAATGTCAGAGAGAATGCATGTTTTTGTTCCTTTTTTGCAATTAAAACACAAATGATTCAATAAATGCAAAACAGGCAAGTTTCTCAGACCAATCAGATTACCGTATTTTTTTAAGTATAAGTCGCACCAGCCAAAAAATGCGTAATGAAGAAAACGCGTATAAGTCGCACCGGACTATTAAGTCGCACTTTTTGAAGGAAATTTATTTTATAAAATCAGACACCAAGAACCAACAATACTGATTTGTTTTTTCATTTTTGATTCATATATAGGATTCATATATTTGGTCTATGGGCTGTCAGTGTGAAAAATATTATATATAAGTCGCACCCAAGTCGCAGGACCAACCAAACCCTGAAAAAAAAAATGCAACTCCAAAAAATACGGTAGTTTATTTCAATGACGCATGAGAAACAAAGGGGCTTAGTACTTCATTTACTGCAGAAATCTAATCTTTTTTTGTAATATTTCTTTTTTTTCTCATAAGCAGTCATATTCTTTCAATACTGACAAACCATGCGTGTTCCTGATTGGCTAATCCACCTGTCAATCACCCATATGACCTCTGGGACATTCACTATTTACCAGACTCGCATCTTCGTAAAGAGTTCAAGAACTGTGTATTCTGGCAGCAAAGCAATAACATCTATATGGAAACAAGCAGGCAGCAGATCCACCACCTAAAAAGTTCCACAGTGCAGCTTTAAAACACCTGTAATGTTTATCTGTGGCTTCATGTGTGAGATACATGACGCCTCTAGCCTTCAAGTCTCAGACACTGGATATTATAACTGTACAGGCTTTTAATGTTATGCTGTTTTGTTTCATAGGAGTTTTATTAAAGTTATTTTCAACTGCACAACATTTCTTCCTCTGGTATTTTTGATGACGTGAGTTTGCATTCACTGAGCATTCATCTGTCTGTTTTGCTACTGCATATTGTGTAAGCAGTGGATTTTAAAGCACCGAAAATGGACATCACCAATTTCTCGATTAATTTTACATAAAGGGATTGATCAGTTATGCATACCTTGTTAATTATTCTTGACTAAAAGCACAGTCTACGATGTTAAATGCTTAAATGTAATTAAATCAATTGGGGAAGGTTACTGAAAGTGAAATTGAGAACACTTAAGACTAAGTAGGTCTGACAATTGAAGTAAAATGAGAAATAAGTACTATTTTATACTTTTTTTATAGCCATACTAGTAAATGTATATCTATTTTTTGTTTATTATCTTCTGTAAGAGGAAATGGTGCAAATCTTGTATGTACCGGTGGTAAATATAAGATTTTTGGCATATAGAAAACCTTATAGGACATGCAAAAAATGTACTTGCAAATACTGCAGTAAAAATACAGTTACTATTTTTGTTCCATCGGAGTAGAGATAAAATTTAAATTTGTAATTTTTTAAATATGCAAAACAAAATTATATTGGCTAAAATTGTTAATTAAAAAACACAAAAAAGCTGATTAAAATTTAAATAAATATAGTAAAATAATAGTATAATTTTTCAAACAAGGGTATAGTGATATCCCTTCATATTTCTGGTTAATTTACACTTCCTCCGCCAACACATGCACTTCAGATTTACTCGCATTGCTAAAATATTGCTCTTCATTGCCACTAGTAATAAAATACCACAACAAAACAAATAATTATTTCAATATTAAGTCTCTTCTCAACATAATGACCTTCTGTGACTGGACCACCCGCCTGTGGCTCTAAAAAGCATCTTCAGTATCTCTTGACAAACGCAGCGAGCAGTTTCTTTTCTCCCAGTTGGGTACAGTAGCTTCACCTTTAGCGATCATCATTTATTGATCGTCCATTTCTTGTAGGAGCAATCACAGCCCAGTGTGAATCACCCAGACTTTGTTATTGTCTGCGGTTATGTAACACAATAACCTGGATGGAAGCTTGTTTATACTGAGGAGGCCCAGGGACAGATATCCTGCAAGATAAGCATGTAAACAAAGCCTATACACAACAGTTCACATATCTTATTCATTAATGTTAATACGGTTGATGCTAAGGTGACTGAAAGGTCCCTCTATATAAAATTCATTTATCCTCTATGGTTTATATGTTCAAGCTACAGTACTGCATGTAATACTCACTATTATACTACTGTTATTACTTTGCCTGGACTGGTATGACATTAAACACATCTATCTGGTATTTCTGTTGCTAAAAAATACAATAATTCTTTCTGTGAATAGGGTTGCCTCTCCGCAGATCTGACTTTTACCCTAATGTAGCCTATAGTCATCTCCCTTGAGATAAATAGGTTTAATCTTTACTGTGGAATATTCTAAGCAAAACAGCCTATAAAGTATTGATCAAAATGTAGGAAAGAAAACTATTGTGTTTAAATTAAAGTTGCACTATGTGACTTTTCATTATCTGCTTGTCACCATGGAGATATTGTTGCTTTGTATGAGGGTATGACCTGACATTATGCCATTAAAAATATCCATCATTGAATTAAGTTTGTTTCTGTTGCTTAGAATATAGTCAAACTTGGATACTTCAGTGCCATCCCCAAAGAAATAACATCTCCATTGGGCACAAGCAGGTGGCAGATCCTCTAGAAAAGTTACATAATGTGCCTTTAATATAGCCAAATTCTGTGTACTATTATACCATCGAAGTAAAAACATAACAAAACAAAAAACAGATATTTTTTGGGGTATGTTGATTGAACTTACAAAGGAAATACTAAGTCTGCAATTTTGCGTAATTGTCTGTAATCAAACATAATCAAATGTAATGGTGACCTACTCTCACAGAGTTGATAAAGCTGTTGTGAAAGTAGCACTAAACCACCAACCATTTTGTTAGTTTTTTATACCTGCAAAGCTGCACATTATATTTACCTACTTGAATGGAGGAAAATACTGTGAAATCAAATGTGTTCAAAAGTCAAGGGAAAGTTTTGTTACCGTGGATTTAAATTGAACTTTGTGACTGACTGATTTACTAAAGATTGGAGAGAGTTGGTTTGGAGACATTTATTGGCCAGGGACCATTCAAGTGTGGTGTCAAAATCCAGTCATTAAGGTGAGGCAAGACACGTCACCCATCTCGCCTCTTAACTTAAAGGGGAACTTCGGAATGTTTGAAGCTAAAGTCCGTTGCTAGAGGTGGTTGAATACTGTCAGAAAGCAAAAAACGGCACAGATCAGTGTTTTCTAGATGGAGATCTCGCTGTGGCAATGAGTCTGTCAAGGCAACAAACTAGTGTAGTGAATTGAGCAAGTTCTTAGCTTCCATGTAAAACACCAATTTGTGCAGAACAAGCTTAACACCACTTTAACCCATCTTACAACAGCCACAAGTCTAACAAACAAAATGCTCTGCCTGGTTCACTCATTAGTGTCTGGAAATGTTATAAAACAACTTTATAAGCAGCCTTAGACTTACCTTTGTCGATTTCCCACTGCGCATGCAAAAGCCCAAAAGACTCGATCGCCAGTGATGTTTCTAATCCCATCAAGTGCATTACGCTAAAAAAAAAAAAAAACGCTAAAAAATACATTCCTGAACCATTTTCTTTCAACAACTTTGTTTCTCTTCTTCTTCACGGTCAGTAGTCCATTCTCACTTGATGCTTCTGGCGGCTCGAGCCTCTCGCCGCCACTGGAGTTGTCACAGGGGGGCTAGTTGGACCCAAAAGCAGAAACACCAAGAACAGTTGAAATGATTTATTTACAGGGAATGAGCTGGTAAATATTGGACTGGGGAGCCAGAAGGAGCAGGTAGGTCACAGGCTGGGGGGCCAGGAGGAGCAGATAGGTCACGGGCTGGGGGGCCAGGAGGAGCAGGTTGGTATCAGGCTGGGAGGTCAGGAGGTGCGGAGTGGAGAAATGGTTCCAAGATGAGGAGCAGAAACAGAAGCAGGAAAAGATCCGGGGTTAACTGGAAACAGGAAAAAATTCTATGAAGTTCAAAAAGACAGGCGGAGGGGAGACGACTGTGAACGGGCTCTGTCTCGATGGCGTTCTCTAAGGCGGTTATCAAGTCTTATAGCTGCTATCATCAGGGAATCAAGATCGTCATATTCATCCCTCACTGCAAGCTCATCCTTAAGTTGTTCAGTGAGGCCATTCAAAAACACACTTTGGAGGGCTACATCATTCCACCCAGCCTCTGCGGCCAGGGTTCTGAAATCAACAGAAAATTCAGCTGCACTGTGGGAGCCTTGGCGAAGTAATAGGAGACGTTTGGCAGCCTCTTTGCCTTGAACAGGATGATCAAACACTTTCATTAACTCTCCCACAAAAAGATTATAGTTCTGACGGATGGCTGGTTGCGTCTCCCAAGTGGCTGATGCCCAAGCTAATGCCTTTCCTCGTAACAAACCCATTATAAATGCAATCTTGGAACAATCAGTAGCATAGATGTAAGGCTTTTGGCTAAACACTAGTGAACACTGGAGAAGGAAAGCCCCACATTTCCCCATATTCCCAGAATAATGTTCAGGGTCTGGCACATGTGACTCACGGAACTGATGATCTGGTGGTCCTCCAGTGGCAACCTCTGGTGGTTGAGCAGAGGCCTGTTGCTGCGGTGCAACGCCTGTTGCCGAGCTAAGAGCTGGGCAAATGCTGTATTGAGGCCTTCCAGCATGGATCCAAGTTGTGACATTTGTGCACCAAAAGCTTGTTGATTCTCGGCTATTTCTTTGAGCTGAGAGTCGTGCTTACCGAGTAATTGGCCTTGGCTAGAAACAGCCTGAAGCTTCTACAGGCACTTCTGGCCAGTACTCTCACCATTATTCATTCGTATGCTACAAGACTCCGAAAAAAACTCTAAACTTCCTCCCCATATGAATTTAGCCACTATAACCTTAATACTAAAACCTAATAAAGACCCCAAACACCCTGCCAACTACCGACCTATTTCTCTCATCAATGTAGACACAAAAATCATTGCCAAAGCTCTAGCCCACCGATTGGAAACTGTAATCCCATCAATCATCCATCCAGACCAAACAGGTTTTGTCAAAGGAAGATATTCATCCACTAACACCCGAAGACTGTTCAATTTAATCCACTGGTCAATAACACAACAACAAAAAACCATCATAACATCCCTGGATGCAGAGAAGGCATATGATAGGGTCGACTGGACTTTCCTGTTTGCCACACTCGAGAGGTTTGGCTTTGGGGAGTCATTCACTAACTGGATAAAGATTCTTTATACCTCACCTACAGCTACTGTCATAACAAATGGTCTAACATCACGTCGATTCACACTACACCGAGGAAACCGTCAGGGATGCCCACTCTCTCCTTTATTATTCTTAATTTTCATAGAGCCACTTGCAGCAGCAATTCATCAAAACAGCAATATCAAGGGAATCCAAACACAAAACATCGAACATAAAATAAGCCTCTACGCAGACGACATCCTCCTTTTTCTACAGAATCCATCCTCTTCCCTCCACCACGCAATAGAACTAATAGAATAATTTTCGAAAATATCTCAATATTCCATAAACTGGACCAAATCATCAATCCTTCCTATACAATCCAATAGTTGGGATGTGGCAGCAACAAACATCCCAATCCCACTTTCTCCCAATCACATCACTTACCTTGGAATAAGGGTTTCCCCCAGGCTGTCAGAGCTGTTTACCCTCAACTTCTCCCAACTCCTTAAACAAATCGAACTCGACCTGAAACGCTGGAACAATCTCCCCATTTCAATAGTAGGCAGAATCTTCCTGGTAAAGATGTCAATACTACCCAAAGTCAACTACCTTTTTTCAATGACCCCAGTACAACCCACCCCATCCTGGTTCAAATCACTCGATTCAATCATCAATAAATTCTACTGGAAAAATAAAACCCCACATATAAAACTTAGTACCCTTCAGAAACCTAAGCTCCAAGGAGGCCTCAACGCACCAAATTTCTACCACTATGCACTAGCTAACCAACTACAGATCATCTATAAATGGACTCATCCGGACACAGACGACCAAATTTGGACAGACATTGAACAATCCATCTGCAATAAAATCAAAATATCAGATTTACCCTTCTTGAATAAATCAATAAAGAAAACCCCTTTATTTCAAGCGCCAACAATATCATCAGCTCTGACGGCCTGGTGGAAACTCTACGACATAAATAACATCCCACTTACACCATCCATATACACCCCTATCTTGCAAAACCCTGAACTTACAAGCAACAATAAACCACTCAATTTTCATCTCTGGGCAAACAAAGGAATCACACATTTAGGTCACATTCTTACCAACAATACTGTAATACCATTCACACAGCTGGTCCAGAAATATGGCATTGGGAGCAATTGCTTCTTAGAATACCATCCATCAATCTTCTCCCGCTTAATCCGGCTGGGTCGCGGGGGCAGCTTGCTGCCCAATACTCATAGCACCTGACCCCCCCTATGAACCCCTCTGCAGGTGGTGAGCCCACAGGAGGGCTCACCACCTTAGACCTTAGAATACTTGCAACTAAAATCAATACTTCAAAAACAAACAAACATTTTAACTCAATTTAAACCAGACCCCTCTAATCAAATTATGGAATTTCTCAATTTATCCCCAAAGAAAATTAACTCAAAAACATATAAACTAATTGCAAAAACCGACACTCAAAACTCACTACCAATTAACAAATGGCAACAGGACTTGGAAATTGCTCCCAATGCCAATTTCTGGACCGAAATCTGCAAAAACATTTATTCAATGACCACAAACTCCAACTTACAGCTGATACAGTTCAAGAATCTCCATAGATACCACTATACAGGTTACAAACTATCAAAAATGGGTTTCACAACAGACAGATGTTCACACTGCACACAAGCGGAAAGGGACAACTATCTACACGCATTTTGGCACTGCACTCCCGTATATACATTCTGGCAAACCATCACTCAATCACTTTCCATAATATTTGGCTGCCACATCCCATTGTCCTCCTCTCTGTGCATTCTTGGTGATACTTCCACAACCACTCTCAACCAATACAATACAAAACATCTACTTGTGTCGCTAACTATCGCCAAGAAAGTCATATTAGTTAATTGGAAAAGCCGAAAAAAAATACACATTAACACATGGAATAACTTCATTGCGGACCACTTCTCCTTAGAATATAACCCATTACATTCAGAGCAGAGCCCCACCATATCTCCACTCTACACTCTCTGGCTTCCATAATACTCCACTACTAATCACACAAATACACTCATATCTCTGTGGTAATAACATATCAAATAGTTAGAATTTGTATACTATTATTATTATTATTATTATTATTATTACTATTATCATCAACCCATCTTGCTGTCAAACAAACACTCAAAAATATATCCATAGAATAGGGCAAGCGGGGCAGGGGGACCAGAGACTGGAGGCCACACACCTCTGGCCTGTTGGTCCTCTTCCCCTGTCTTTTTTTTAATGCAACATTAGCTTAGGGCACACCTCCATTCCCACAAAGAACAAATAGGGGGGTCTGCGGACAAGGCTACACACCTTGAGACCGCAGACCACCCTTTTTTTTTTTTTAATGCACCACTACATGTCACAACCCTCCACAAACAATCACTTTTAAAATCATAACAAATGGACAAAAACTCACTCAACTGTATGCCAGCAACATCGAAAAATAAACAGAATGAATCAAGGATCACACCCCATGCATGGGTCTTAATAACTATTTGTTACTGTTATTACCAACACCACCACAGTATCACAAACCACCTTACCATACCTCTCTTACAGCTCGCAACACAGCCATAATATCCCACTCCACCAACATCACATCCTCTTCCACATCCTTTTCCAATATACACTTTCTCCATTATTATTATTATTATCATTGTCATTATTGTTATTTATTTACTTATTCTATTTTATTTTTATTATTATTATTGTTCTACTCTGACTGCCAATCACCCTTTGAACCTGCTTTTCTCTAATTATCTAACTGTCCTTCATACGACCCACACACACCCACCCACCCACACACACACACCCCCACCCCCACCCCCCCACCCACACACACCCACACACACCCACACACACCCACACACACACACACACACACACTTTCTCTGCTGTCTAATGTATGTAAATGCACTATACCTGTGATATGTAATTGCAATGCCATATGTTTGTACACCTGGTGACAGCAAAATAATAATAAAAAAAAAAAAGAAACAGCCTGAAGCAGGGAATCTTGGTCTGCTGGGTCCATATTTGGCCAGTTCGTACTGTCACGGGGGGGCTAGTTGGACCCAAAAGCAGAAACACCAAGAACAGTTGAAATGATTTATGTATAGAGAATGAGCTGGTAAATATTGGACTGGGGAGCCAGAAGGAGCAGGTAGGTCACAGGCTGGGAAGCCAGGAGGAGCAGATAGGTCACGGGCTGGGGGGCTGGGGGGCCAGGAGGAGCAGGTTGGTATCAGGCTGGGAGGTCAGGAGGTGCGGAGTGGAGAAATGGTTCCAAGATGAGGAGCAGAAACAGAAGCAGGAAAAGATCCGGGGTTAACTGGAAACAGGAAAAAATTCAATGAAGTTCAAAAAACCAACAGAGCAAGCAGAGAAGATATTCAAAAAAGTTGTGAGCCAGAAGACGAGTTACCCTGAGTGTTAACTGACGAACTGGCAGGGAGTGTTGGAGTGAACCGGTTCTTGTAGCAGAGTTGATTGTAGATGGACCACAGGTGAGTGAACACAGGAGGGAGGGGGAGAATCCAGGAGGATCATGACAGGACTCTGCAATCGAGTCTTTTGGTCTTTCGCATGTGCAGTCAAAAATCAACAAAGGTAAAGCTAAGGCTGCTTATAAAGTTGTTTTATAACGTTTCCAGATGAGTGAGCCAGGCAGACCGTTTTGTTTGTTAGACTCGTGGCTGTTGTAAGATGGGTTAAAATTGTGTTAAGCTTCTTCAGTGTGAAGCAAATTGGTGTTTTACGTGGAAGTTAAAAACTTGCCCCGTCACTACACTAGTTTGTTGCCTTGACAGACTCACTGCCACAGTGAGATCTCCGCCGAGGCAACACTGATCTGTGCCGTTTTTTTGCTTTCTGACAGTATAGCAATGGACTTTAGCTTCAAATGTGCCAGAGTTCCGCTTTAAGTAAAGAGGAAAGATGGGTGACGTGTCTTGCCCAAGGACACAATGACAGTACAATGCATTGATGAATGAAACTGTAGCAAAGTAAGGAAAAATCTAAATCATAAAAATACAACAAATTTATGTTGTAATCTTTCAAACACAGATATGTATAATTTTAAAATCTTTTCACATTAGTCTGTTACGTAAACTTCAGTTAATACCGTCAAATAACATTTTCTGTTGGATGTTCTTATAATTGTTTAGGGATACAAAGTTGAAAAAGCTGAGGCACTCAAAAAGTACAAAACAATTAAAAGCCTTACCGCATGACATATAAAGTTAAAATCACGTCACGTCAGCTGATGCAAACGAGTTGCTGTGATTTTAACTTTATATGCCATGCGGTAAGGCTTTTAATTATTTTGTACTTTTTTTTGTACTTGTCAACTTTGTATTTGAGACAGGTCCCTACACTGAAGAGCACCAAAAAGACAATTTTGCACAATCGCTACACATCCAAGTAGCACTCCTGCCCCCTAAAGTTTTGCATTGCTATAGGGTTATTTGCTTATATCGCCTGCTTATAATTCCAGTTGAATGAGTTGAATGATCATGACTCGGAAAGAGGTTTTTTTTTTTGTTTATTTGTCATCATCATAGACTGTATTTATAAATGGACATAGCATTCCAGATAGGAAGTGATCATGGGGACGCTTCCAGCTCCATTGCCTCTGGCTTCAGTTGACTTTACATTTAAAAAAAAGTCACCTCTCTCTCTGTAACACTGCAGTGAGCCTCGTCATTTTCATCTTAAAATGTTTGTATTAACCTGCTCTACATGATCCTGTTTTTTTGTTTTGCTATTTTGTCCTTTTTGCTATTTTGTCCTATTTCTAATCTAGAACTTGGCTACAAATTCATCTGCTAGTCTCGTGAGCTTCATTTGACGGGAGCCGAACGCTACGGGTGACACATCTGGTCCGCTTCTGGTCCGTTTCTTTGTACAGTCTATGGTCTTTATGAGAAAGAGCATGTATGAAGCTTACATTATAGCAAGTGAATGCATTTGGGTTAATACTCAGTCCCATGTCTTTCACATATAGAGGATTTCTGGTTAGATAATCACAACATTGGTCGAACCAGGAACCACCCACTGTGTGACTCACCTGTTTTGGGAATTCCACCCACGATCAGGGGCTCCCTATCTGCCTCCCCAAGAGTCCAGGGGCTTCTGTACTGTCTGTGTGTGTGCACGCGGTGATTGCATTATACTTATTAAAAAGGATGCAGACAATAAATCGTGAATCAGTCAACACCTACGTACCGTACTACCCACATCTGAATTCATATTAACATGTTGCAATTTCTTTTGATGGAGAAGCAGGTTCCCAAGCTGTGGCAAGGATGCTGATGGTAAATGAGTATTCAGTCTTTAGCATTAAACACAGGATACTAGTTTTAATATATGACTGTGGTGGAAATTTTAGTATTGGGTGTTGTTTTCTTCCATTGTCCAAACTACATTGTAAGTAGTGTTAAAAGCCACATTATTCTTTGTCTAATCCTTTAGGAATGCTTTAGGTTCTTTTAGGTTTGCCATTTACTTGTCTGCTGTTTATTTCACATGCTAATTGTCTGATCAACCTACCCTGTACTTAGATGCTAATGGAAAGGTGTTTGTCTCTCTGAAAGCCACATGACCAGATTGACCTAAATGCAAATTGTTCTTGGGAAGGGCTTGGACCACAGAAAGTAATAAAGCGTTCTTACCCCCACTGTGTTATCCCTCTGCTGTGGGCTCACTGCAGACAGAAACTCTATTCATCGGTAGTGGCACCATTTGTTTTCAGTACAAATGTAATAAACCAACATGGACAGTCTACTTGTATGTTTTGATATTATTTATAGATAATTTCCATGACACTGACACATTTATTTGACTATGAAAAATATAAAATCTTGATTGAACTTGTTGCAAAACTTATTAAGATCTGGTGGAGACCTCTAATCTGTTTCATTATAGACCTGATTGACAGCTGTTTTGTTGGCTTACTTGTTTTAATAACAGATAACTTTCTTCTGGTTCCCAAATAGTGTATTTGAATTTTTACTTTATTCCGTAAATTTTTTGAAGAGTCTGCATCTGCTTGTCTCCATGATGGTGCTGGAATGTTCTACCGTGTGGCATTAAACATACTAATGTTTAATGCTTAAGCAAGTCTGGGCCTGGTTAGTTTGGATGGGAGACCGCTAGGAAAATCAGGTGCCACAGGGGGCCGCCAGTTGCAAAACCTGTCGTTGTGTCCTTAGGCAAGGCACTTGGCCCACATTATCTAATATGAAAGTGGTGTGTGTGTGTGTGATGGTGGTGGTCAGAAGGGCCTTTGGTGCAGATTGGCAGCCTTGCTTCTGTCGGTCTGCCCCAGGGCAGCTGTGGCTACATTAGTGTATTACCACCAGGAATGGAGAGAATGAATAATGAACTGTAAAGTGTCTGAATGTCCAGAAAAACGCTATATAAAACTGATGCATTATTATTCATGGATTTCATCCATTACAATTGCTATTATTCCTCAAATATATCTTGGAAAAACATGCATTCTTAGTGTAAGCATTGACTCACGCTGTACTGATCTGACCCGTAACTCCTTGTGACATCACCAGCTTATTTACATGGAGATAGTTAAGTTTAATGAACTACTGTGGAAAATTCAAGGCTAAGCCTAACAATAGCATCTCCATGGAAACAACCCGCCACGAGAAATGTTGCATAGTGAAAATTTCATTTATTATTCAATAAACACATAATTCCTCATGGCAATCCTTTGTATGAACCATTTGTAAATCAATGTACGCTTAAAAATGGCATAGTCTCAAAGCTGTAAGTTATAATTGTACTGTGAAGGGAGTTTCATTCATTCTCCCAGTGCAACACCAGGAGAGGAGGACGTGACAGACTTGGCGTAGCACATTTGCTGACTGGCCACTGCGTACTTCTTCAGCTTCTGTGTGGGTGTGGTGTCAGCGGGAAAGAGCCAAAACTGAGAATTCCTCACTCAGAGTTTCCTGTCTTGAACATGTTGTGGTGGCTATCATCGCAACATGTGCTTAAACAGCTTGCCAGCAAACCAACTGGCAAACCAACAGATGAGCAAAGCTGACACAAAGCACTTCCATTCATGCGTACGGCGTATTGAATAATGGACTAAAATAGAGTGAGGATGTTAACTCTCACACCTCAAAAGACATGATGCAAGCATGATCAGCCAGGGAACCATAACTTAGCATTTTAATAGCGTATGATGCCCAAAGTAGGGTATAAAGGAAGCACAGGGATTTTCGGTAGAGCTTTGACAGCATGCCTATTTATCTGCAATTAAAACGGATCTAACATTAATCACTGTAGTTTTGGCATTACTTCGTCATTCTTGTAGCTTCTATAGTTTTCTAATTCATGTTTTATTAATTATCTGGCTGTTTACACGCGTGCATTTACTGTTAATACCCCATACAAAAACATATACTCATGTTTATGCAATACAAATAGTCCTGCAACTTTGTTATTTAGCTTGTTACGTACCTTTACCATTATTATTTAACGTTTTAGTTGTTTACTTGCTGCGTGATTGTTTTAAACCTAAACTAATTCGTATTAACAACCAATTATTAAATAGGCCTAAATAAGCCCACGGTTATCACAATCGCTTGTTTGGTTTCTGTTTACATTTGCATTTATGTAAGTTTTACACTTGATACACGCAGTCGTAACTACCTGAGTCTCATACCACACACAACATGGGATCCCACGTGCAGGGGCTGGCTTGTTTATATAAAACGATGGACAGCGCCGAGAACCAATGGGAGTTTGTTGCTGCTAATTCGTCATCCTTTCCATGGAAACCCTCCACTCTAGGCCAATCAGAGCAGGCGGGGGGTGGGTCTTGAATTGAGGTCGAGCTCCGGGCTCTGTGATTGGCTGGCGGGTCCAAGCCGGAGAGAACCTGGGAGGAACCGATGGCTAGTGTGTCAACCAGACTGAGCAGCGACTCCTATTCAGGACTACTGGATACTATAACTGTATGATTTTCTCTACAGACGCCGTTTCTTTTGCCCTAGCAAGAACGGTACACGGTACTGGTGAGTGTGTCTTTACATTTTTGCTTTAGCGAGAACAAAAACGAGCGCAAAAAATGAATTGCATAACTAAACCCGATGTGCGCATGCGCGAAAATTGTGATTGCTCTACTTATTGTGGTTTTAGCATAAAAAAAATAACCACTTTGTGACATTTAATTGTTTCGTTAAGACAGGAAACTTGTTTTTTCATCATTTCTGACCCTTTCGCTGTGGTTACGCGGCAGAGTTTCGCGTAGTTTAGCCATAACAGTGACTTTTACATAACTGTGTCAGTGTACCGTGCAGTGGATTGCAGGTCAACGTGTGTGTGGATTTTGTATAGCAGGTCAATGGGGGAGGGATGTACCTTTTTAGTCAAAATATAAAAAAAAATACACTTCAATGGCTATCGTATATTCTTAGAGGTGTCCGTGTGTGACATCGCGTTGAACATTATCGATTGTTTAGAACAGTAAACAGGCTTGTATAGCTGAGTGGTAAAGAAATAGAGGAGCCATAACTTACAACTTGTTGAATAAAATGACCCAAAATGTCGTTATTGTGCAGTATTTGGAAATCGTCTTAGAGACACG
Source organism: Odontamblyopus lacepedii (assembly GCA_034769755.1). Classification (NCBI taxonomy): domain Eukaryota; kingdom Metazoa; phylum Chordata; class Actinopteri; order Gobiiformes; family Gobiidae; genus Odontamblyopus; species Odontamblyopus lacepedii. The sequence goes on from CM068357.1 coordinate 31,179,287, forward strand.
CCTGTGTCATGAATACTGGTTTAAATACCAGTTTCTCAATCAAAGTAGGCCTACTCTGTCAGTATAGCCTAGCCTATCTTAGCCTTTTAACTTCCATAACATCATATATATTTATTTTATTCTGACGTTTAAACGTCTTTTTACTGACAATATGTAAATAATACATGTTCATATTTAATCTAAAAGCACATTTAGGTTTAATACATTTAATCTTGTACCACTTATTCCTATTAGAACATCGTGTTCTTTTGGAAATTAGGTCTTACTCTGAAACATGGTCACTGGTTACGGCATATCTTCAGTTTTTGTCACGGCATTAGCAATTTTAGTAGCATTTCTTTTAAAATATTAAATATTTTTTGTTCAATGCTTTACAAAACTAAGTTTAATTCCGTAATTAACGTTAGAAGAACACAGTAGCCTATTTCTACTCTGCTCAGTGGAGTAGGAGAAGTCTCGCGATAGTTTGGTACAATTATGTCATGGTCGAGATTTTATGAAGATGTAAAAGTATGGGCTTCTAGAGTTACATAAATGAAAATTTTAAAATAATTTTATTGTTTATATAAAAATGGCAAAATAATTTAACTCGTTAACCTTTAGCCCATGTATTTTCACGTTATTCGTGGTTTATGTAAGTTATCGTATTTTATTGCTTCTGCCCCACTATCTGTCCTGCTCCTAATAGAACTGCCTCACGTTTTTATTCCAATTTTATAATCAATGTCGTCACGATTTTTTTTGACGCAGTCGCTTGAGTATGCGCCAAGTGAAAGCATGTGGGTTTATGAAAGAGGCTACAGTCGCTCGCTTTGTGCCGCTGCGCCGTAGCCTGCTCCATGTGACTGGAGTAGCGTTGTATAATGCCCGGGATCTGTGCTTCTGTCCTGGGTGTGTTTCTGCTCAAAAGGGGCCTGACAAAGGACTGGGATGGGACTGTTTTTACTTGCACGTTGTCACTCTTCCACTCACAAGCTTTACCTCCGTTTTATTACTTTTTCCTTTATATAATAGCCTACTGTAATGAGATATCAAGTCAGAGTGGACTACTTATGAAGTTCACAGCAGTGGTTCACCCTTAACTTTTTATCACAATATTCAGAATACACCCTATCATCTGGTCAGTGGATTGATTAGATTTAGATTAAACACTGGCATACAAAATTATATTTATTATCTGCAAATAAACAGGTTAAGCAGTGTGAGGGTATCATTAAAAAGCTGTCTGTTCTTAAAACTTGCCAATCAGTGTTAAATCCCTCATAACAGTGCTGCCAATTTTCCTGCTCGAAAAGTTTAAAACATGCTTATTTTTGTAAGTTCATTTTAGCTTTTAAGTCACATTGCAATTTATCAACATAAGCAGCACAACTTTATGCAGTCCAAATTTTCACTGTTCAAAATTACTTGCATATTTGTGTTCAGTTGTTTTATGTGTGGCATGACTGTTTCTTTTTTTTATTATTTCAACTCTGTAACCTATGGAACCACTTACTCTGCTCTGATTGGCTGACTTTTCTAGCCAATAGGAAGCCCTACTCCATACACTCTATTGCACTAGACTCTGAGTGGGTCACGTCCAGGGTTAAAGTCAGGCGTTTAAGGTGGGGTCTATGCCTAGTTGAAGCATCGAGTTATAATTTAATTTCCATTTTCAGATATTAAAATGGAAAATGTGACTTGGACATGTTGAAGTTATGTAAATGAATCCTTATGTAAAGAGCACACAGTAGTAAGAGTAGTCTCATTGCTCATTTTGCACACTTACATAAATGGCTGCAACATGATCTGACTCACAGTGAAACAGCAAATAGTCTCAAATTGACCTCACTCTAGCTTTTGTGTGGAAGAATAGCTTGTCTGCTTTAGTTTTGGAGATGTCTCAAGAGGAAGCTGTGTTGATCTGTGCCCACAATAAAATGAAAAGTTGGGTAAGGTAATTTCCCCACTTTTTTAGTATTTCTTCATCAAAATATAGATAATATAGAGTTAAATGAAATAAAAAACAATGCCAAATGCAGGATTGTCTTATGTGTTGTCTTGGCTCTTGAGATTATTTATTGTTATTGCTTTGCCCGTAATGTTCCAGAATATGGCATTTAACTATCTGGAGACGCGCAGATGATGCCACCAGGCCAAGCTACAGGTCATAGTAAGAATGCATGATTTCTTGACATTTTTCAGCAGTATAATGAAACATAAATGCCAAATAAGTTAAATGCTGTACTGTGGAACATTCTGGCAAAGCAGTAACTTCATGAGGACAAACCCCGCTAGAAAAGTTCAACACAGTGCACCTTGATGACAACAGTCTCAGCTGTGTGTACTGTTTGGGGGTCTTTATCCTTCAAGGAGGATTATATTATAGGTTGTTCACCAACGCTGCTTTTATCTGCATAGTCCACTTTCATCTGCAGAGTCCTTTTGAAAAACTGAACCGGATCAATCCGCTCTCCAGCTTAAGTCCCCTCCAAAGGGCACTCACAACGCACCAAATGAACAGACCTTTACCTCGACCTGTTGAAGTCCAAGTGTGAAACTGAATGAGGTCATCAACAGGGTCACTGCATTGTCCACTGTCCACTGTTTGTGAACTCTATGTACGATTGTTTTTAAAATGCACACTACAGGTCAAGTTGGGACACCATCTGATCTCTTTTTTTTTTTTTTTTTTTTGTATTATGTATGATGATAAGATGTATGTATGTAACTTTACTTGTATAGCCTATGTCTCCAAAATGCTGTACAATATAATTGAACACATTGAGCATAAAAAATAAATAAAATACATAATACATACTACAATTAGTATAAAAAAAATAGAAAATAAAAGGCAGTTCTCATGCAGGTAGGAAACAAAGGTAAATATATAGTATTTTTATATTTTATCTTCAAATCCTCAAAGTAGCCACGCTTTGCTTTGTTGAAAATTTTTTACTATATTTATTTAAAAGTCCAGTGAAATATCTTCTGTCTGAAGTCCAAACAACGTGCTTTTACTGACTGAAGACTGCCTGTAGACTTTTCGACTGAACTCAAGTCGATATTTTGATGAAAGGCTGCTTTGATTCTATATATTCTATATATTCTATATTGCCCTTTTTAGCATCTTTTTCATTGATTTTTGTTTGTTGTTTTCAGTGTATGATGTCACACACCCAGAGGAGTGGCAGGCGGAAGCTAGTTTTTTTTTTTCTCTATTGATTTATAATGTGTGTTTCATCTTTAGTTAGTGGCATTTCATCTTAACAAGCAATGCATTTCCATGTACTTACTTCTATTGTTGGAAAAATAGCAATTTTTGAATGTGGGTGGAGATAAGTGGTAATGAAAACAAACTTTCTGAGCACTCCAATCTCAAATGCATGAATCAGTCAAAATATAACTCTCAGTAAACGAATGATGAGGGAACACTTTTTATAACATGGTATAAAACTCATACAAGTTTGTCCCCTTATATGTCCCCTTTAATTACTACAGCCTTGTTCTCATGATGCGTCTCCAATTACCACTGTTATCAGCTAACAATTAAAATTTAAGTGTTATTTTGCATGAAAATCTTCAGGATAGCGTGACCCATAAATAGAGCTCTGGATTATCACACCTCATAGAATTTTCCATTGGCCTAATAGCATTCTTTCAGCAGTTTACTGCCACTGGTCTAGTACATGTGTTTACCAGTACAGTAGTTTATTGACTTGTTCCAATGAGCTTTCGTTTGTGTTCATTTTTACCATGGTTTGGCAATGCAAGTCTATGGATGTTTTGCACTGCTCCCAAAACATAGCATATTCCCATTAAAAACAAAAGGGTTCTCCACTAATGCAAAGAAAAAAAGCCACATAAATATTGACGCTCAAAAGTTATTGTTCAGTTTTCATTTATTGAACAATTAACCAGTTATTTATTCATTTGGGCAAGCCTATTCCCATGTAATTTTGACATTCTATTTTGTATTCTATTATAGATGAGCATTGCTTTGACCATATTGTCCACTGCATTTCTTTTTAGTACTTCTAACACTATTCTTTTCTTCCTTTTAGGGTAAATTCTGACTGTTCATCTGAAGCAGAAGTCGATCTTTGCGGCATATCTACACGGCGCAGCTATGTGGAGGTTGACCTGAGCTCCCAGCGCTTGCTTTGTGGCTTATGTCAGAAGACAGCGATCCAAAGCAGTACTTGTACCCTTTGGGCGCTCACCAGCAGGACATGGCCAGCAGTTACAGTGAGGGGTGCAACGGGCGAGATGGCGAGCTGGAGCCAGAGCTGGGCCTGGCATCAGAAGGTAGCGACAGCAGCCATGAGCACCCGGTCTCGCCCGCCTCCCCTCACGACGAGAGGAAGCGTCCCCGGGCCCCTCTGCATGAGGACGTGGAGATGGGTGGCAGCGGCTCCAGTGGCAGTGGCACGGAATCCCATGGCAACGAGTCGCACGGAAATGAGTCCCACGGCAACGAGTCTGTGGGCAGCTCCAACGGCAACGGGAAAGACTCGGCGCTGCTGGAGTCATCGGGGAGCAACAAGAGGTGAGCGCCATCACACTGTCTGTTCTTATGACATTTTTAACAGATTAACTGATCCTTTGGTCAAGTCATAATTGATGAACTGTTAGCCACCAACTTCAGGTCATTCTACATCACATTTTATAAACAAGATTTTTTTTCCCATTAAGTCATAAAAGGTGCCATAAGATAAATACAAATCAATGCCCAAAATATGGACTACAATAAAAGCTTTTTTTTCATAATGGGTTATTTTATTGAACTGAAAACGGTTATTTTGGCTCCACAAACCTGATTCCCCTCCTGTTTGTCTCCCGGAAAATCTCATTGCTTAGCCTATAATATTCAGTTGGATAGCATTAAACTAGTACAATGTTTCTGAGTATGGTTTAACTTTCTATTTTCATGGAACCATGCAGTCACTCCAATTGCCTGGTGTTGCTTTAAGTTTAGATAACAATAAAAAAATTATGCTAAATTGTCCTTAATTTGGGAGGTTCTCAGACTATATTGATTGTTTTTTATCCTACAGCGTAACAATTTGTCATATTATCTTTAACCGATTAAGCCCATACTGTTAAATATCCAATTAACTGCTTTATAAGCTTGTAAATAAAAAGATAAATAAAATTAAAAGATTTTTGATGTGCAATATATTACTGAAGAAAATATAGACAATAAACCAAACCATGAGGGAGAATAATCCCTAAAATGTATTTTAATTATACAATATTGTTAAAAAATGAGGTTCAATACATAAATAACAGAATGGAACGCTTAAGTAGTTAGTTTGTGTCTATAATGGGCAATAGAAGTTAATTCATAATTCATCCTTCTACATCTCAAATCTTAGCATAGTACAGAAAAACAAGATGTACCAAAGAACGATATGTCGATATAAATTACGGTGATAGGCCTGCCTCTTAGACATGAATATCCCCTGACTGGAGTTCACCAAAACATAACTAGAATGCAGTGGACTGTGAGTGGTGAAAGTTTCCTCCTCTGTCTTGGTGCCATCTAGGTCACGGAAGTAAGGTTGATTTGACGTAATAACAGCGTGGTTTTATGTGAGTCATTTCTGTGTCTGACTCATCACAATAGACCGGCCACTCTACAGAACTTTGATTTTGTATTACATGAGAGATTACAAAAGAGATAGAGATTGAGATGGCAATTCTTATGTGTAGATTGCAGCCTCCATTCAAAAAGGTAAAATGGTTAAAAATGCAATTGTCCTGAACACAAAAGATGATGATAAGCTATAAACATTTTTGTCATTGGCAGAATTGTAAAGGTAAGAGGTAATCATCTTGTTTATTTTTTTTAATTAACACTTATTAGTGCACAGTGGAACTTTTCTGGTGCCTGGAGTGTTCCACAGTATGGCATTAAATTTATCTTGCCTTTATTCCGTGAGCTCCAGTGTCTACAGATTGGCTGTATCTTGGCCTGGTAGTATCACCAGCCACTCTCCATAGAGATAGAGAAGTTTAATGTCATACTGTGGAACATTTGAGGCACAACTATATCCATATATCCATGATTTTTTTTATTTTCTTATTTTATTTTGGGCAATTAAGAAGTTAACTTTTTTTTTTTTACAATGGAACATATAACATTAGAGAAATCATGATAGAAATAACAAAAACAGCAGCAAAATATTTTGCCCAAAAAGTAGTGGGAAGAAGAGAATTTATTTAATTTCACCCCCTCTTCTAATCTAACACAATGAGCTTTCTTTTTCATTTTTCAGACATTTTACATTAACTATAGGAACTATTTACAAGTGCGGGACAGTGAATATTTTATACTGCAACTTTAAATACTCCAGTCAAACAAATATTGTGATTTGAGAGTACAATTCACATTCTTGGTTTTGCAGAGCATCAAAAATATCTTATGAAGTGGTTGTTTTTCAGAACTTATTACTGTACACTAGCTACAGTTTATTGGAAAAGAAAATTGGCCTTGGCTGTACAGTTGTTTATGATAACATAAATGAATCTCTCAAGAACCTTCTGGTCCATTGCTTGCTTACATAATATTTAGGCTTTTATAAACTACTTTATGTTTGTGTTCTGTCTATAGAGAGAAAAACAACATTTAATCCACAGTTTTCTTGCTAATGGTAGAAAAGAAAAGATTACTAATAACCAATACAAACCTTTTTAAATCCCAGTTTTTGCCATTGTACTTGCTTACGTAAATACTGTATCTAGTTCCTTTGCAAACTGTGGTAAGATGCCTTTTAAAAGTACATGTAACTTTTCTGTTGAGGGTCCATAACCTGCTTATCTCCATGAAGATGTTATTGGTTTTCCTGCAATATCCAACCCAAAAACTTAAAGCATTATGTGAGCAGGCTCTCCACAGATCTGAGCTGTAACTTGTCTTCAAGAAGATAGATAAGTTTATTGCCATACTGTGGAGCATCCCAGGCAAAGAGTGTTTTGAATCAGGTTTTTTCATATCTAAATTAACAATCTGGGTGATAACATACGCCTACATTATGCCATCTGCTCCCTGTCCTTCGCTACCCTTTTTGTTTTTAACATACAATTATTTTTAAGAGAAAAATGTTTTGACCCACTTTTTAATCCTTGTGTGTATACCGTGTAGATTCAGATGCGCAGGGTCCTTGGTGGTCCTATGTTTTGTCTCTGAGTTTGTTTGGTATTTCTAGCTTCTTCATATTTTTAGCCCATCAGTTCACGCTTTACAATAACATTCTAAATATTTTTTTTGTTTTAACAGCTCAAACTCGCACAGTCCTTCACCGCCCAGCAGCTCCAATGCCTTCAGCCTGGTGAGCTCTGAACAGGACAACCCTTCTACTAGCGGCTGCAGGTTTGTACATTTACCATATATAGACCTCCTATCTGATTATCCTCCAGTCTGTTAAAATTACCAGATTTTTTTTACTGTATTGATCCACAAGAGAAATTATTCGGACACAGTAGCTCACACGAACACAGGTTTTTACAGCAGAAATCGTTCATTTTGCAGTGGTCCAAAGTATTTCTCAAGAGTTGTGAAGAGCGCTTACCGTAAAAACTCAGAGACCAGAGCGGAGTTTTGCCATTGCAGTAATGCTAAAAACAACTAGTATAACAACAGGCCTTACTTCCTGCTTCATTCGCAGTGAAATGAGACCGCGTGTGCTTTCTGCATTGAACTTCCTTTATAAGACATCTGTGGTGGGGCAAACAATGTTTCTTTATCACGTGAAAAAATAACAACCAATAGCACAAAGGTAATAAAGTGAAATGAAAAACAATAATAATATAGGACTGAGATGTTCTGTTCAGTCAGTTATCTGTACAGTGAGCTAAAAACATTTAAACATTACTAAAGTTTTATATAAAACTTTATATATTTTCTTTAGAGAGGAAAGTTGGTCTCATTTAAGTAATTTCTCAGTTATAAGTTATATAAGCATCCTTGGTCTCATCTAATAATGATCTGAATGCACACTGAAACATAATAAGATTGAATTAAACCACTTTATAAATTATGTAACCAACAATTTTACCACAAAAAATAAAAGGTTCTATAAGGCATCTCTAAGCATAATGTCTACTCCAAATGGGAGACTATGATGGTACAAATGTATTTAATTTGAATAAATGTAATCTCCTTTTTGCTCATTGTAGTTTTTTAAAGATTTTTTAAATTGTTTTTTATGTTTAATATAATATAAAGTTTGTTTTTATTATCAAAATATATTCCAGATTTTTGGACTATTAGGTCTGTCACAATGCATTTTGAAGCCTGATATATTGCTGAAAATATATACAATAAACAATATTAGTGAAACCCTAAAGCAGAATTACCCCCCAAAAAAGTATTCTTAATGAACAATATTGCAAAAAAAAGATCCACTGCAACAAAATAAATAGCAGAATACAACAATTATGTAGTTTGTGTGTTAGTTTATATCTATAATAAGTCATAGAAGTTCATAATTCAATCATGTACAGCTCAAAAATCTAAAAGTAGTACAAAGTAACCAAAATTTTCCCATTAGAGAAGGGAGAAGGTAGAATAGGTTGCATCAGGGAGCGCATCTCCTGTAAAAATGTCAAAACACAACTTGGCCAGAGACACCCAAACCAAAATTACACATGGTTATTATCAGAAACAAAACATTTAGATTATCACGAATCAGTGCAGAGAACCTTCCAGCAGGCCCAGACAGTTCCACGCTCACCTCCCATCTCAGTAATATATTGATAGCTCCTCCTGCTCTGCTCTGTGGTTATGCCTTTGCCTCCAGAATATGACAGCAGTGAGACCTCGTCAATTTAACACGTGTATCCGTCTCATGTTCCTCTACAGTAGCGAACAGTCAGCCAAGGCTAAGACACAGAAGGAGCTGTTCAAGACCCTCAAGGAGCTGAAGATGTATCTACCGTCGGAAAAGAGGAGCAAAGGAAAATCGACCACCGTGAACACGCTCAAATACGCCCTGCGATGTGTCAAACAGGTGAAAGGTAAGCGGACCACTTCGGATGGCTCTTCTGGCATGCGCATGTTTTTGCATGTGCTAATGAAGGAAAAGTGGCATTGCTTATCAGGATTGTGATTGCTGTAGCTCTGGGGATAGCGTTCAATCAGTGCGGTTATGCCAACTTAACTTTGTGACTTTTTTGCTAATGATTGTGCAGTTTTTTCCTCAGTTTAAGTCAAGTTAAATTTTGTTTCTAATGCTTTAAAAAATGGTTGTGAGTGCAACTTTCAAATGCAATTGTGTTTTTATTTTTGCAGCCAATGAGGAGTATTATCAAATGCTTATGATCAATGATAGCCAACCTCCAGGATTCGATGTGTCGTCTTATACCATTGAAGAAATCAACAGCATAACATCTGAATACACCCTCAAAAACAATGTAAGTACCATATACTGTCACCATAACTTTTTTATCATGCTTTCCATTTCTATTTCAATTGAATTGCATATAGTACAACCTATATTAATCACTTTTTATTATCTCTTCTGTGTCATTTCAGGATATTTTCGCTGTGGCGGTCTCGCTTATCACAGGAAAAATCGTGTACATTTCGGAACAGGCGGCGTCCATTTTGAACTGCAAGCGCGAGGTCTTCAACAATGCCAAATTTGTGGAGTTTTTGACCCCTCAGGATGTCAGCGTCTTCTACAGCTTCACCACTCCCTACCGCCTCCCATCCTGGAGCATGTGCACTGGAGCAGGTAGGCCCAGTCATGGCACATTATCCAAAAAGAGTGGTCATTTTTGGAGGCGTTTTTGTTAAATATGTGCGAGGGGGATTTCATTTCACGTGTAAATTGCACATGAAACACGGCTCACACCACATGTTACATAGAATAACAATTATTTCCTATGCATGCTCTGCCCCCGCACCCACATGCCCCTACACACCTCACACATATTTAATTAACAGGCCTTTTACACCTAGCAGTCGCACAGCCTGTCACTTTTGGCCTGCAATAATATGTCAGATAGATTATTTGCATCTATTTTTGTGGGGGCTTGTTAGAGGTAAAGTTATACTGGGGAAAATAACCAGTTTGGCAAGAAAATTAGACACAAAAATAAACTTCTTTGATGGAGGGCAACTTACCATCTTGTCTCCTTTTGGCTTTGCCTAGAATGTAGAAGCTTAGCATTAAATATAGTTATGATACATTTATTTTTATTTATGTGTTTTTTCTTGCTACGAATACAATAAAAATACATTCTCCTGTGAGCGGAGTGGCCTTCCCACAGATCTGACTTGGCTTGGTGGCATTACCTGTGTGTCTTCATTGACAAGTTTACTGACATACTGTGGAAATTTAGGCAAATACCATCACCATGGAGACAAGCAGGTGGCAGACTGGCCCCCAAAAATGTACATAGTGCATTTTAGTTGAAACTTTATGCTGTTGTATGGTTCCAAATGGCAGCCAAATAGAATGAACAGTGATTTAAGTACTTACCCACTAACCAGTCTGTATTCAGTTCAAACTTTGGAAGCATTATATTGATTCAAATACTATTAAAGTGACTTACCGGTATTACTGTCTGGATAAGGCTAAACCTAAATTTGTCGGCTAATCACTTCCCTTCTTTTGTGCAGAGAATGTACTGTGAAAAATATCCAATCTCCCAAGCCCAGTGAAAAACACTTATGTCCTTGACTGTGTCTGGTCTTATTTTAGAAGCTCTTTTGAATGCATTTCATTATTTTATTCATCCTCTCTCTTCTCTCTCCCAATCAGAGTCCTCCCCCACAGAGTGCATGCAGGAGAAGTCCTTCTTCTGCCGCATCAGGTAATTTCCGGTTCAAAATCATGCTGTACTTCAGGCAGTTTTCCATCTGGAGCCACCAGTTCAGACTTAAGATATTTTAAATCTGATTATACCGAAAATAAGAATGACATAACCAAATGATGAAATTATAAATATACAATTTGGAAAATGTATAAATAGGCAGCTGATCCTAAATTATCTTAACGAAGCTCAAGAGTGACAATGGGGGGATTAACCATCTGTTAATTCTCCAGATGGTACTTAAAATATGCAGAGTGAACTGGATCCTACAATAAAAACACAACTTTAAAACACAAAGCTTGTCACACAAACTGCTCTATTGTTGACATCAATCTGTAGCTTGTTAGTGGCTCAGTCAATCACACCAGTTTGTGTGTGTGATGGACTGAACCACTACCAAGTTTGGGCAAGACTTCTCGTTATCCCTAACCACATAGCATTTTACATGTTCCCAGGTTTCTGAATAGAATCTGCAGCTTTAAGTCCACATGGGGTAGTTTGTAGGATAATGTATTAACAAAAAAAATAGGTATGGCTTTAATAAACATTTACAGAACATTTAATCATCATTGATCAGAACATGTATAAATGTCTAAACTAACTTTTTTTTTTTTTTAAATAATATGACAGGATAACATTATATTACCTAAATAACTGTAGCTTTTACACCTTCTCAAACTGCAATTTCTATTAGATTACAATACAAGGTACAGCCCTAATCAAGAAAGAAAGTTGAAATGACGTATTAACAAGTAGAGCAATCAGATCTGTATTTTTTAACACAAATGTATGTGTTGTTTTGTTTTTAGCGGGGGTAAGGAGCGAGAAGGGGACCTCCAGTACTATCCTTTTCGAATGACTCCATATCTGATGAAAGTCCAGGATGCAGAGCTGTCTGAGGAACAGTTCTGCTGCCTCCTACTGGCCGAGAGGGTACACTCCGGTTATGAGGGTAAGCAGCAAGATTTTTAGGAGGGATAGGAGAAGATCTTGCTATTGATTATTCTATTATGTCTAATCATGCAAATTTCCATCTGTTCTTTCTGTCTCACCCCTATTTTTAGTGCAGTGAAATTAAGCAAACCTCGTAGTTGTTATAATTACTAAAAATAATCATATTTATTGTCTTTGGGTGTCTTATTACTTGATAATTTTGGGGTTAGTTCAAAGACACTGTTCCTGATTTTGACTGTGTTAAAAATGTGAAATCAGAACTAGCTGCTTTTTTGTAGTGGTCCAAATTTATTCCTCACTTATATTAAATTACACAAACCAAGTATTCTATATATTCATTGCAATACGTTAATGTGCTTTTCTCAACTTTACTAGGTGCACCAGTCTTATTACTTTACTAGGCGCACCAGTCTTATTTCCTGGTTCTCGGATAATAAAAACACTTATGCAGACAGTACACAGTCTCATTTTGACACCAAGAGCAGTACTCAGGCAACACATTTAACATTATTATGTGAAAGAAATGATGTGATGAATAATTTCTACTGTTTTATCATATTTAACATTTTGATTTTGTCATTCTGTCCATAGCTCCTCGGATTCCACCAGACAAAAGGATTTTTACCACCACTCACACTCCTAACTGTGTGTTCCAGGATGTAGATGAAAGGTCAGTAGGTTCATACATTTATATTATTTGACTGAATGCGTCTGTTACTATTTTCTAAAAGATGAGACTAATTATCTTCTTGTCTCACAGGGCTGTTCCTCTGTTGGGTTACCTGCCTCAAGATCTGATTGGGACCCCAGTGCTGCTAAACCTACATCCAAGTGACCGCCCCTTGATGTTGGCAGTGCATAGAAAAAGTAATTGATTTATTGTTATTTATTTGAACTATACTCTATGTGGGTCATTTCCAAAAGGTTTTACGTTAAAGATGCGCTCGTAACTTAAATATAACATCTCCATGGAGACAACGTGTGGCAAACCCTCCATTGGAAAAGTTAAATATTGTATCTTCAGCTACAGGATGTTCACTGTTACTCGAAATAAAGATTTGTATAGGTCAGTGTGTTCTTTTTATTTCAATATATGTTTTCTTTCAACAGTTTTGCAGTACGCTGGTCAGCCTTTTGACCACTCCTCCATCCGGTTCTGTGCTAGAAACGGTGAATACGTCACTTTAGACACAAGTTGGTCGAGCTTCGTCAACCCCTGGAGCCGGAAAGTGTCTTTTGTGATTGGAAGGCACAAAGTGAGAATGTAAGTATCAGAGTAATATTTAAATTGCATGGTTTTAAAAGTGTTATTGCTTTTGTGCTAATTTTGTATTGATTTATTTCAGGGGCCCTGTGAATGAAGATGTCTTTGCAGCGCCTGCTTTCCACGGGGGGAAGATAATGGACTCTGATATACAAGAAATAAGTGAACAAATCCACCGGCTCCTGTTACAAGTATGTCATTTTATTCTGTGTGTCTCTGTACGGGTGTATAATGTAGAATCACAATTTACTTGGAGCCAGATCACAATTTATACACATTATCTTTTTACATTACTTTTAAGCAGTAAACAGAGTCATCTGCTTGTTTTGAAAGTTCACACTTCACTGCATTTGAGTGAGAGTTGGAATGAACCAAAAGGCTTTATGGAGGCTGGCCAATAGGGGGTGCGGGTGGGGGAAAGCATCTGTTTGATCACTGAATCACAATCTGACAGTATTGTCAAAACATAGCTAGTTTTAAATATTTGTGTGTTTATAGACAGGAGAATAAGTTCATGACCTTGACATGAGACAAAAAATAGAATTACCGATTGATATAGAGAAAAAACACAACATTATTATGCTGTTGTAAAACCCATGTACACTTCACCTTCAGTACCTCATCCTCTTTTCTCCTCTCCAGCCGGTGCACAACATGGGCTCCAGCGGTTATGGAAGCCACGGCAGTAACGGTTCACATGAGCAGCTAGTTAGCATTAGCTCCTCCAGCGAGAGCAATGGGAACATTGCTGCAGAAAACTCACAAGAGGAGATGGGCAAAGCCAAACCCACGCGGACCTTCCAGGAGATCTGCAAAGGAGTGCACATGCTCAAGAACCAGGATACACAAGGGGGTGTACGCTTCCCCTGCCCCTTCCCCTCACCATCCCTGTCCAAACCAGAGCACAAGAAAATGTCCGACTGTGAGTACAAGACACTTTTTATTGTATTTTTATTTGATATTTAAAAGTTTTGTGTGTTGATTTATAATATAATATATAATATTTGTGTATTGTTGTAGCAGCTGCCTCTCAGAAGAGCCCAATAGTGCGTTTGAAGGACTCTGCACCCTCTCTCCTGGCCAAAGACAGTACTGCAACCAGTATGGAGGACTTTACCTACAAAGATCAGACTGTGTGCTCCTATCAGCAGATTAGCTGTTTGGATAGTGTTATCAGGTAGCCAACAGTGAAAAGTACCTTACATATAATATGCCAGACTTTATTCTAATACTTAACCTGTGTGCTTTTGTAGATACCTGGAGAGTTGCAACATTCCCATCACTGTGAAGCGGAAGTATCAGTTTCACTCCAACACCACTTCCTCCAACTCTGATGACGATAAGAAAGGGTCAGAGGAGGGTATCCAGGTGCCTCAGGATACTAATGCGGGTACGTTTTTATTATTTAAAAATCATTTTTATGAATACTTTAAATAGCATTAGCTTGAAAATGACTCACAAATACCTACTATTTATAGATCCATTGATGCTGGATGCACAGCCAGGTCTTTCCAACATGAAAGCCCCTAAAAAGCCCCCCTCTGGGGCACCTGCTGTAGTCGGTGCTCCTCTGGCCCCTCTCACTCTCCCGAGTAAAGCTGAAAGTGTGGTGTCCATCACCTCCCAGTGTAGCTACAGCAGCACCATAGTACATGTAGGAGACAAGAAGCCTCAGCCAGAGTCCGGTAAATACTGGTTTGAGTTATAAACAAACTCTGGTTTGACTCTCTGTATTTGTCTGACTTGTGTAAAATGTCTGGTACAGAGATCATTGAGGATGTGGCTGAGAGCCCGGCCCCTCCTGCACAGCCGGTCAGTGTGGTATCTCCTCCGAGTCAGGAGAAAGAGGCCTATAAGAGGCTGGGGCTGACCAAACAAGTCCTGGCAGCTCACACACAGAAGGAGGAGCAGGCCTTTTTGAACCGCTGCAGAGATCTCCGAGACGCACGCTCCCTCCAGAAGGACTATTCCACATGTCTGCACAAGCAGAGAGGCACTGCCAATGCTGAAGGTACACACAAGTTTATTTTAGAAAGGTTAAATAAACTCATTTTATCCTTTCATTCTAAACAACACTAACTTGTTCTTTCAGAATCTTCTGGTTTAAGGGGAGCTGCTAAACAGGGCAGCACCAGACCAGAGACTGCTGCAAAGAAAGGCAACCGAAACAGAAAGTCTAAGAAGCCGCGTATGAAGCATCCTGACTCCTCCGACAGCGCTGTGTCCAACCGCAAACCTCGGCCTCCACTCCAGGGGCTCAACCAGACCTCGTGGTCCCCATCAGAGGCATCACAGTCTGCGTTCAACGTTTCCTACCCCGCCATGGTGCCCGCTTACCCCCTGTATCCTCCTGCTGCAGCTGCCCCACCCCAGGCTCCTCGTCCGGACCCCTCTCTGTCCACAGGGTACGGAGAGGGCCAGAGCTCACAGGCCCCACCCACTGCCGGCCCCTTTCCTGCCCCCATTGTTACACCTGTGGTGGCTTTGGTGCTGCCTAATTACCTCTTCCCTCAGATGGGTCAAATAGGACAGTTGGGGGCTGCTCCCAGACCTGCTTTTTTCCCAGAGCAGACGCAGGCACAGCCGGCCTACCCTACCCAGCAGGCCTTTCAGCCCCCTCAACCCGCCTTCTCCATACAGACTCAACCCGCCTACTCCATACAGACCCAGCCTGCATACTCCATACAGACCCAGCCTGCCTATGCGCCACAGCAGTTTCCAGTAGAGACTTTTGCTTCTCAGCAGCCATACCAGGGGGCCCCTGCTCAGTACACCACCCCACAGCCTTTCCAGGGCCCTCAGAACTATACTACCCAGCAGCCCTTTGTGCCGCAGACTTCATTCCCAGTGCAGACCCCGTTTGTGGCCCAGGCTGCTTATCCCACCCAGCCGTTCTCCTACAGTCTGACAGCTGACGCCTCTAAAGTGGCCGCGGTGGAGCCCAGAGAGGGGGCAGCGTCACGCTCGTCTACACCTGCCTCTGGGGCCCGAGAGCCCACCACATCACCCCCACTGTTTGAGTCCCGGTGCAGCTCTCCTCTGCAGCTCAACCTGCTCAGTATGGAGGAAGGGCAGCGCTCAGTGGAAAGGCAGGACAGCACAGCGCCCCTCTCTGGAGCACAGGGCACCAGCACAATGGGAGCATCAGGGTCAGTGGAGGGACAGAAGAACCCTACTGCCAAGGCTGAAAGCCACCAACAGGTGAGAGATTAGCTTTAAACTCAATTTATCAGCAATTTATCAAAAGCCTTGTAATCCATTTTAACAAAACGAGTGTTTTGAAAGGCTAAAATTAGATTTGCGAGTAGGATTCTTTTCAGAATGCCCATTGTAAACAACCTCAGGAGGAACGTTTGAGAGACTGAAATATGAACTGAGAAAATATACAAGAATCCAATGAATCTCCATATTTGTAGAGTTCTAAACTCCCAGTTTCTATAAAAAGACACATTTCTGCTCTTTTCAGAAAATATTCTATTATCTAATTAACTGCAGCCTTTGTGATATAATAATTAAACCGACTCAAATCAAATTTGGATTTAATTGCAGTTTTTTATGCACTCCATAAAGGCTCTATATCCAAGTCATTATGATTAAAAACCTTCAATCACTCATCATACACTTCTCCATGTTTGTTTAGCCTGACCTTGTTTTCCTTGTCTCTGCTCCAGGTGGAGTCCCCGGGCGACGGTGTACACAGTGATGGGAACTCTTCGTCATGTGATCTCCTGGACATTCTGCTTCAGGAGCAGGAGGACTCTCACTCTGGAACAGGCTCGGCCACCTCTGGCTCCATGGGCTCCGGATCCGGCTCTGGGTCCGGCTCTGGATCAGGCTGTAATGGCTGTGGGACTTCGGCCAGTGGAGCGTCAGGCAGCAGAACAGGTCAATACAAACTCTTTTCATTTATTTTTTTTAATCATGGAGTTGCTATTGCTTTCTCTGTAATATTCCACTATAGAATAAGATACATTTATTCAATTCTGGGTGTTTTTATTGCTCAGAAATACCTAAAAACATGTATTCTGATTGTGAGTGGGGTCGCCTCTTCACAGATCTTAACTGTAAATTGGCCTAGTGGCGTCTCCTGCTTGTCTCTGTGGAGACTGATGAGTCTTATGCCATACTTTGAAACAATGCAGGCAAAGTAATAACATCTCCATGGAAACAAGCAACTGGCAGGCCCTTTACCAGAAAAGTTACATAGTGCATCTTTAAATTATATATATATATAGTAAATGTGTACTGTATTATATATAGTAAATGTGACAAATATATTATGTAAAAACTAAACGTACAATACAGATACAGACACAACATCATATGACACAAATTCATAAAGATGGAAAAACACAACACAAACAAAACAAAACCACTACACAATAGCACGAACAAAATAAAAAATATAGAAACTTTTCTTTAGGGATTCCCAAATTTTTGTAGGAAAGCCAATTATCAGAAAACTTTATAATACATTTTTTTACATCAAGATTTAGTTAAGTGAAAGTAGAAGTGTAGTTTTAAATAAATCCACAGTTAACATTTGAGATGGTACAGAAATGGTGTCTTCACTAAAACAATCGAGTTAAAAATATATTCCATAGAAGTGTTAACTATGACCATTAAAATTGTCAATCCTGATCCTGCTTTCTTCTTTTATACTGAATTTTATTTATCTTTACCATTTCTATTTGCTAACAGGAAGTAGCAACACCAGCAAGTATTTTGGCAGTGTGGACTCTCTGGAGCACGACCCGAAGGCCAAAGCCAAAGCAAAGTCACGAGACAGCAGCTGCGACGCTCAGGGCAAAGTGTCTACTCAGGGCGATGAAGACCATTTCATCAAATACGTTCTACAGGAGCCACTGTGGCTGCTCATGGCCAACGCCGACGATAAAGTCATGATGACGTACCAGGTCCCATCCAGGTCAGAACATCTCCAGATTATGATTTTAAGCTTTATTCTCCCCATGGCATTCCACAAAATAAACAGGAATGTGCAGGTGGCACAGAGATCAATACATTATATACAGGTTGAGTCAAAATTGAGTAGGAAGAAAGACGATTCATTGACAATCTTGTCACAATAGATGTTTTAATTGTACAAATTTTAGAATAAGGAACATCTGACTCATATTTAACTGTCCCCTCATCAAAAACATGCCTGGAGTTGTATTTTTTTTGTTTACAATCGATACATGAATCCATTTATCCCTTGTTGTCTCTGAGCGCTTATTCAACTTGTCTAAGGACGTCATTTATTTGCCTATTGTTCATTCTTGTTGCTGACAGCAGAGGGCGCTCTAATGCTGAGATAGGAGATATCGCTTTAATTGAGAAAATGTAAACTACTACAAAGGAAATTAAATCAATCAGAATTCATAATGTGTTCTTAAATGAGGAAAATAACCCACCATAAAGTCCATTTGAAGAGAGTTCTTGTTTGGTTCACAGGGACATTCAGAAAGTTTTGCGAGAGGACAAAGAGCGGTTGCGGCACATGCAGAAGAGCCAGCCTCACTTCTCTTCAGAGCAGCGTCGAGAGCTGGTGGAGGAGCACTCCTGGATGAGGAGGGGAGGTCTGCCTGCAGCCATCAATGTTAAGGTGAGGGAGCACAGAAATATACATGGATACTGTCTTTTTATACTATTATTTTGACATGCACATACAAAAGTAGAGAGTGTATCCTTGCATCTTGCTTCAGTGATTGTCAAGGGATCATATTTTTAATTTATCCAACAGGGGGCAGTATTGGGTTTAAATTGCAACAATTGTACAGGGATTAGGCTCTATTCACGCTCACCTGAAGACGTTGGAAACATTACTGACACTGGGCATGTAATAAAACCATACATTCAGCAGCAGTGTCTTCACATCCTGCCAAAGCTTTCCATGAGGGACTAGACTCTAATCGCCGCTTCGATGTCACTCACAGGCTGGTCGTAGCTTGTTGATCTGCTGAACATAACATTTTAATTAGACAAATTGTAATACACAAATTAACAGGCAATTTATAAAAGGAAAAAAGAAAGAATACAATGACATCTATGAAGAAAACTCAGGTTTCCCAGAATTTGTCAGAGTTCCTATCGCCAAAGGAAGTCGTCATCCACATGTTTCCAAATGTCTTCCGGTTTTGTGACGTACGCGTGAATAGAGAATATGGCATAAGCTTTCTTGATACTGTGTCGCAAATATCTGATCTTGTTATTTCAGATAGGATGACACTGTGACCTCATTCTTGTACATATATGCATTATTGGAAAATAGAACTTCCACATTTGAGCCCTACACCAGACCATTAACAAACTCGATGACCAAAGACTACATCTTTACATGTTCCAAGAAGTTATGAAATACAAATGATCAGTTCTTATTAAACCATATACATGTTCTGTTTGACTAAAAAACATTGTGGTTTTAGTTAATTTAGTTGAATTTAAACTAAAACTTGGATAGACACAAACTAAAAAAAGTCTTAATGTTAATAATAGTAATAATACATTTGTTTATTAGGAACCTTTCTGAACACTCAGGGTCGCCTTACAACAACATAAACAAATTAAATACCATTAAAACATACAGTTAAAAGAATAAAATCGGACAGTATTTAATTGATTGATTGTATTTAGTGTTGTATTTTCATATTTTATCTTAAATCTTTAAAGACTAGAACTACAATAAAATTCCATGGCAATATAAACACTGGCAGCTGATTTAGAAAGTTAAAATTCCTCACACTTTCTGACGTATTTGGACACTATGAACGTAAACACAATAAGTTCAAATGTGTTAACTTCATATTTTCTGTTTCCCGTAGGAGTGCGTGTACTGTGAGGAGTCGGCAGCAGCGCCCATAGAAGAGGACATGCCCGATATGGACATGGGTGAACTGGGGGAGGAACTGAGCCAAGAGGCCAGGAACGCCCAGAGCCAAACCGAGCAGTCACAGCCTCAGCCCGAGTCTGGCTCATGAACTTACTGCCAACTGCCAACAGGGGGCGCCCGGACCAACTTCAGACCCCCACACTTCTACATGCACAGGTCCACAGTTATTATCACAGACTCAAATGACTGTGGGCCAACCTCTTGATCACTTGAACTTTTACAAACGTGAGGAACCGAGGAAGTGTTGCTGGTCGTATCTGTCTGTGTAAGGGTCAAAGGCTGCTAATGCTGCAGTTTTTCATTTCTGTTTTTGCAGCTCAATCCCAACTCAGACAATTTTCCTTCAAAACCACAAGGGCAAAACATTCAGGAGATTATCTTTACATTATGCACGTGCTGTTTGAAGTCTAGACACATTAGTAATTTATGGTATTGTTATAAATATCTATATATTTTATTACAGAAAGTAAGCTTTGCCCTCTAGATGTTGAATTACTCAACCACCGTTTACCATGTGTATTTTTGTCCAAACCAACAGTTTTACCGTCAGTGTTTTACTGGACAAGGGAAGCCAGGAAGGACTTTTTACATCCACTTATTTTTGAGATTTGGTGGATCTGCGCAAACAGACCCTACACTGTAACAAGGAGACAATCTTATTTTTTTATATCTATATTTAAATTATATGCAAAGTTCAAATATAAAAGGTAGATAATTTATGCCAAATTTTGTGAAATGTACTGAAGTAAAGTTACTATAAAGATTCAGTTAACCAAAAGCTCTTAAAAATGTTATTTAGTATTTAGTTTTCCACTGAAAACCAGCATTAACATAATTAAGAAACAACTAAATTTAAAAAAGCTCATTATTTTTCGAAGCTAATTGACCGAGCATAAAGTGGCATTCAAAACAAGCAAATTGTTTTACAAAAGTTGTTCCTTTAGCACCACTTTAGAAACATATCCTACAATATTACAATACTACAGTACAATATTTCATGACACTTCACCTTTTGTGACCGACAGATTTAAAATGAGCCAGTCAAAGACGCTTTACTCAAATGAATTTTCATTTTTTAACTCTTCAAACAGTTGCAATAATAGAACAACCGTAGCTCAAGGGGGACTATATTCCTAAAGTATGCAGAGTACCTTTTTGTGCATGCGTTTTCAAATATTCGTCCCCTTTTCTTTTCTTTTTTTTCTTTTTTTTTTTTTTTTACATAAACTTCAGTAAACTGTGATCGGTATTAGCTCTATACGTTGTCAAAGCTGGGATCAACCAAGGTGCTAAGGAGAAGAAACTTTCATGGTCGTGAATGTAACAGACTGGACCAATTGTCTCGCTGGTTTGTTAGTTTTGTCATTGTCCAAATCTTTTTTTTGTTATAATATTATTTCTGTCTCTGTGTTTTATGTTATTTTATTTAATTTAGCGTAACAGGAGACGAATACTACCTCGAATAATAACTCTTTTTGGTCCTGTTACTGTGATGGTTGGTTTTAATAACACTTTTTATGTGTGGGCAAAACGCAATGGATGGGTCAGTGTACTTTTTGTGATTCCAGTTTGAGATGGGTCGACTTTTACCATCTTGAGTAGCTATTTCTATCCAATGTTTCATTTCTAATTCAGTTTCTCATGACTAGCCTCCAAAACTCACCTTGTGTATAGAACGTACATGTGGATGTAGTGAAACAAACTGAGGCTAAGTTAACGATGCTGCTTTGTTCACGCCTTAATCATCGAGGAAATCTGGACTGCACATTACGTTCGGTTGTTGGAAGCACCGAAAACTGTAAACACATAAACGACTGGCCTGTATTGTTGGATATGGGTGTGTACATTTGTCTCCTTGCCACTGTATAAATCTGTGGAAAAGTAAAAATATATATAAGAGCGCACATGTACTTTTTTGTAGGTGAGATTCTGTGTTTGAGAAATGAAACCAATGCTGTAATAAAACAGAAATGCTTTTAAAGGATGTGTTTTTCTGTTTTTTCATGGGTTGGGTTCATTGACCTGTCAGATTGGAGATTTGTTGACCTACTTTACAGTTAATTTCTCTAATTACTGGGTTTATCCACCTCATACTAAAAACTACTATAAGATTTAACATCTTCTGTCAGTATGAATCAACATTTGTGAAATCATTTTTTCACAGTAGTCTCAGAATAACCCCCGAAGACCTAAGGGCAATTTTAGTACATTTCTCCTCGCCTGGATTTTTTTCTTAATTTTGCTTTTAAAACTGCCCCTTTTACTCTCTAATGAAGTGTTATACATCCTTTTGTTCAGTACAACCTGTTATTTCACAATCTGCTGCTGTAGTTGTGTCATGTGGCTGTAATAAAAGCTACAGGACCAGAAATAGAGATGAAAAAAAAAATAAAATTAAATTAAAAAGCACACTCTTTTATACAAAACACACAGCAAACTTGTATAAACAACTTTTTGGATATAACAAATGGTTAATTTAGGGCCTTAGCTACAAAAATGCAAAGTATCAAGTCTGTAAGTAAATTAAAAGTATCCTTATTGCCCTTAAAACAATCGCCCCATTACTTTACTGGCGCAGTCAAGGAAACAGTTCCTGTAAAGTCCAGGGCCAGAGTCACATCTCTTCCTGCATTTCCATGGTGGTTATTACATTTGGATTTGTTCATTTTGAGTGTAATAAACCTTTCAAATAAAAATAGCAAGGGATACGCAATTACGCACATCAAGATGCATAAGTTGCCATTTATTTGAGAAAAAATGCGCTTAGAGCGTCTTTTTCAATCATTATAAACATGAGAGAATATGACCATCTTGACTCACTTCACTCTTTGGCAAAGTTTTGGCCAATCAAAATGGACGGAGCACATGCGTTTGGCAGAAAACAAAGTTCCTATTGGACACTTGTTTTTTTTACGTCATCACGCAGCGTGTGTGTCACGTAGGATAATGCTGCAGATATGTACGGAAACCGCTATGTCTGCGCTTTCAGGGGAAAAAAAGTAAGTTTCTATCTTTTACGGTTAGAAAGTTGTGTGCGGTTATATAAAACATATTCCTCGGTATCGTATACGATGTCGTAGGTCTTCGAGTGTTTTAAGTCACATTCATATTGCAGGTTTGCGGACCTAGTCCCTAACAAATTATAAGATTCAACATTTGGAGATCTAAAATTAGAACCTTTCTTTCAAACAAAAGCGCATCTCCTGTAGAGTTACATCTGAGATCAAGACCATAAAATTCAAGAACAATGAAATGGATGGAAACACAGTGAACATTACATAATTATGGCTTGCAAAACAATCTTGGTTTGCTTGTAACACTTGGAAAAACTGCTAGTAGTAGCAGTGGTAATGTGGCAGTTGCAGAGGTAGCAGTAGGTAGTATAGTCCCTCACAGACCCTGTCCTCTCCCTCTCAGACCCTCCTCTCCCTCACAGACCCTCCTCTCCCTCATGGACCCTGCCCTCTCCCTCACAGACCCTCCTCTCCCTCACAGACCCTGTCCTCTCCCTCACAGACCCTGTCCTCTCCCTCACAGACCCTCCTCTCCCTCACAGACCCTCCTCTCCCTCATGGACCCTGCCCTCTCCCTCACAGACCCTCCTCTCCCTCACAGACCCTGTCCTCTCCCTCCCAGACCCTGTCCTCTCCCTCACAGACCCTGTCCTCTCCCTCACAGACCCTCCTCTCCCTCACAGACCCTGTCCTCTCCCTCACAGACCCTGTCCTCTCCCTCACAGACCCTCCTCTCCCTCACAGACCCTCCTCTCCCTCACAGACCCTCCTCTCCCTCATGGACCCTGTCCTCTCCCTCACAGACCCTCCTCTCCCTCATGGACTCTGTCCTCTCCCTCACAGACCCTGTCCTCTCCCTCACAGACCCTCCTCTCCCTCATGGACCCTGTCCTCTCCCTCACAGACCCTCCTCTTTCTCTCAGACCCTCCTCTTCCTCACAGACCCTCCTCTCCCTCACAGACCCTGTCCTCTCCCTCACAGACCCTGTCCTCTCCCTCACAGACCCTCCTCTCCCTCACAGACCCTGTCCTCTCCCTCACAGACCCTCCTCTCCCTCACAGACCCTGTCCTCTCCCTCTCATACCCTGTCCTCTCCCTCACAGACCCTGTCCTCTCCCTCACAGATCCTGTCCTCTCCCTCTCAGACCCTGTCCTCTCCCTCACAGACCCTGTCCTCTCCCTAACAGACCCTGTCCTCTCCCTCTCAGACCCTCCTCTCCCTCACAGACCCTGTCCTCTCCCTCACAGACCCTCCTCTCCCTCACAGACCGTGTCCTCTCCCTCACAGACCCTGTCCTCTCCCTCACAGACCCTGTCCTCTCCCTCACAGACCCTGTCCTCTTCCTCACAGACCCGGTCCTCTCCCTCACAGACCCTACTCTTTCTCACAGACCGTGTCCTCTCCCTCACAGACCGTGTCCTCTCCCTCACAGACCCTCCTCTCCCTCACAGACCCTCCTCTTCCTCACAGACCCTCCTCTTCCTCACAGACCCTCCTCTTCCTCACATACTCTCCTCTCCCTCTCAGACAGTTGGTTTGTGGATCAGGCTGGCTGTCCCCTGGGATCTGCTCCAGGGCCATATGCTCTGATCTGCACCGTTACATCTTGCCGCTCTCACACCAACTGCTGCATGCCTCTGGCCCCTGACCTCTGGAGTCAGAAACTGTCTGTGTGTCAGAAAAGCACCAAAGTAAAACTCCTCCCTTAGTGTTCTAGCGCACAGTCTGTGTGATTGTTCAATACTGAAAGAAATGTATTCAGGTGATGAGGTCAGAGAATCATCTGTTTCAACGGACTAAGCAGAATATTCCCACCGTTATTAAGAGCTGAAAATGTTAATGAGTTATATAATGCTAATAAGACAGCAAAGACAAACAAAGACTGGAAGGCTATGTAATATACGTTGGTTTAAGGCATTTTTTTTGTTTGTTTGGAGTGTAGTTGAGTATTTGTACACAGAACATGCTGGACATGTTACACACTCTTACACCCTCATCATGTGAATGGGGTAAGAATATTTACATATATTTCAATTGTATGAATGCATTTTATATAAAATGTTGAAAATTATCATTTATATTATTTCAAAATTCATTTGACAAACACAGATCCAATGTGCTTATTGAAGTTCAATATTCATAAGCACTTAGAAACACAAGGTAAAATATAATCATAATATAGAAGCAATAATACAAAAAGTCATGTTTTCTTTAACAGTAAGTTAAAAGTAAAATTTAACTAAAGAAAAGAATATGAAAAGAATGACGTCAAAAGAATTAAACATGTTCTACTTTAGCATATTTACACAATATCTTAAAACACTGACTTTTTACTGTGAATCCATTTCTCCTAGTAGCCTCTTCAGTTCTGGGGGGCATTTTGTCCAGTTGACAGAATTCAAGCTTCTTTTCCCGGAAAACTGAGAGAATATACAGACCACTAAATATATTTAAATCACTTTTATCTGTGTGATCCAGTCTGTGTGACTCATGCATACTAGTAATGGTATGTAAATCACTTCACATTCAAAGGCAATGAGTTTGTTTTTTTATGCTTTTATTTGACCATCCACAACCCATCAAATTTACACAAAGAAAAGTGTGAACCCTAGGGTTATTTTTGCAGAGCTGTAGTGCAGTACTTTTCAGCCTTGTATTTGGCATGTTGGTGTGTCCCCTGATAACCTCAGAGTAAACCCTGTGTGGAGCCCCTGTCCCTGGGCCCTTTGTAAACCTGAGCCTGCCTGTATCTCTGTGTCTGTGCTTTTGACACTCCTCTCTCATCAAATGGTCCCGGGCTTTGATCACATGTTCTGTCCTGTTCACATTTCAAAAGAACAGTGACGACGCCATTCACACCCCGGACCGGTGTACCCCAACCCCCCTCTCCTCTGCCCCCTCTGCCTCCTCTGCCCCTCTGCCCCCTCTGCGGAGACGGACGCGGGGCTGTTCTATACACGCACTGCTGGAGGTCTCTTGGCTCATGGAAAATCTGCTTTGTGATGTACAATACAGTATGGTAGCCTAAAAGTGTATGTTAATTCAAAATTGAAAGTACAAAGTAGTGGGCTAAGAAATTGCTTAAACATTTTTATTTGGGTAAATTAGGACTAATAAGAGTAAGAGTGGAGTACCTGGCTACACTTATATGCACAC
Source organism: Odontamblyopus lacepedii (assembly GCA_034769755.1). Taxonomy (NCBI): domain Eukaryota; kingdom Metazoa; phylum Chordata; class Actinopteri; order Gobiiformes; family Gobiidae; genus Odontamblyopus; species Odontamblyopus lacepedii. The sequence continues at coordinate 31,205,369 of CM068357.1, forward strand.
CAAAATCTGATTATCATCTGCTTTCTGGATTGTTTAGACTATTTAAATGACGTACAAATTGCAAAAAGAGTGAGTGATCAGAAATAAAGATGATACTGTTTACATTTCATCTTCCTGCAAAAATCTGTTAATAATCGGATAATCAACCACTGTCTGAACTCAAATCTGAATTATAATTTGAATTTAATATGATTGGAAGGAAAAAAAACAATCAATAATATACAAAATCTGGGGTTTTCAGAGCGTAGACCACAAAATGAGAAAACCCTAATCATATCTGAAGGAGCAGCCCAAGAAATACAAATGTTCAAGTCATTTCATATTGTCTACATAAAGCTTACTCACAGTGGAAAGAGTAACCACATTTTTTGTGCAGTAAGAGTACTTACTGTTACTTCCAGAAAAAAAAACTATTATTCAAATAGTTATAATAATATACTACCCCCTCTGATATGATAATTCACATACACAACTAAAAATATTCACTAATATGAAATATGCACAAATTATATGAATGATATGTTAGTAGTAGTAGTAGTAATAGTAGTAGTTGCAGTAGTGGTAATAGTAGTAGCAGCTGCATCACAAGTGTGTATGGACTAAATAAATCTTAAATAAAAGTGTACTGATAAAAATGTGGGCACTTGTGAATTTGACGTCCAATGGGCCTGATAGAATGGAGTAAGCGTTTCTCTATATATACGTTGCCATGTATTTGAAATGACTAATATTTCACATTTGAACCCACTTCCTCTTTTTTCTTTCTTTAGTAGCAGGCTGTTATTGAGATAGGAAGTTCCGACCTGTCAGGTAGCACTTTTATATGATCTACACTTCCTCCCTGAGCCTTCTGTCCACGATCACATAGTTTATATGATCTGAACTTCCTCTGGAGCTGTTGTCCAGGATCAGTCTGTGCTTTGGAGCTGAGGAGGGGCAGTCCCAGACACTTGGTCCACATTCGGAGACAGGATGTCCCACCCCCGTGATGAGCCGTTCACCACATCAGACGTGAGAGGAGCCACGCGTTAGCTAGGTGTGATTCTTTTAAGTCAGGAGGCAACTACAACATTTCCTGTCATGTTCTTCAGTACTAAGATCTAAAGTCTAAAACCTATGAGAGTCTAGTCCAGGTTGTGCAGTAGATCAAGATTCAGTGGTTTGAAATAGTCACTGATCATTGATCTGTTCAAAACTGATGTGTACAAAATCATACAAATAAGTTTTAGGCATGTCTGACATCAGAGGTGAGAGGAACGACAAGTGACAACCTCAACACTGTGAGGGCTAAAAGTCTCACAGCATTTTCTTATGGAGTTGGGAGATAACTAATAAAATAGTACGTACAGGTCTTAAACAAAGTACTAAAATACAAAAAATGAGAGCACAGACCTCTGCTAAGGCACTGATCCTATCTCGCAATGGTCCCTCAGTGTCTATGTCATCAATTATGGGTAAAGGGTAAAAAGGCCTTTATCATTGAACCTTTATGGTCCAATAGTAAAAACCTGGTATGCAGCTCCAAGACACAACCACAAACCGCAAAGTTAAACAAGTGTCTACTCGCCACCTAGATTCTATGGTTAAGCTCCTCATTTAGTTTCAAGATGGACTGATGTACAAAAGAATTTTTCAGTCTGACTCTCTTAAATCTTGGCACAGTAAAGCAACTAAGTATATTATCTTCCCCCCATTTCCCAGATGAAACGAGTATGTGTAATGTCTAAATGATATGAACTCACTATATAAAATACAGAATGTGATGCTCTATTTTCTTTCTATTAGGTCTTTCTAGTACATAAACGTACACATATTCCCATATCTACTTCTCCACATAATTAACACAGCACAGTATTATGCCCACTACAACACATCACATACACACTGATGAACAAGGAGGCAGAACAGTGTTTAGATTAAGCTACATTATTTTATTATATAAAATTGATGCATATTATAATGTAAAACATTTCTAAATAATAAAAAACATTACAACATAAAACAGTCTTTTTTAGAAAGCTACAGGTCCGAACAACTAGACCCTTAGAATACAGAATACAATTGACATATTTATATTAATAATAATGAAAGGAAAATGTCTAAAAGAGCTTTATCACACTGAGATTATGATATATACATAATTATTATACAAGAGACTTGAGTATTTTTAGGTCGCCATTCACCAAACAGTCATTTTACAAAGTGGAAAAATGCAATAGTCCATGTCATTGTGGGAATTTTACTTCATTTGAAAATATTCCGGAGTCTTGAAGAGTTGAACAGTGCATGGATTTGAATATAATACAAAGTCATAGTTGTTTGGTCGTCGTCAATAGTGGAAGGTCCCAAAACATCAGGCGTAACATTAGGAACTTTCTTTAGGCATCTGGACGGGTGAAGGTCTGGAGAAGTTTGTATTTCAGAAACAGAAATGGTCAAAGCTTGTGTTTGCCAAGTCCAATTTGTGATGTATTGTTGAAAATTGTAGTTCCTTAAGGGACTTTAGTGGTCGGTTAGTATCCAAAATGATCCAGTGAGAACGTGAGAATAGAAGTGAAGTTTTTTGTCCAATCCAACTGGCAAACTATAGCGCAAATGGTTGAAGAAAAGTCAAAAATACACCTTGCATGTATTGAATTTATCCAGTACATTTAAATAGAAAGATAATATTTGAAGTATGATTGCATGGGGTTGTCCTTAAAGCTGCATTGTGTAACTTTTCCCATGGAGGGTCCGTCAAAAGCTTTTAATAATAATAATACATCAAACTTATTTAGCGGTTTTTTGGACATTCAAAGATGCTTTTCTCTGCGGAGATGTTCTTGCTTTGTCTGGAATGTTTCTATCTTCATGGAGACTAAGTTAGACCAAGTTACAGGTCAGATCTGTGGAGAGGCGACCCCGGCAGAGCAATGACATATCCGTAGCAACAAGCAGGTGACGGACCCCCAACCAAAAAGTGAAAAAGTGACACAATGCGCTTTAAATTCTACGTTTGATTAGCCATAATGTTACGCCTGATCTGCGAATGTTCTGCTGTTTTAGTCGTCCACGGTAGCATCCCAACTTCCAGGTTTAGTCCGTATTTTCCGACGTCTTCACCAAGGCCTCCACATTGACCAGGGGTAGGCGACTCTCGGCTGGCCCTCCCGACCCCCTATGCTTTCCGTAGAGCTCTGGTTATGCTCGCTGTCTGTCTCATCCAGATCGGAGCAAAGATCTTCGCTGGAAATAGTGGAAGGAGCCGGGGATAGAGCTGACACTGCGCTCCTTCCTCCCGGAGAAGCCAAAACGGAGGAGCAAAGGGAGTCTCCGCTCGTTCCGTTGGCCCAAGTACTGCTGCTGCTGCTGCTGCTGCCACTGCTGCTGATGCTGCTGTTGTGTGTGTCCGATATGAGGTCCATCACGTCTTGCAGGTGGTCTTCGTTGAGGGGCATGCACTCCAAAAGGTGGTTGAGAAGTTCGGCCGCTACCGTCGCGTCGATCCCCGGACAGCTGGACACGAACATGTGGACTTCGTGCATGCACTGGATGTAACCGGCTGCAAAACGTTCGCTCGCTTCTCGGTTCATCCTCTCAGACTCTGTGGAAGGAGAAAATGTGAAAATAAAAGGTCATTGTTAATTATTTGGCGTTTTCAGATAAATGCTAGTTGGCGTGATCCCTATTTGTCCAGGAGTGCCCCATGGTAGAAAGGATAAAATGATAGTGTAGTCTTATCCGGACAATGTTTTGAAGGTCATTGGAAGTCAATTTCCACCTGAAGGTGCAAGTCCGAGGAGCTAGAATTTCTCTGTCCTCTTGTAAACCGGTCAAACAGTAAAGAGACAGCTGCTACAGTGGCTAAATCTACTCAAACATCTTCTTGGGTAACGTGACTGAAATCAATATTGTCACTGAATCTGTCTTGCAAAGTCTTCTAGTTGCGGGGTAAATGCTTTGTCCATTCAACCATATTATGTCTACAAGAGAAATGATTTAGAAAAACACATAAAACTGGAAAATAATATAAAAGCTAATAAAAGTAGTACACTGCAAAAAAGGTCTATCAAAAATAAGAAAAAAACATCAATTTTGAGGTAAAAATGCCCTATTTTAAGTGAAATTATCTGCCAGTGCAGTAAGAAATTTTCACTTACCAAGTTTTCTTAAAACAAGACGAAATACGAATCTTGTTCTAAGCAAAAACTCTAGCTTCAAGTATTTATGGCAAGATTGTTCACCTTATTGGTTTGAGAAGGAAGTTAAAGAGGCTTAACCTGGCTTGATTTAATATAAAAATTGCTTAGAATAAGTTGCAATATCTAGATAAGATAAATCAGGATGGAATATCTTGAAACAAGTAAAAGAAATCTCATCTTATTAAGTAAAAAAATCTTAAAATTAATCTTTTAAGATGAATCTGCTTAATTCAAGTAAGTGTAAATATGCTAGAAAATCCTTTTTTGTACTGTAGCGTAGTGTAACCTCTTCCAAGGGACTGATCCCAAATTGCAACTGTAAATCCATATTTTTCAGATCAAGAATCAAGTACAAACTCATGTCATGTCATGTGGTGAAGACACTGAGCCACCAACCCACGTTAAACTGCATGATACATACTATAACGGGGGTCTCCAACCTATAACTCAGGGGCTACCAGTAGTTCTCCACCTCCTTTAAAGTAGCTCACCAAGAGACTTCTGAATCATAAGTTCTGTGCTGAATAACTAAAATTTGATTTAATTAAATGCTTATTACAATTGTAAATGTGATGACTATCTCTGTGCGCTAATACGTGGATAATAGTTATGTAAATGTTTTATATCCATCAAACTGTTCCCCATCTAAGGCTCTTATATTTATGAGTAGCTCACCAGAGGAAAAAGGTTGGACACCCCTGTACTAAAACAAAGCATTCTTGTTTTTAATTAGCAGTATCAAACCCAAAATGGAAGGCCTTTGAGTGTACATTTTGTGCCAGTACCATGATGCTGGCGAGGGCTGGCAAGGGCACCAGCTGGAGATCGCCTACAGTAAAACCAATGTCAAATCTGCAGGCCTCTATGACAGAAGTACTGGTGATGTATGAACCATTTAAACTAAAGCCCATTGACTTTTATAAATAAATAGAATTCATGAACAAACCTTGATTTCTATTCTTCAAAATGTCCTCAACCTTCTTCACTGTGAGCTCCAGCACCTCTGCGTTCTCCATTTTGGCATGAAACTGTGAATAAATCAAAAATAAGGTTTAAACATTTAGGCTTCTGCTGTTAAAGATGCAAATGCAGTAAGGGGGCACTGTACTCACGTCTGTGTCCGCCAGCAGACCACGAAGCTCTTGCAAACTCTCATTGATGCGAGCTCTCCTCTTCTTTTCCACCAGTGGTTTTCTAATCTGCAGGATCAAAAGCGCAAATGATTATAAATAGTGGGGAGCCCATTCAAAACGCGTCCCTAGTCCGTCCGTGTGGCTTTGGTGCAGGAGGATGTGGGCTAAGCTCCCGGTGCTGGTGACAAGTGCCAGTAGCCATTACTCCACAGCGACATTGTTCCCCGGTCCAAAGCCCGTACCTTTCTGTCGGATTTCTGGATCCCAAAAAACGAATCCTCCTCGTCCGTCCCGACTGGGTTCTTGCTGGGCCGAGCCGAGGGTGCCATGATGGTCCGCGTTCGTCTCCCAAAACTGCCGATCCCTTTGGGGCGGTCAACGAGGGGCAGCTGGCAAACGGAAAGGAAGCAAAGCTGTAGGCGCCTGTGTTTATTGTGCGATGTTAGTGAGACGTGCTGCTAGCGCTGAGTGGCTGTTGTTAGTATTTATAGTGGCTTATTAACATGTGAATAGGGGCAGAGCCGCTCGCGCTGGGGGACAACACGGCGCACACGGCAGCAGCCAATGAACGCACACTGCCTTTGTCTCCGGCCCGGGCTGGTGTGCGCCCATAGTGTGCGCCACAGTGTGCGCCCATAGTGTGCGCCTGAGGAGCTGCACCAGCTCTAATGACGAGCTGCTGTGGTGCAGGGGAACGGCCGCGCTGTTTTTACCACAGAGCAGCGCGGTACAGTAAATCCTCCTGCACTAATCCCTCCAAACAAACAGCGCCTTTAAAGATCACTTGATCATCAAAAACGTATTGCCCAAAGGCCATGGCAGAGACTTGTGCACACAAACTGTTTTAGAAAACTGTGAACACGAATGCATATTTATGAGGAGACTTAACAGCTTGTTTTATTGCGGTTTGAGTTCGAGCTCTGGCTGACATCTTTCTTTGACAGATGCTTGATTAATGAAGCTACTCTGTTTGATTTGCTATTTTGGCTGCACATTCTTGAGCTGAACTTGCAGATTTATTCCAGTAGTCTGCGTCTCTCGCCCCTCTGTCCCAGTTGAGTCAGTGCTCTACAGACTAACACTGTGGCGGATGTAACGCGATGCCATCAGTTGGCAGCTGCTGCTGCGGCCCCTCGGCCCAAACTGAATCAGCCGGGGGAATTAAGGGCCCTTGTCCAAAGAAAGCGACAGGTGTTGCCCTACGCCTCGTTTGTTCTGCTCGTTCTTTGGTGACTTGTGTTTTGTGTGCGGCTGCATTCTCCCGTGTCCTGTGCGGAGGAGACTTCATTAAACCTGGTGTTTTTGCCTCTACTCTTGAGTTTAGATTTGATAATTTGACGCAAATAACAAAAGCCCAAATGAGCCTGACTGCTCTCCGCTTAATGAGACTGCAGAGGCGCTCGTTCCGAGCACAATGTCTATTTGTTTATGGGCAATAACAGCGCAACCCCTTATGTTGTACGTTGTATTATTATGTAAATTCGACTCCCATTAGTCGCGCGACTCAAATATGTTCAGTCCTGCACAGCCAGGTACAGCTTCACAACATTTTGCGCACAATATGTTGAGTTTTACGCAGCAATATCACCCAAAGACTCAACTGCCACAAGCCCGCATGGAGCAGGCAGTGTATGAGGGCTTTGTTGTACAGGCCAGTGCGAGTTGGCAGCTCGCCACAGTCTCAGTTCTCGTGTTTAATGGTGCGCACTGTGCAGGAGCAGCTGTCTCGCCTCGCCTTTGTGTGAGCGAACCCCCTCTACTCTGCGCAGCCCGGCGCCTCTCATAACGGACATAATAGCCCGGGAAAGAGCCATATGTACTGGGACAGTTAAAGACCACTGATAAATTGACTTTCTTGAATTCAAATGGTCTCAATTGAGGGTTATTTTATATTCTTTGCTCAAAAAATCGTAAATGTCGTAATGTAAAAGTCCTCGTGAAACTTGTATAACAAAGTAGTCTGTATGCCTGATAATTTACAAAAGTCCAGAGCCACTTGAACGCTAGGGGACGCTTAAAGCAATTGTGTCAGAGTACAAGTTCAACACTGCTGTGAGGCCACAGAAATGAACCTGTGTGTACGTCATACATGTGGTGTTCATATGTACAGTCACTGGTGGTGCAGTGACCTCTAGGCTTACTTGTTCTAACTAAACTGTTACCTTATTAATTAATCATTGCATTCATACAGTGACATTTCAAGACACCCAAAGCACTTTACAGTTCATTCTTCATTCACTCCACACTCGGTGGTGGTAAACTACTGTTATAGCCACAGCTGCCCTGGGGCAGACTGACTTATTCAATGTGACTTCAGAGTAGCTCTTGGCAGTGGGGCGCCAGAGGCAAGAAACTGTTGTTGTGTTCTTGGGCAAGACACTACATTGCCTATTATGAATGTGGAGTGTGAGTGTTGTTGTTGGTCGGAGGAGCCGATGGTGCAGATCGGCTTCTGTTGGCCCCAGGGCAGCTGTGGCTACAGTAGTAGTTTACCACCACTGTGTGTGGAGTAAATCATTAATGCTCCGTAAAGTGACTGTTATAATGAATTATTTGCAAAACAAACCACATCACATGGCATTGCAGTATAATATTCAGAATGTTTATTTTTCTTGGTTAATATAAAGAAACAGAAAGGGAAATAGTTATAAGTTACATGCAAGTACTCTAAAAATAAAGTTAAGCCTTATTATAATCAATAAATAAAGATGTTAATACAATAAATAGATGAAAGATTAATAAAAGCCTTCTATAAAGCAGGCTACAATGACTTCTGAGGGAAGTACAGCGAGGAGGTCTCACGTCTTTACAACACCAGAAATAGATGTTTTTACAGGATGCCATGGAGATCGGGACAATGCACATTTTACATATCAGTGATTTGAATTCCTTAACTATCAATATTAAAGGTGAACTATGTAACTTTTGAGATGGTGTGGTCTTACCTGCTTGTCTCCAGGGAGATGTTATTGTTTTGCCTGGGATGTTCCATAGTATGAAATTAAAGATATGTATCTTGCATTTATTCTATTACAGGTGTTTTCATTGCTCAAAATACCCTAAAAAACAGACTTTCTTACTGTGGTCAGGCCTTTTGAAAGATCTTGACCTGGTAGCTTAACCTGCTTGTTTCCATGGAGATAGATAAGTTCAATGCCATACTGAGACAATCTTTTTTAAAAAGTTACACAGTGCACATTTGAATGTTTTAAAGCCAGCAAAGAGCCGGTAATATAGGCCAGAGTTTAAAATATTCTGAAAGTTACTGGAAAAGTATTTAATTTAGCTCTGTGCTATATTGAGACAGCGACATCATGTAAAAACAGTCTATTTCTAACCATCAGTGGAGCACAAACCGCACCAAGAGTTTCATAGGAACAACATATCTATAAGATACATATGAGAGGATAGTCTAACAAAACAGATATCATTAAATTATCCACCAGGCGTTCACCAGGGCCGCCACATCTCCATCACACCCCCAATATGAGGGCTGTGAACCTGGGCGCTTGTTGGAGGGCTGGGGTGGTCTGCTCTGGGGGGTGAACCTGGCAGTATTTGGGCACGACTTGGGCTGCTGATTGGAGGAGGGAGACTGGCACCAGCAGGGGGCAGTGGGCCTGGTTCATCTCCAGATCTGGGCAGGGATTTGAGGAGATGGTTGAGAAGTCGGGATCCGAGGTTTTTGTCCATCCAGTCGCAGGTGAGGAGCATGTTATGGACCTCGTGCATGCATTGGATGTAACCAGTGCTGTACCTCTGCTGTGCCTCCAGGCCTATCAGGGGGTCTGCAGAGAGGACAGAAGTACTGTCAAATGTAGCACTCTGCCCTCTAGTGGTTATGATAGAAACTACCCATGTTCGATATTGTTCTAATGATGGTTTAAGCTTCATGTTTATTATGCAACATTTTGACAATTTTGATCTTTCCTCATTCGAAAGACATTGTCTTATTTTTATTTAAATTACTGTAATGGTCCTTTTTTAATCAATGGGAAGCCTATGGATAGTAATTGTAAAGTTTGGAATGCTATTAAAACAATTACAATGTTAAGGAAAAGTATTTGAATTAAATCCCAAACAACGCATAACAGAAATGGCAAATAAATAACTACATACACCGAATAACATAAGCTATAAATTTAAACTTAAAATAAACAATAAAATTGAATTCATATTTCAGTACAGAATCTGAAAATGTATAAAATTGCAACACTGACATTTTGAAGAAATATGAAATTTTTTAGGTCAGACTTGTGCTACTAGTCACCGCTCCTGCCTCACAAGTCTAATGATGTAAAGATGCTGCCCTCTGTTGACCATTTAATGCAATGACAAGCAGTGGTGACCCATCTTTTGTTCGGTGTTGGGGGTTGGACCCACGTGTTCGAGTGTTGTGGAAGACATGTGAATAGTTTTTGTCTCCCCAACATCTACAGACCAATACAAAAATAATCCATACGATATCGCGAAATAATACCAAATAATATCTTAACTATAAAACCACACAAGCTCAGAGTTAAACGTTCTTATCTTAGACTTTCTTACCACTGAGTTTGCTCTTCTGTATGTTTTGCAGGTGTTTCACAGTCATCTCGAGAATATCCGCCTTTTCCAGTTTAGACTGCTGAAAAGTGATAACAGATAACGTTAACTTTTCGCTCACAAGCTGTGCCATTTAGTCACATGGGAAACACTCACATCGAGTCTGAACGCTCCAATCACCGTCTCTTTGAGCTGATCCAAACAGTTGTTTATTCTCTCGCGCCTCTTTCTCTCGATGAGTGGTTTCCGAAGCTGTGGATAAGAAAGTTACGCACGTTAAAGTAGCAACAGCTCGCTGGATTACTGGTCGTTCTTTAGGTCCAAAATGGAAAAGTATGGCTCATACCCCGTGTATCTTACCTTTCTATCCTCTTTGGCATTGGGGTGTTTGCCCACGTTGTGTCCCACGGATGAGGCAGTCATATCTTTCCTCTGAGGCTCGTGCGTAAAAGTGAAACTTCTCTGGTTTGCGTGCGTCTCTAGGGCTCACGGCGCGGCACGGTCTCCGTATTTATAGGACACAATTAGCATGTGAATGGTCAAGCGCTTTGGCTGTGCGATTTTCCCACACAAGAGGTCCCATCAGTCAAGACTGACAGGTCACTGGCTCCATTCAATAAATGCGGACCCCGGCTCAGAGAGAAAGAACATCTCAAGCGACAGATGTCCGACCTGAAACCACAGTGCCCCCTCTTCGCCCTTCGCCCGCAACTGAAAACTGCAGTTTCCTACTTCAGAATAGGAGCGTATTACCACGCTGTACTGACACACGGAGCCCCCTTGGTTAACACGGGCAATACCTGCTAAGGGGCTGAACTGTCCTTCTATAAAAAAGACCACAGTGGGTATGGACCAAATCATATGGCTGTAGAATACGCCTGGGTATGGGTTCGACTTATAGGTACATTAGAATATTACACACACATTTCTTTAGTAAGATTTTTTTTTTCTAATTAAATAAAAAAAAAAAAAGAATCCTACAAAATAGCCACAATCATTTAGAATACTAGTCCGTGTAGTCCAACGCTGCCTTATGATCACTAGTCTCAAACCCTCGGGGACTACAGAGTCTAATGCTATCCGTTTAGCATTCACTAAGTGTATTTGCTTTGCCTTTGATCGTGCGTATTGATCTGCACGAGTGGACATCTGCTTGTAGCTGTTAGCAGCAGATGTAAGTTTGACCAGATGTCCCTTTACCTTTGGTCAGGCCCACGCTGTTTGAGAGCCACGCGACTGCCAGGCGAGCGCCAGGGCGTGGGAACAGAGGCCCCACAAAAGCCTATTCATCTCAACCTAATCAGCCCGAGTAGAGCGGTTGGACGGTCCGGTCACTAGGACTCTGGCTGGTGTCCATTGCTCCGGGTGGTGAAGGCCATCTCGACATGATGCGCTGAGCGTAACTTGTAATGGTCCAGTCACTTTTTTCTTTTCTAAATAAGCTTGAGCTGCAGAAATTACTCTATAAATTATTTCTACTATTTCTATTGGCATATACTGGAGTGACACTTTTGAGAATGAAATGCCTAAATTCAACAGGTACTTTTCAGCTAAGGAAGTATATAGTACTTTTAGGTTAATATACAAATAATAACTTTGGTTTATGGTTTATTTCGAGCATAGTACACAAAATCATATGTACAAACATGCAAACTCCAAATACAAGAAACAAAAAGAAAGAAGAAGAGAAAAAATACAATGCAACAACTTCATTTGTCTCCCATTCTTTACAAATAAATGAATTAAGTAAAAAGGCCTGTTTGGTATTGATTACTTCTACCACTGAAGAAAACAGCAAAATGACACATTTATCCAAACCATACAGTCAATGATTCAAACGTTATTGACTATTGGTAGTTTTCAGATTCTAATTTGGTAAGTTCATACTCAGATGGCAGATCCTTTCCTTATTTATTACCCGGTATTTTTAATAGAAATTTGGTAATAGGTAAAGTAAATTCCCAAAGTGAGAGCTTTATTTAGTGATTATACTCCCCTACTCATTTGTTGCCTATTACAACACAAATCGGCATTTTAACAATATTTATATAACCTTCCTATCCGTATGAAACATTATTGGCCATTAGAATTTTGTGTTGTCATCTGAAACATAACCAGTCAATAGCGCACAAAACTATCTTGCAGTTGACGTATGGCTCCCTCTGGTGGACATGTGGCAGGCCTTGTTGCTGGTGCAGGTGCTGTCCGGAGAGGGCGCTGCACGCGGCTGTATCTCCTCGCACTGAACCTCCACTACTGCCAGCAGACTGCTCCTGTCTGCTCTCAAACAACTCGGAAACTGGGACCGTGCAATTAACTTCAACACCGACCAGGGGAGGCCACGCACCGAGGATATCCAGACCATTTCAGCCGCAAACACCACCGGAGAAACACTTCATCCAAATCAGGAGTTGCTGGTGGAAACGCCATATTAAAGGTAACATATTGTGTGTTAAATTTCATGCTACGAATTTTTTTTGGTGTACAGTCTTTATTTATATAGCAACAATATGAATAGACACATAACTGATGCGTTGTAACCTGTAGATGACGATTGTAGTCTGTGCGTAAATGTGCGTAAATGCGCATAGTTGAGGCCGACAGTGATTCACCAAAGTCGGGCATGGACTGGCTACTGCGCTGCCACTTCTTCCAGGCCTGGTTGTGCTAACAGGCTAACATGCTAGCCTTTACCACCCACATTACCACTAAAAATAACTTCTCGCAAAAGATGAAACAAAGAAGATAAGCCGTATACGTTAAGATAAGTTTGATTTTTGCCTTTACGCAAATATTGCCAATTCCAGAGGTTTCTTTTTGCACAGGCCCTCCACGACCACACACAAACAGTTGAAAAGCTCTCCACGGGAATAGTATCATTTGGATAGCCGTGATTAAACCCGAGGCCATGTTTTTTGGGCATATGCATGAATCGGTTTTAATGTGCATTTCTGAAAACGTAAATAAGAACATAATTTGGGATCTTTGGGATTTTCCTAGGCGAAGAATAGTTGTCATTGTTTTAGGATTGCGCAAAGTTCAGGCTTCACACCATCACAAACCAAAGGGGCGGTACTCCCAACAGCTTCGTTTGGGTCTCATTGGAGGACTACAGAATATGATCTCTTGTTTTAGTTATATTAAGTGTGCACTATGTAACTTTTCGGTAACTTGTTTTTATGGATATGTCATTGCTTGGCTTCAAATGATCCACAATATGACAAACAGATTTTAACTTACATTTATGCAACTACAGGTGGGTTTATGGCTCAAAAATACCTAGAAAAACAGGTATACTGCCTGAGCGGGGTTGTCTCCACAGATCTGACCTGTAACTTTGCTTGGTTTGGTCTCCATTATGATAGTTTTAATACTGTACTGTGAAATGTTTCAGACAATGCAATAACATCTCCGTGGAGAAAAACAGGAGGAAAATGAATCTTGAAAATGTAAAAAATAATTTTATATTGGTAGAATCGTGGCCATGGCTCTATATACAGCTAAGCTGTTTATCTACCTATATTAAGTGATCACAATTTTCTTTTTTTAGGCTTTTTTAAGGCTAGGGTCTAAGAAGTGATAAAATGTATTAAAAACAAGGAATATTGCATTTTGGTACAGTCTCATAGTGCATATGTTTTCCTTAGTTTGGTGATGCACCCTACAAAGTCCTATTGTATGTAGCAGATCAACTAAAAGTTTTTTTTTTTTTTTTTTTTTTTAACCACATAGTTTATTTGGTAAGCCTTTTACAAGAATTACGATATAAACTCATTCTTCAATAGGCTATAAAAGCAATGGAACAATAATTTTTAGTCAATATTTGTCATGGGTACTTTTACTTTGTACTAGTGGTAAACTGTACTGTACTAAGATAAGATTTGAGCTGTAGAGGGTTGAAAAAATATCTCCTATGACTCATAGATAGAAAAGCAACTGCTACTACTACAGTTTGCTATTCATTTCTTACAACTCATATTTTGTTTAACATTAAGAATAGCTTTTTGGTATAATCCTGCTTTAGGCTTACTGTGTAAGTGCTATATTTCATTTTAAAGGTCCTATATTATGCAAAATTAGCTCTTAACAGCTTTAAGTCATGTTAGAATGCTGTTACCTCATCAGAAACATACCTAGAGCTGTGTTTTGTTTTATTCACACACTTTTCAGTAATCCTTTTATTAGTCTGCCTACATTTCCAAAGCTTGAAATGCTCTGTTCCACCTTGTGATGTCAGAAAGTGGTAGTTTTCAAGTTCAACAGCTACCTTTTTACCTTTATTGCAGTGGAGTTGGGCAATTCCAGGACTGAAATGATCCAAATAATTATAGTAAAGGTGCATGGAGCCTTTATATGCAACCTAAATATGCAGAATCTGTGTTAAATGTGTGAATAAAACAAAACACAACTCCAGGTATGTTTTTGATGAGGAAACAACATTGTAAATAGATCAGAAAATAGCGTTTAATAGGCCCTTTAAATATTATTATCATCTGTATTTTCTTTGACAATATATCCGTGTTTTTCCTGTAGTTTAAAGCAGGCACAGTGTCCCTACCTTCTGATTTTGAACCGGCCATATGTGTTTGTACCTCTTACTTGCGTCACTCATACTGAACACTTGTGTTGCCTGCTGGTGAATTTAACAAGCTTTAGCCTGTGCGAAAAGACGGATTTAGCCACCTGGCCACGCTGAGTGAGGTGTGTCTGTGTCTGACCCTTTCTAACTTTTCACAGCAAGAGCCACCTCTGAATATACGTCATTTTGTGCGTGTAGAGTTACTAACCAGGGGATTAAAAGGTTTGGTAGCGGAAGGGGGTAAGCGGTAGTGGGCTGTGTTTGTGTTATACTAATAGATTAAAGTGTGCAGAATTGAAGGAGGCCAAAACAAAGCTGAGACCTGGGAGTTGGACTAAACTATAGAATTGACCAGATCTGCCGTCATAATACCTCCATCGACTTACATTCGATATGGGAAAGCTGGAACAATATATTTTGGGGCTCAGTATTCATCCTGTGTACAGTGTCTTTATGCAAGTTCTTTTTTTTAATACAATAAGATTTGAGTTCTAAACTGTTCACTAAGTAACTACTATGGCTAATTATTGGTTCATTTCATCATGTTGTTTAACAAGACTGTATTTAAAATGGTTTACAAGGATTATCTTGCATCATTGTGTCAGTTGCAGTAGTTTTAATATTTTTGTTTATCACACGACCAACATTCAGTGCTTCAAAATGTGATTGTGACAAGCCTATCTTAATCCAAACTTGGACTGAACCAGGACTGAACCAGGACTCAACCAGGACTGAACCAGGACTCAACCAGGACAACTAGATATCACTACAATATATATTTTACTATATATCAGGACTACAGGTCAGGATAAGATTAAGACTAAACCTCAGCTAAACCTGGACCCGACCAAGGCCCAACCAGGACCTAACCAGGACCAAACCTTGCACGTCAACAACAGATGACTACCACATTGCTCAGAGAATCCTGCATTCTGCCCCGTCTAGTAGCTAATCAGGTCTTTGATGAGGCCCTAAAGTCACGTGTTACTATCTCTGACAAACTTTGCTCCCAGTTTCGCCCCATTCGGTGTATTTAAGGTGCATGGGTGGGGCATGTCGCTCTGCAGATAAGGGGCTTTGTTGAGTGAGGAGTGAGATATGGTTGTGTCATAACATGTATTTGGTACTCTGCCCATCCCTGTGTTATGATGCAGCCATATCTAGGATTAAAGGTTTTTCTGTAAAACTTTAACTCTTTCAGGGCATGTTTATTGATGAAAACTGGTATTACAATAACACATTAAATATATTTGGTAGCAATAGGTGTTATTGCTTTGCCTGAGATGTTTCACAGTATGGTATTAAACCTTTCTATCTTCATGGAGACTAAGCTAGACCCAGTTACAGGTCAGATCTGTGGAGAGGCAGCCCCGCTTGCAGTCAGAATGTCAGAATATAGGCTATAACACCACCTGTAATTTAGTAAATGTAAAGTAGATCTGTTAAATGTCATACTGTGAAACTTTTTAGGCAGCAATGACATATCCAAAAACATCTAATGGACCCTCAACCAGAAAAGTTACATAGAGCACCTTTTAATAGACATATTTAATAGACATATTGTGGCATATTTACTCCAATAAAGTTTTATTTCCCTAAGAATGACCTGGGCCACCATACTCATAAGGGTGACACTGTTATAGATAAAGAAAGAGACCACAGGGGTCAAATAAGGGACTGAAGTTGGAGCACGTAGCACCCGTGGGGACCCCTGTCAAAGTAAACCTATAAGAGTCAATGATTAACTTGGCACACATGTTGGTTAACAGATTTAACTAAACTATGGACATGTTAAACGAATGGACTTTTCGCAATACAATAGCCCATTATGTTAAGAAATTTTACTTGCGCAACTCTCAAAAGATTGTGTTATGATGACAACTTGAAGCCCTGTGATTTTACATTCTGTGTGACTATTCTTGGGTGTTTGTGTGCGTGCTCAGAGTTGCTTAGCTTGGCATATTCCACAATATGGCATTATCTCGCTTGCATTTATTCAGTTTATAGTTTTTATTGCTAAGTAAATAAATTGAAAAATGATATTCTTACTGGTTGGAGGAGCCACTGCACAGATCGGACTTGTAAACAACTTAAAGGTGCACTGCGCAACTTTTCTGGTGGACCGTCAGTCGCCCTCCTGTCTCCATGGAGATGTTATTGCTTTGTCTAGAATGTTCCAAGATAGAGATTAAATATCTATCTCAAGGGAGGCAACTATTGGCTACATTATAGGTCAAATCTGTGGACAGGCAACTCTATTTACAGAGAGAAATCTTGTATTTTTGAGCAATAGAAACACCCTTAATGAATAGGGGTGTACAAAACAAAATCTGTGATATATCGTGATACATCATTGCAAAAGTCTCGATAAATCTTTTAAATAATATTTATTGCTAAGTAAATAAATTGAAAAAAATTGAATTCTTACTGGTTGGGCGAGCCTCTGCACAGATCTGACTTGTAACTGGCCTTGGGAGATGCCAGTGATATTTTTAAAGGTGCATCACACAACTTTTCTGCTGGAGGGTCCGTTTGCTGGTCTCCATGGAGATGTTCTTGCTTTCCTTGTAATGTTCCATGGTATGACATTAATCACATCTGTCAAGCATTTATTCATTAGTGAATGTAACTAATGAATTTTAGTTTATTTATTTAAAAAAATCATTCAGATGCATTTGGAATTGATTTGAGAATTTTGCAATGATGTGTCACGATATATCACAGATTTTTTTGTACACCCCTATTCATTAAGGGTGTTTCTATTGCTCAAAAATACAAGATTTCTCTCTGTAAATAGAGCTGCCTCTCCACAGATCTGACCTATAATGTAGCCTATAGTTGCCTCCCTTGAGATAGATATTTAATCTATCTTGGAACATTCTAGACAAAGCAATAACATCTCCATGGAGACAAAAGGGCAACTGACTGTCCACCAGAAAAGTTGCGCAGTGCACCTTTAAATCCTATACAGCTGTTATAAAAAGACATCGTGTATCCTGAGAACCATAGTTGTACCATTTTATTTTTAAATGATATTCTTTATCAGAGGCACATTGACGTCATGATTCCAGGTGCGGTGGACTTCTAGTAACCGTGGAGACTCTTTCTGTGAGTAATACACATGACGTGGGCTGTACTTGATGGGTTTACTGTGTGTTAATCTTTTATACCTTTTGTAAAATCGGGCACATTTATGACATCATTCTGTGGCTTACCGTTAAAATCACAAGACATGTTTTTTTGTCCTGTGCGCTGAGAATATAAATGACTCACCCTCTTTCGTTTTTAAAGGAAGATTAAGTGTACTTTGGAAAATAATATTTTTGAAGGAAATAATTTGGAATAATATGTGTCAAAACATGACCAGTGTAATATATGCACTAATTTAGTCATTTAAACCCAATTTTTAAACCAAAAATGGATAAAAATAAAAGCATGTTTTCTTCATCTTGTGTTTAGTTCCACTGAAAAACAGAAAAACCTGCATCCTTACTGATGGTGGGCTTGCATCTCCACAAATCTGTTATTTGTGAATCAGCAAATAAGAGTAATGTTTGTGGGGCCCTCCAAACAGGGCTTATCTCCACGGAAATGTTGTTCCTATCACCATTAAATTCCACATCCTCCATGATTATACATACTCATAAAACTTATCTCCATGGAGGATATTCTGAGTACTGTTTTAACTTTCTATTTCCATGGAATCATGCAGGTGAAGTACCACCTCCATAAAGTAGCATATCTTTTAATATAAAGTAATAAACATAAGAAATATTTATCTCAACGGTGTACATAATTTATACTCTTACTAATTACCATATTTTTCAGACTATAAGTTGCTCCGGAGTATAAGTCAAGCCAGCCAAAAATGTCCAATGAAGAAGAAAAAACATGTACCATATTTTTCGGTGGAAATTTATTTTATTAAATCAGAGACCAAGAACAGACATTTCATCTTGAAAGGTGAGTTATAGAAATACCAATAGAACAGAGAACAACAGGCTGAACATGTGTCTGATTTGTTCAGGTAACAGATGAACAGTTATTCAGAAAACTAGAGCATAAACAACATAACAGAATAAGTTTACCAAACTCTCCATCTCACTGGATTCAATAAATCCACTGAATTCTTCATTCTCTGTGTCACTTCTGAGTACCTCCGCCAACTCCTGCTATATCCATCTTTTAGTCCGCGATTAGCTTTTGTTTTCTTCATTGCAGTTCGAGTTTCCTCCACTTTTCTCCAGTCAAAAACAAGTTTCTTGCTCACTCCAAACTTTCTTTGGGCTGCTCGATTGGTCCTCTCTACCACCGCTCTTCACACGTTTCCAGTTCTCCTCTCAGTATATACCGTATTTGCATCGGTTTACGTTTTACAGAAACAAAACTTAAAGCCGCATGGCTCATTTGCAGATAGTGAAAAAAACAGCTCTTGCCTGATGCAGTGAAGCTTCTGTCAGACTAAAGGACAAGATTCAGAGGATTATTCACTGGCCAAAAAAAAGTTGCCATCTGGATTTAACTAAGAAAATAGGTACGAGGTTGCTGCAGTTGGTGAATGAAATGACAGTGGTACAGGAGGGATAGCATGATAGGCTAGTGGATACTGGTACACAAGCCTAGTGCGCCCTCTTGTGGCTGTCAGTGTGAAAATAACCAACATGTGAAATTATATCTTGCTGGTCGAAAAGCGTTGTTGTCCTTCGATGCAATAAAGGACTTTTAATATATTCAGTCAGTGCCTCGGGTTTGTACCTTGCCCATGTTTACCTTCACATTTAGATGTGAACTGAAATATTTCATATATAAGTCGCACCTGAGTATAAGTCACCCAAACCATGAAAAAATGACTTATAGTCTGAAAAATACGGTATAAGGCGCATTTTTTGGGGGGGAATTTATTTGATAAAATCAGAGACCAAGAACAGACATGTCAATACTTCAAACTGTCGTCCTCGGCTTGGAAGTCCGCTGCAGTTTTTGGGACTCTGATCGAGGTGGTTGCATGAAGCAGTAACAGCTTTTTTTTGTTTTCTTCGTTGCAGTTCGAGTTTTCTCCGCTTCTAACTAGTCTCTTACAAACATCTCCCTCACTCCAAACTTTCTTTCTGCTGCTTGATTATGGTTTTCGGCTGCATATTTCACCACTTGCAGCTTGTAATCTGCAGAATATGATTATCTATCTATGACATTTGTGTTCAGTGTTTCTCAATTGTCTTTATAAGTTCATGTTTAAGATTAAAATTTTCAGTGGTACAGGAGTAATAGGAGTATCAGCTACTGGCACACAAGCCTAGAGCGCCCCCTCATGGTTGTCAGTATGAAAATAACAAACATGTGAAACTATATATTTTAATATACAAGTCGCAGACCACCCAAACCATGAAAAAACGTATATTCCGGAAAATAGGGTAATCAAATTTTATATTAAGATCCAGATCCAGTCATTTCTAATTGCCAGTGCTCAGCTTATTATTGTACTTTGGAGGAAGTAGTTGGATGAGATATTTTTAAGGTATACAAACTGAAAATCTACCTTGTTTATGTTCAGGAAAGCAATACTGGTACTGAAACTCGTTGAGAATGGCTTCCATCTATGTTTTATATGTTCATTGTAGTGTCAAAATGGGTATAGACTAGAGTATTATCCTTCAGCTACAGTTTTTGTGCTTTTTTGCGCTAACCTCACCATGCAGTACTTACCTGACATAAACTTTAGGATAGACGATCATTTAACAGTGCCAGTGGCAGTTTTATATCTTCGACTTACCACATTTTTGTAATGATTTCCTCTGCACAAACTGCTTCACCCACATTACACCCCGAGTCATAAAACTTCACAGTGTAACACGTCTTTACTGCTGTAATGGCCTGTTATTGTTTTAGCTGATGTTTTCTGTGGCCCTGATCCAGATCTGTCAGGCTGAGGAGCAGAAGTTTGCATTAATGATTATTTAGGTATAATGTTAATGTTAAAGCTCCTATATTATGCAAACTTAACTCTTGTTCACTTTAAGATGTGTTATAATGTTGTTACCTCACCAAAAACAGACCTGGAGTTGTTTTGTTTCACTCACAAATGCTTGAGTAATCCTTTATTATAGTATTTTACAAGTTAACAGCTACCTTTTCTGCTTTTGTTTAGTAGAGGCTCGCAATTCCAGGGCTGAAATCATCCAAATGAGTCTAGTGAAGGTGTATGAAGCTCAAAACCACGGCAGAGCACTTCCTGTATTATCGCGTGACATCACAGAGTGTTATCAGTTTGAGGTTGAGAAGAACTCCTACTCCTCCTGCCTAAATATGCAGGGTTCGTGTGCAAAACATGTGTGAATGAAACAAAACAGAACTCCAGACCTGTTTGTGATGAGGAATCTTTATAACAGAGATGTTGCCATAGCGATTCACAATTTAAAACAAAGTATTCTGTCTTTTGAATGGTAAAAAGTCCTCAAAACGGTGTCTGTAATAGAATGCTCAAACACACGGGTAGCTGTGGGTTGCATTCACATGATAGAATTTCACAATGTCGTAATTTCAGATTTTGGGCAGGGGCCTGTATAACTCTATGAAAGATTTACGGGTTTTTGAAAGAAACATCCAAACTTATGATACACAAATGTTGAATCTTATTTTTATTTGTTATTAGGGTTTCAAAGGGGCAGAAAAGTCCTGGAAAATGTCCATGGAAACTTTGGTATGGGAATTTTGGGAATTTTCAAATTGGTAACCATGCACAGGAATTTAAGGGAATTATTATAACCGAAATATAAACATTTTATTTTGTCATCAACAGGCATAATTGCAAAAGGGAGATAATGAACACACGACTGATTTATTTGCCAAAAGAACTTTATCAATGCTTATTTCTTTTATTGAACAACAAAACGTGAATGTTTGCCAAAATGTTGCTTACAGCCCTAACTTCAAAAAAAACAAAACGCCTTATTTCTATTTATTTTTAGTTTCTCACACCGTAATTTTGCTTGTTCTCCATTCTTTCCAGTCCACAGATAGCTACATTTAGCATATCTGGTTTCCCATTAAGCTAGCACATTTTTTCAGTAACTAGCATCATAAGCTAACTACTTCAATGGCAATGTGCAAGGCTAATTTGTAAGTAAACTAGCACTAGATTTATTTTATTCTACTTTCCTTCTTCATTTGTACTTTAATATCATAGATCAAACATCATCCACCTCATATATCCTTAAACTTACTTGACTGCAGTAAGTACTGTAGTCCTTTGGTTGTAATGTGCGTTCTCAGTACTCTGTATTTGTTGCTGTGTGCTCAGAAAAGCAGTTCTACCTTTTCAGAATTCTAAAAGTTATTGTGTCTGTGATAGAGGGACACAAAATGCTTCAATGACTCTTCAGAAAATAGGGCGCTTTGTCCATATGAGTGAGGAACAGCAGCTATACACAACTTTATTCACACAAATCTATCTGTTACAGCCAAGATTGTGCTACAGTATTGTGCTACATTTTTTTTCTACCAACTTTACTGATGCCCCTAACCTTCAACTTGGTCAATTCCCAATTTATTCCCATTAATTCCCCAAAATTCCCATGGAAAGTTTCAAAATTCCTGTAATTTTACAACCATACTTATGATACACAAATGTTGAATCTTATTTTTATTTATTATTTGCTCCACATTCTTTCCATATTAATCTTCTTCCCTTAAGTCCTTCGAAGTGACAATGATCACACTTTTGGAGGTTGAATAATGGCCCCATATTTTGAGATTATCATGAAAAAATAATATCGCCTGAAGACTTTGAGCTTTGTGCTTTTGTTTCACGTGGATAGTCCCAGTGAATAGATATTAACCGTATTAACCAAGCCACCTAATTTGGTTAAACATTGATCGATTATGTGCTAATATACTGATAAATAAATATGATAAAACCAAATGCGCGTTGCTAATCTCTTTTTGTGGTCTTTGTCGGCAGGTGGACTGGCTGCTGCCTGGTTGTCGTGGTAACGCTCCACCTTCACCATGCCGTTCCCCTTCGGCAAATCGCACAAGTCCCCGGTCGACATTGTGAAAAACCTGAAAGACAGCATGACGGTCCTGGAGAAGCACGACATCTCCGACAAGAAGGCAGAAAAGGTCAACAAAACACGATAGAATTTTTTTACTTAGAATGTTTTGACTAGCAAAAGGAGAGATGTAATGTCCTCTGAAGGTAACTTGAGTTTTTATTAGATCTTTTTTAGCTCAACAGTGACCACCCATCAGTCACTTTGTTTCTGGAAATTTCTCATGTATTTTCCAAAAAAAATTTCCCAAAAAAATATGCGGTAAGTTTGAAGGCTCACTCAGGGCTTGTCAGATATGTGGTAATGACCTAAAATCTGATTCTGAAACTTTATAAATATTATTAAAACATTTAGCCAAATTTTAAGTTTTAATTGGACTGAAAAATACAGTATTGTCTTTAGGCCTTGTCCACACGTAGCCGGGTATCTGATAAACCGAAGATGTTTTGCTGCGTTTTGACCTGTCATCCACACGAACACGCATCAGAAACGAGTATTCAGGGAAAACTCCGGCCAAAGTGAAGATTTTTGAAAACTCCGTTTATGCCTATTTGTGTGGACAGAGATAACTGGGGTTTTGCGTTTTAAAACGTCATTGTCTGCGCCAAAAAATATGAATCTGCCCTGACATCAAACGTGCGACCTTTGTTTAGGCTACTGCAAAAGCCAAAGCAGACTATGGATCGGAGTCATTTCTTGAGAGCTGTGGTAGCATTAATTTGTTTAGGAGCAATTCTGACTCCGAGTCTGTCCAGACAAAGGAGCTTGGCGCCATGTTTTCTGTTGTTTAAGTTTAGGCGGAAGTGACGGCGAAGTGAGGGCTCAATGGAAATGACGCCATCTACAGGTTTGGAATGCGTATGAATGTGGTTGAAAACGCAGATGTTCGGTTATGTGTGGAAGGTATTTTTTTCGAAGACGAGGTGGTGTGGATAAAACAATTTTTATAAACGGAGGGAGGGAAATGTTCGGTTTTAAAAATACCCGGCTACGTGTGTGCATGGCCTTAAACTCTTGATATTTAACTTTTGAGACTTCTGCAAAACATAATCTCAAATACACATATTGTTTTAGCAGTTTGTATTCGTTAAAATAAAAGTTATGACGTTTTTAAAATTGTGAGAATTGAATCTTGATTGAGAATGTATGTTGTATCAAAACACTTTATAATACCACAGAATAAATTAAAGAAAAAATGAATCAATTAAAAAGTAAATAAAACATAATAAAAACGATAATAATGTTAAAGAATAAATATCTGATGCAAATATCATTCATATTATTAGAATTCGTAATGCTCTTTATTTGTTCAGCGCGTTCTATGCCGTTTATGCATTGGAGCCATATGTTATTATAAGAATGTTTTCACAAAAGCTTAAATGTCTTCAGCCCTGTCTGAGCCGTGGGCGGTGAGTTTGTTTGATGAGGGACGACAGATTCCTTGAAGAAAAGGCGTCTATTTTATCACAAACTAGATCTTACCTTGAACTGTAAAGATATTTTAAGCTGTTACTTGAAACCATCATTCCATCTGGGGTATGACTGTAAGGTCCCACAATATGGCATTAAACTAGGCAATCTCCATAGAAAAGAGTAGTGGCAAAGTTACAAGTCAGATCTGTTGTTGTTTTAGTGTATTTTTTTTAGATATTAAAACACTTGTAGTTGAATTAAAGGGCCCATATTATGCTATTTTCTGATTTGTTATAATATTGTTTCCTTATCAAAAACATACCTGGAGTTGTTTTGTTTCATTCACACATTTAACACACAAACCCTGCAAGTTCTTCTCTCAAACAGTAAACACTCTGTTCCACCTTGTGATGTCAGTTGTTCATACAGGAAGTGCTCCATTGTAGTTTTAAACTGGGTAAACCTTCACTCATTTGGATCATTTTAGGACAAATTTGTCAATCTCTGCAAAACAAAAGCTAAAATGTACCGTAGTTGTTAACTTGAAAATTACCGATTCATGACATCACAAGGTGGAACCAAGCGTTTGAGCTTTGGAGATGTAGACAGACTAATGATAACAAGTCACTGAAATGTGTGTGAATGAAACAAAATACAACTCCAGGTATGTTTTTGAGGAGGTAACAGCATTCTGGCACTTCTTAAAGACAAGAGTGAATTATGTGTAATATAGGACCTTTAATGCAAGATATACTTTATATGAATTACTGAGGAACATCTATACAGAGGCAAGCAGGTGAATACTTAGAAAATATACCTCAAATTATTATTGTCATTCTTTTTTAATGACAATTATTGGTTGACTAAAGACCTGTGTATCGATTAGTCAGCTGAAAGGGGGGCATGGCATTTATTAGGTCTCTAAACTATTATTCTTTTCATTGACAAGTTTAGACACCAAGTTTAGACAAATTGTACTGATCCACAAGGAATATTATTATAACAAAGAGCAAAAATATAAATAAATGATAATATTTTTTTTTAACAAAGTAGTGTCTAAAATCCCTGCAGGTAGAATCCATGGCAAAGGAGAGAGTTCAATTTGTCAACTGGACAAAAGTTTATTTAGGATATTTAGTTTATTTAGAATACAAGACTGATGAATAAGAGACTTGTGTCAAATAAAGCTTAAATATAAATGTATTTGTACAATCAAAAAATAAGGTGGACAGACAGGACAAGAAAACAAGTAAATTGCATTAAAAAGGCAGAGTAAATATGCATTTTGATCAAAGAAACCGTTGACTGCTAAATCGACTAAACATCCCTCCATTCCTACGATTGACCCATCTCTAATTTGTATGTTTTTGTATCGCAGGCGACAGAGGACGTGTCCAAAAGTCTGGTGGCCATGAAGGAGATTCTGTATGGTACAAATGAAAAAGAGCCTCAGACTGAAGCTGTGGCTCAACTGGCTCAAGAGCTCTACAACAGCGGCCTCCTCAGCACCCTCATCGCAGACCTACAGCTCATAGACTTTGAGGTAAGAGATATTACGTGGAGTTTATTTGACTGGAAATTTATAACTGGTGAAAGTTTGTCTTTATGGGATTATGGCTCTATGGGCTGTATTAATATCAATTTAATCTTAATCTCATTTAATCTTTCTTGAAGACAGATTTGAGCTCATTTGAGCTCTGATTTATGGTTGATGCGTCCGGGGGATCTGCACGGCTAAAAATTATGCA
Organism: Odontamblyopus lacepedii; assembly: GCA_034769755.1. NCBI lineage: Eukaryota > Metazoa > Chordata > Actinopteri > Gobiiformes > Gobiidae > Odontamblyopus > Odontamblyopus lacepedii. Next base: position 31,231,016 of record CM068357.1, read on the forward strand.
GGCTGTTCATGTGGAAATGAGTTGGATTCCCTATTATTAGCTACTTTTCAACTGTACGAACATGGGAAAAATGCTTGTTTGTATTAGGGTTGGGGAGTATCCCAATTTTGATACCGTCTCAGCATTTTACCGGGGTATACGGTATTACCATGACTAATTGAGAATTATTTTGTAGCATTTAGAAACAAGAGCAGCATTATATTTGAAGATGAGGCACAAGTTCTGATCAAACCAAACTTTGTCAGCGTGTTCGATCGCATCAGCATCAGTGCACGAGCTGTTTTTATCAGTGTTTATATTGTATGCAAATTAGCCATGCGGTTTTAATATGCGCAAAGCTGCATTAAACACATTATTACTCAGAGTATATAATGAGCGGAGTAACAGAAATGTAGAGCGGTGGAGAGGACCACTCGCAGCCCTTTTTGTCTGCGTCGCTTCCCCTCGCTGTCCGCGTCATTTTCACACAGACCCATAAATTGGGCTCCTCTTTTAATGTCTGACTTCGCCCTCGAGCGGGAACTTTCTCCTCTTCAGCGCCTCGTCCCCTCTCGACTCTCGGTGTTCAATAAAACGTCTCCATCACAAACTTTTGGGCTCAACATCACACGTGAAGCATTAGTCAGGTTTTTTTATTCTTCCTCGCTGCGTGTGGATGGATATCTCCGAACGTAACGACGTTTGAAGAGGAGAGAGAGCGGAGGGGAGAAAGTCTGTGCTGTGGTTTTAGGTCCTTATGCAGATTTTTTTTAATGACGGTAATGAAACTGATACTGTTGCTACTTTTTGACATCACAGGACACCGTATTACTGCCCAACCCTAGTTTGTATACATCCAGTACCTATACAATACCAATACATTCAGCACCATTATAGAGGGATTATCAGACTATGTCACTCACTGCTCTACTGCACATGCGCAAAGACTCTATTTCACATGTATTTTCATGCTATGTTTCGGTGTGACGCACATATAGGCCTACACACGCACACACACGCACACACACACACAGTGTACATGGGCCTGTTTATGAGTTAAATTAAGCATAGCCTTTTTTAAATAGTTTGTGTCCTTAGAATCCTGTATTCTTAGTTTGAGTGAATGTGAAATGGCAAAGGCTCTGTGGTCCTTTTGAGTCACATTCGCAGTGACACAGCGCCAATATGTCTGAACGTGGATGAATGAGTGTATGTTTGTTTGTGTGAGAGGAGGAGGTGTGGATGTCATGTGGGCAAACTGGTCTCTCGTTCATATGTCAGACAGAGGAGATGCAAAGACTGACTCACCTCAAACTTGGCCATGAGTCACCGTTCTGTATCAGCTCCATCCGCTGACGCCTTTATCTGTGAGATTGTTAAAATAGCACTCTCTGGTAGAACTGTATGTGCGAGATTGTGCTGTGATTTAAAATAAATTACAGGATGAATCGACATAAAAATAAAGGGGGAGGTGGGTGGAATAGGCACAAATGGTACTTGGGTAAAAGTACTGTTACTTCAAAATGATGTCACTCAAGTAGAAGTACACAGTAATGTCCAGGAATATTTTGAAACCTTGAGTTAAGTATCGGGAAAAACTAGGTGCGTTGTGTAACTTCCGTCAAATTCTTTTCTGCATAGAGATGTTATTGCTTTGTTTGGAAAATTTCACAGTATGGAATTAAACCTTTCTGTGTTCATGGAGACCAAACCAGACCGAGTTACAGGTCAGATCTGTGGAGAGGCAACCCCACTCAGTCAGAATCCCTGTTTTTCTAGGCAGTTTTGAGCTTTAAAACCACCTGTAATTGAATAAATGTAAGGTAGAGCTGTTTAATGTCATACTGTGGAACATTTCAGGCAAAGAAATAACAAATCCATTGAAACAAGACTGTGATGTACCTGTGATTAAAATGTTACATAGTGCACCTTTAAGTAAAAGTAAAGTTACTGCAGTACAAACCAAAGGTCCAGGAAATTGTGCACTGTGGAACTTTTCTTGTGCAGGGTACATCAGACAACTATAATAGGCTACATTACAGGCCAGATCTATGGAGAGGCAACCCTATTCAGAGAGAAATATTGTATTTTTGTGCAATAGCAACACCCGTAATGAATAAACGCTAGATTTATGTGCTTATTGTCATACCGTGGAACATTCCAGACAAAGCTATAACATCTCCACGGTGACAAGCAAGTGATGGAGCCTCCACCACAGGGGTGCCCAAACTTTTTTCATCTAGGGTCACATATTAAAACACAGACAAGCGTGAGGGCCGATCGGGGGTCATAGACTGATGATCAAAACAGTGAGTAATTCAAATCTGTGCATTTATAACGGGTTTGAATGACCCACCAGACCTTTGTTCATGCTTAGACCCTCAGAAGGACACACTACATTTGTTTGATCAAGGTAGATTTCAAAAACATGCAGTAAAAAGTACTACTTGTGGTAATATGGGCCAATTCACCTGGAAGCCTGAGGGCCAAAAACAATTGGTCTGAAGGCCACATTTGGCCCCCGGGCCATAGTTTGGACATGCCTGCTCCACCAGCTTCATTCGTCACTTGTAGACTTAAGGCACACTACAGGAGATTTTGCCCAATTTTGGCTGCAATTTCTTCTCCCCGAGTTCAGGGAGGCGTGACCCGACTTTTTGTCTCCGTGTGCGATTTTGAAGCCGCTGCTCCTCATGTGTGGAGTCAGTGTCAGATCAGAACCACCAAACATCAACAATGTGACAGTAACAGCCGATAAAACAGAGCGTCAGAGGGGAGTGACTGACACAGAGATGCAAGATACAAACTTTGGATATAGTGAAAATAAAGACTTTATTACTCACCTCCCATAAATTGGTAAATTTAAAGTGCAGCGTCTGATCCACATTATAGAAATATAGAAATCGTCCTCCGCAAATAATGACGCCCATTCCACAAAACTGCGCAATTAATCCAGTTTGAGGTGTTCTTTGAAAGTAATAAGGCGAAAGTTGTTCCTCGCATGTGTTTGTTTACGTCCACAGAGCGTAAAGCTGCAGGTTAGTGATAGTGACTCTACTTCCTGTGCATTTTATCGCCTCTTTTGTGCTTTAAAAATCCTGTATCTGAAGTATTGCCCCACATTTCACAAATTATAATAACACTGTTTTGACTTGTGTCTAACCAACCATCGTGCTCACAACTTTGCAGCCTGTTTTACGCAGGCAGATCCCGCTGTAGTCTTTGCGATCAGATTTTAAGTCTCATAAGTTTCTCCTCATGTCTGTGGTGTGCACTTTTTGTCGCACGTTTAAAAATCGTTTAAGACCGAAAAATCCTCTAGTGTGTAACGGTGTTTACTCACAGTGAGAAGAGTAACCAAAACCTTTATTTAAGTCAGTGAAAATAGGCTGTACCTCAAGTAGGCGTATAAGTATAATGTTTAAAACTAGGGAGAGAAATTGTAATGTTTATTAAATGTAAGTACTACCTTCCTCTGTTTTTAAAATCTTTAGAGGCAATGAGAGAATGTCTGATTAAAAAGAAATTATAAACTTGTTTACGATAAAATATGCTTATGGTGATTAAATAGTTCAATAAAAAGGGGATACAGGAAATGTTTTGATTGCAACAGGAAGTGAGACAAAATCGACAGCGAAAGAAAATGTGTGAACTCTTGTGGTTTGTAGGAAGGGCATCCGGTGTAAAAATAGCTTCTCATTATGCTGTATCTTGTTCGAGTTTTGTTTCGTGTGACTTGCAAGATAAAATTCTCACGCATGTTGTCTAAAAATGAGCAGAACTAATTGATTATATCCCATTAGCTATTAAACACCCCATTATAAATAGATGGAGAGGATTAGATCAGGTAGGGCATCTGTGCTAAACATATAATACCTAATGTGTAATATGAACCACAAAAAATATTACCATGGAAACAACCTGAGAAATATATAGCCAAAGGTTCCCTACAAAACAAAGTATGTGTCAGGTGATAGCTGATGTTGCGTTTGATAACAACAGTATTTTTCAGACTTTGTTCATGCCTCTGTCCTTGCCGCTATCTAAAAAGGACATCAGCAGTTTAATGTTAGAAATACAAGGGTTGATATATATTTTTTTTATTGGAAAGTCCTTTAAATGCATATTGTGTAACTTTTTAGGTGCAGGGTCCGTCAAATGCTTTTCTTTCCAGAGATGTTATTGCCTTTTCCTGTTTTTCTATGTATTTTTGAGCTATACAACCACCTGTAATTGAAAAAATGTAAAGTAGAGTTGTTTAATGTCATACTGTGGAACATTCCAGGCAGAACAATTGCATGTCCGTAGAAACAAGCGACCAAAGAGTCACACAGTGCAGCTTTAGCTTGTGTATGTTAACCTGTTTAAAGGTGCACCTCAGTTTTACTCTTCAAAAATGTGGAAAAAAAGAAAAACTAGTTCATTTTAAACAAATTGCAGTGGTCCAAAGTTATTCCCCACTTACCTTATGCGTTCTGAGCATCCTAATTCTTCACAACTTTGAAACAACTAGCATGCTAACACACACTTCCTGATTATCTGACAGTAAAACCCTTTATAATTAGATGCAGACCCTATTAGATGCAATAGCTGCTTATGCAATATATCTTTACTGGGGAAGGACACATTTTGCTCACAAACATGGGAAACAATCGTCAGACATTTTTAATAAATAGTTGTGTTGTTTCTTATCTCTCTTCTCCAGGGGAAGAAAGACGTGGCGCAGATTTTTAACAACATTTTGCGGCGTCAGATCGGCACCCGGACGCCCACAGTGGAGTATCTGTGCACCCAACAGAACATCCTCTTCATGCTGCTCAAAGGGTCAGTCTCTATATCCCCGGATCCATGTGTTATTGTGATTCTTATTTCACTAGTCTTTTAGCAGTTAATCATGTGAAAAATATATAAATGATCTTAGTTTGGTTTGCACGGTGTTAACTTTGAGACTTTTATTAGTTGTAAAACCAAATTTGTACTAAATAATTAAGTGATTTACTTTATGGGAAATGGAGATCGAGCGATATGGTTTTTTTGTTCATGGGCAACACCAAAACCAATTGATTTGAATCCAGAGTAGACGATTACCGATAAGATCTGCTGATATTTTTTGACCGATGCGTAGGGCAGATTTTCATTCTTTTTCTCAAATTATGTCATTTTTATGCCATTTATTACAAACACACAAAGCCCCTTTTTACCACAAACCTTTAAGAGAGCTCTGTATCACATTTAGTGCAGTTTTCCATTCTTATTAAAGTGTTAAAATAAAGCTTTGTGTGTAGTTTTTAGGCAGTAGATTGACCAAAACAAAACATCGTCTATGCTGGAGATTTTAGTCCGGTAGATGATGCGCTTTATTGAATTTATTTTATATACTATATCAGTCTGTCTCCAATGGGAGAAGGTGACACTGGTCTTGATATCTACGTTCACAAGCACAAAATCTGCTTATAAACAGATTTCTGGAACGTTTCAAGCTTATGTAAATGGCACGCAAACCACAAAATCTGATGGGAGTAATCAGCGGAACCATGATCAGAAACAAATGAGTTGAGTTAGCTGTTTGCATGTCATTTTAATAGCCTTATAACTCCAAAAATCTGATTGTAATTTGATTTTGAACGCACATGTTACCACAGCCATTGGTTCTGGTGATGAGTGAATGCAGTTCTCTGTGCGTAATCTAAACTTGGTTGATGGAATACTGGTTAAATAGTGGCACGGTTGCCCACTGTAGTTGTTTATTCAGTTCCGTTCTTAATTGCACTGACACATAAATAACAGCGCTATTTCATTCAGAGTTTTAAACACTGAAGTACTGTGCAATGATGTATTAAAGATCAACTAACTCCCAGTCCCATAATTTCCCATACATAACCACTGTGTAATCATTATCTCACCATTATGGAGTGTCTGTACAAATGTAAAAGTAGTGAGTGGTTACGGTTACATATACAATCTGATGATTACTACAATCTTTACTAACGGCATAACTAAATCCATCCATCCATCCATCCATCATCTCCCGCTTAATCCAGCTGGGTCGCGGGGGCAGCTTGCTGCCCAATACTCATAGCACCTGACCCCCCCTATGAACCCCTCTGCAGGTGGTGAGCCCACAGGAGGGTGGACAACATGGTCCTTGATGGCAGTTCATAGGGGTGCGGGCATGTTTTGGGTTGATGGGGGAAACCGGAGTACCCGGAGGAAACCCATCCAGACACGGGGAGGAACATGCAAACTCCACACAGAAAGGCCCGGGCGACCCGGGGATCGAACCCGCAACCTTCTTGCTGTGAGGCCTGAGTGTTGCCACTCAGCCACCGTGCCGCGGCATAACTAAAATGAACTGTAAATGACATGATTTTGCCATTTAATGAACTGTAAATGGCAAAATCATGTCCTTTTAAAATGATTTGAGCTAACCGCAGCTATAAAATTGGGAAAATCACCTATAATAAATCTATTATGACGGTCAAATGATAAGAAAAGGTTAAAAAAATGCCAAATAAAAAGTCTTCTAAAAGAAATCAGAACTTAAAGGTGCATTGTGTAACGTTGCTGATTACAAAGTAACATAGTGCATTGCTGCATTTTTTGTTTTGTTAATGTGTTTTTAATGGTTGTGTGCAGGTACGAGTCCCCGGAGATTGCCCTAAACTGTGGTATTATGTTACGGGAGTGCATCAGACACGAACCTTTGGCTAAAATCACTCTGTGGTCGGAGCAGTTCTATGACTTCTTCAGATACGTCGAGATGTCCACGTTTGACATCGCCTCTGACGCCTTCGCCACGTTCAAAGTAAGTCCACCGCAGCCGTAATCGTTTTATGTTACCAGTGCAACCAATGTGAAAATATTACTGGGATAAAACACTATTTCTATGGAATAAAGTAGTATATTTACAGTTAGTTTCCATTTGAAAATAATAAACAAAATACTTTGAGTATAATCCTGTACAATGAGGTAAACAGTGGCTATGTTTTCACACCAAAATCTGATTGTCTGATTTTTGGACCCTGATCCGAAGGTTGGTGGTGCAAATTCCAGGTCCCACAGATGAATGCTGTCGTTGTCTCCTTGGGCAAGACTGTTAACACACACCACCCGTTTTGAGTGCTCTGAAAATGGAAAAGCGCTATATAAAAATGTGACCATTGACCACGTGACCAATTACAGATAGAAATCAGATTACTCGCATCAGATTTTGCAGTTTACGTGTTGTTTAAATAAACTTAAAAGTCCAGAAATCAGATAATAACTATCCTTTGGTGCAAACACAGCTACTGTACAGTGCAATTAGTGTTTCCCATTAACAGAATACACCATGTCGGCTTTTTATAGTCTAAAATTATTCCCATAATCTAAAAAGAACATGGACTAGACACAAAATCTCATGTTGTCGCTCCATACACTCCAATACTGTTCTAAAATATTCAAACTCCACAAAGAGTATGAAAGAAAATGATATAAAGAAAGACATTTCTCAGTCCCTACAGTCAGATACACGATTACTTGTACATATTGTTAAATTCAAAGTTTGTGCATTTGATTTTCTAATTTAAACTGGTTTTAAAATTCTTTAGGACCTGCTTACGAGACACAAGCTACTGAGTGCAGAGTTTCTGGAGCAACATTACGACAGAGTAAGTACAAATGTTCTGTCTAGAAATCCCTAACAAGCATAACAAATTGTTTCTGTGAAATATGGAAAATCATTACATTTAAGTTCAAATCAGCTTTCTGATTTTGAAACGGACGTCACTGTCAAATATCAAATAAGTCTATGGTCTGTCATGATAATACTGACTTATCTTTCAGTATATGACAAATGGAACAGTACTTTTTGGAAGTCAATGTTTAGAATACTTTTTCTTGGCACTTCTAATTATTTTCTGATTATTTTCTGTCAGTATAATAAGATTTGAGCTGTAGAAAGTTTGAATTAATAACTTCTATGACTCATAAAATGTGTTATTTATGTTTTTGTGGTTTAAATCTGCTCTTGGGTAGCAAAAATTAGTTTGAATATGATCCTTTATCGTCTATATTGTACTTCAAATTTGTTATGTTGTCAGGCCTACAAGTCTTCATGTTAGAATAGAAATATATTTTGGGCAAGTGCTTCTTGTGCAGTGACCCTGATCTGCAGTATCAAGTATCTATCAAAGAAGTCAAAGTTTTTTTTTTCCAAATTAGAAACTGTAGTGAACCGACAACAAGCGCACTGAAAATGGATGACTATATGAGCTGCATATTAGGTCTGTGTTTCTGATATTCCATCTAATCAAGTTAATTAAAATAGAGTGCCTCAGAGTCCCTCTTGTACTTATTATTCAGACATTTGTATTGGCTCCTGATACAATAAAGTGTGTGGGTTTGCTTGTTTGGCAAGCGCTGCCTCTTTCGTAACATCATGTAATCAGGCGCTGGTTCTGCCATCTGTGAACACAAAGTAGCTGTCAGTCTGTTCCCATTCTCCATCTCAGTAAAGTCACGGATACAATTGAGAAACCACGACAAAAGTCATAATGTCAAATGTTAAAATGCCCTTATTACGCTATTTTCTGATCCGTTTCATTGTTGTTTCCTCGTCAAAAACGTACCTGGAGTTGTGTTTTGTTTCATTCACACATGTTTAACACACAAACCCTGAATATTTAGGCTTCTCTCAAACAGAAAACACTCTGTTCCACCTTGTGATGTCATCATGTGATAATACAGGAAGCGCTCCAGTGTGTTTTTAAACTCCATACAGCTTTACTAGAATCATTTGGATGATTTCAGATCTGGAATCTCTACTGAGCAAAACATAAAAAGGGAGCTGTTAACTTAGAGACGACCACTTCATGACATCACAAGGTGGAACAGAGCATTTTGAGCATTTGAGATGTAAAAAGACAAATAATAAAGGGTTATGCAAACATGGCTGAATGAAGAAAACACAACGCCAGGTATGTTTTTGTGGAGGAAACAGCATTTTAACATGACTTAAAGTTCATAAGTCAATTCCGTTTCATTTTAATATTTCTGTAGAAAATTGTGTAACACTACAGTGAATGTTACTGTTGTTTATAAAACGGGTGAAAATGTTGCAATGTCTGACAAACTCATTTCCTGTGTCATTTGTATGCAGTTCCTGATGCGTATGAGTCATAAAAGCTCTTCTCTCAGCTTATGACATGTTTTGGAGTCTGTGTTTAGACCAGTTCATAATTATTTGAGTACAAAAATAACTCTATTAGTTCTCCTTATTTAATCTAGTGAAACTGATTGGCACTAGTCATTTGAAGGCATTTATAGTATAGTATTTTTTCATTTTTTATAATATTTATTTTAGGTTTAATTTGTTATTATGGCAGACTTCACTCATCTTAAAACAAAAAATAGAGAGAGAGAGTCTTTCTTTGTAAATTATACCTTGAAATCATCTTGCAACCATAGACTGTACTGTATAAAATGTGGATAAAGAGAATGTGACTACATCCACAGGGTTCGGCTCCAGTCAAATGAGGCTCACTGAGGCCAGCGGTTATAAGAACAAATTTGAAGCCAGGTCCATATTAGGAATAAAAATGTAGTTATGGACAAAATAGCTAAATAAAAACACCGGGGTCATGTAGAGCGGGTTAATATGAACATTTTGAATACTTTCTATTCAGAACGCAGCGGTTAGCGGGTTAACTATGTCCATTTCTACATCCAGTCTATGCTTTCAACTCTTATATCAGAAACCCTTCGATCAAAATCATTACATTTTCCTAGCTCTGTGACAAAAGAATTCATTTACATAGTTTTATCTATTTGACTATTGAAAGCTCTTAAATCCAGAGCTGTTGATTTAAAAATATATGCATTTAAAATCCAAATGAATTATATTGTCTATTAATCTTGACATCTCTAATTATAATTTACTCCGATATGATTGCTTCCTCCCTTGTCTCACTTGTATTTTGTTGTTTTGTCCAGTTTTTTAGTGAATACGAGAAGTTGCTCCACTCTGAAAACTACGTGACCAAGAGGCAGTCTCTGAAGGTAAGGAGCAGAGGTCATGCAGTGGTGCAACTCCTTCAAAAAGCTATTTAAAGATGGTCACGGTGGAGGCTTGGGTTACACCTAAACCCCCATCACCACATCATGACTGCCCTCTAGTGGCCAGAGCGAGTATGTCACAGATGACTCATGTGGTCATTAGACAAAAGGTGGACTGGACGAACACGCACGACTCCCAGCTACAGCGTGGTGATGGGCGATTGGACGATTATGAAGGCTTAAGTAGGGCTGTACAATATGTGGAAATTGCTGTTTGAAGTGTTGCACTTAAGTTACATAATGTCCTCAGTACATATATGACGGCAGTATTAAGATATAACATGGTATTAAAAGCCACTTTCAGTTCTGTGAGGTTGACTTCGAGTATTGATACGCAGTTGATTTCTTAGGGTCTGTGGAAAAAGCAGCAGTTCTGACAGCTTTAAATTGAATGAATCATGAATTGCACATTTTGTTCATTCAATATATTCCTACTATGCCACAGATAAAGTAAATAATCAAGAAGCTTTTGAGACATTTCTGATATCCAGTATCTGGCCTGCTGCTGGGGCTTCTAACTGATATTTAGCTTTTAACGTCCATTGTGACACCCGCAAATATATTATATTATATAAGTTGAAGCAAATATCACTAGTTATCTTTTCACTTTAGTAAAAAATAATAACAAATTGTATTTATCTGGGTATAGAATAATGTGTTACGTATGTGTGTAAATATACAGCCATAAAACGCTCTTATATAAATTCTGATTAGTCTGTGCAAAAAGGGCACTTGAATGGGGGAGCCAAAAAGACCCAAAAAAACAAACAATGGTTTTGAATATTGACAAATCGGTATCTATATCAGCCAGTACTGATACAGAAACTGATATATCGCCCATCCCTAATTTCAATCCCTGTATGTCTCCTAGTATGTTCTGTCTCCTATTATATCTTATCACTGTAGTCTACTTGTTTTGCCCTCTGTGTACTCTGTGTCCCCTAATCCGATCTCCTTTTTTCCTTTTATCTCCTCTGAAATGCTGCTGCTTCATGTGTTTGAACAATGCACAGTGAACACAATCAATATGATGTAATATTTCTTCTCGTCTTCAGTTACTGGGGGAGCTGCTTCTCGACCGACACAACTTCACAATAATGACGAAGTACATCAGTAAATCGGACAACCTCAAGCTCATGATGAACCTGCTCCGAGACAAGAGCCGCAACATCCAGTTTGAGGCTTTCCACGTTTTTAAGGTACAACCCCCCCACATGTGTTCTACATATTTACACGTTTAATGCAGTCAATTTGTAAAATGTTTTTCTATAGTAAAGGCCCTATGTGACGCAAGATCCACTCCTGTGAGCTTTAAGCCATGTTAGAAAGATGTTACCTAAGCAAAGCATACCTGGAGGTTTTGTTTTTGTTCATTTACACATATTTGAGTAATTATTATTTGTTAGTGTCCACATCTCCAAAGCTCTAAATGCTCTGTTCCACCTTGTGATGTCATGAAGAAGTAGTTGTCACGTTAAGAGCTTGAGATTGGTTATTCCAGGGCTGAAATGATCTATCTTTTCATCATTGTTATACTTCAGATATATATTATCTTAAGTTTTGGACATTTTTGAACTTTTAAACTCGCTTGTTCTTTATATAACATCTTAAATGGACTCGTTCCACCGCCTCTGGGTGAGTTCATTCTGCCCAAATCCAGTCTGAGTGCTCGGGTAACAAGAGCCTCTACCAGAGACGACTGTGTAATACCTTATAGGCGCACAACATTCAGTCAGCAGGTGTTATCAGTCAGGGGTACAGAAATCTGGAGCAACATCCCAGCTGCAATAAGAGACTCGACCACATTCAGTACATTTAAAACCATCTGAAATGATGGCTTAAGTGAAACCAGTTCTGTCATCGCTAATGTTCTGCTCCAATGTAAATGTCAGTGTTGTGTGTCATGACTGTGTCTTATTGTGCTGTTTCTACCATGTTTGTCCTATGAATTGTCACTGATAGTTTCTGTTGTGTGAAGTTGTCTTATGTTGCTTCATCAAGTATATGAATATGCATTGTTCCATTTAAGTAAATGCAAACAAACAAAAAAAAATATCCAAATGATTCTAGTGAAGGTGAATGGAGTTAAAACAAACAAAGGAGGTCAGGTATTATCACATGACATCACAAAATGTAACAGGTTTTTTGTTTTGAGAGAAGACCTCATACAGGGTTTATGTATTTTTGGTCTGTTTTTGATGAGGAAACAACATAACAGCTCAGAAAATAATGTAAAATGGGCCCTTTAAATTCCAAACACAAAGGAGATTGATATGAAGTCTACAGATGGAACATAGCAGTTGATAAATCTGGTGAAATTAATTTTATCTTTCGTAAGGTGAATGCCTTTCTACATGATCCCAGACAAACTAAGAATAAAATAACAGTGTTTTTCATGTAGATAAAATAGTAGCAGGATTAGCGTGTGTTTTCAAGTGAAAAGTGAAACACACATTTTTGACTTATCTTAACAGTAGGACCGCATAAATTGCCAAATGTAACAGATTTCAGAAGATGGTTTAATCTGATTTCATGCAAAACACACATGTATTATTTCCCAGTAAAACATTTTAAGACTAAACAAAAATACTTAAATAAAAAGAAAAATGAAAAGGAATAAATAAAGCTTAAAGTAAAATGTGTTTCTCAAGCTGTGGATGTCCCTCTGGCTCCTCTGCAATAATATCTGCTTAATTTAGAATCCATTATATACAGTACACGGTTATGTCCTGATTTAGGTTAGTTCTTGGTTAGAACTACTGTAGAAATGTTGTTATTACATTTTAAAATAGCCCCAATATTATAATATTATATTATATTATAATAGTAGCTTACCACCACCGGGTCTGGAGTGAATGAATAATGCTCTGTAAAGCGTCTTTGAGTGTCCAGAAAAGTGCTATATAAAACTGATGCATTATTATTATTATTATTAATATAGAAAAATGTGTATATGTAAGCTCTTATAACTCATATTTTCTTTCTTAATATCAATTCATTCAGATAGACCCAGATTATTTGTTTTATTAGTTGCAGGATTTGTTTGTCTGTTTTGTAAAAGGGGAAAAAAATGGTATTAAGCTTTTTTTTTTGCATTATATACCAGTAACTCCATCGCCTCCTTGTTTCTATGGATATGTCATTACTCTGGAATGTTCCACAGTATGACATTAAACTACTCTACCTCACATATATTCAATCACATGTGGTTTTATAACTCAAAAATCCCCAGAAAAACAGGCATTCTGACTGTGAGCGGGATCGCCTCTCCTCAGATCTGACCTGTAACTGGTCTGAGCTGGTCTCCATGAAGAAGAGAAAGGTTTAATGCCATACTGTGAAACATTTCAGACAAAGAAATAACATCTCCATGGAGAAAAGCAGTTAAAAGGACCCTCCAATGGAAAGGTTACACTAACATTAATCCTGGATACAATCAACTAAAAAAACAAATACACAAACAAATAATATTGCATTTAAACACACGTTACATAAATTAAGTAATTGTTTTACTACTAGAACTAGAACTGTGTCACTGTATCTAGGTCTACAGTTCTGCTATAACAGGAATAAAAAACAGGACTTTCCCTAAACAGTTTTGGGGTCAATAATACGGTATAACAGGAAACAAAATGGGTCATGTTTCTCTATATTTTCTGTTTTAGGTGTTTGTGGCCAACCCAAACAAGACGCAGCCCATCCTGGACATCCTGCTGAAGAACCAGACGAAGCTGATCGAGTTTCTCTCCAAATTTCAAAACGACCGAACGGAAGACGAGCAATTCAACGACGAAAAAACTTACCTGATCAAACAGATCCGGGACCTCAAAAGGCCTCCACCCCAGGAGACCTAAAAGTGGACCCAAGGGAGACCAGGGAGAGCCAGGGACCAGTGCTGCATACGGACCCTAAGGCTGGTCTGGCTTTGGATAAGACTTAACTCCCAATAAAAACTAACGTCAAATATCCCCAAATCAACCTATTGGAAACCGCCAGCTCCACCACCCCGATCTGGATCATTATTTTAACATTTTCCAACTGTTTTTCTTTAAATATAGATGCTGCTGCTTTCTTGCACACTGAAACATATAACGTGTACTAGCCAGTTCACAAAACTTACAAATTAATACCAGCATTTGTTAATTAAAATGGCAGAAACATTTAAAATCAAACAATATTCAGTACTGTGTCAAAATCTTATAGAGGCTTAAAGAGGCTATGAATAAATGCAAAAAGAAATGTATAAAAAACATACCAAATTTCACTGATAATTAGATATTTGAGATTAGAATTTCTTAAAATACATCTCAAAATAGTAAACATTGCGGCCTTGACCAAGAATTACATTTTTAAATAGTAAAAGTGGTAAAATCTTTAAAACTAAAAATTGTAAAAGTTGCAAACAAAATAGTAAAGATTTTGAACACTTTTCATATGAATCCATGCACATCCCAGTATTTATTTATCTTAATTTCAGACATAAACATTATATATATATATTAAAAAAAAGCACAATACAACAATTATACAACCAAATTAATCTGTAAAAATGTGTTTGTTCATAGACTTTTTGCAAAATATGTTCTCATAAAAGTACAAAGAATGAAGCTATGAATTCTTAACGCAGTACTAAATGCACACACTTTTTAACAACAACGACAAAAATGAAGGGGTAAAACGTATTAACAGGAACTATATAATTTGATGTTTGATTGTGGTCTCTAATGGCCAGTGCCCCATCAGGTCTCCAGTCTCCGGTAATGAAACGCATGCGCACCAGCCTACCACTACAGTGCATCAAAGCCTTCATCCTTGTTCAGCATCTGTGGTTTGGTCTAAATGATTTATGGGAAAGGGCTCTTAAGAAGCATTCGGGACGTCAATCAAATCAGGTCACGAAGGGAAGAGCTGCACATTATGAGAAACGAAGCCATTTCAGACCCGTAATTGCGTCAAAGGTTGCAAAAAGCATTGTTTTTTTTTTGAGAATCTCTTGAATACAGCGAATTGAAGTTAGTATTGTGCGAATATAGGTTTGATCTCTCCAGTTTTGGACTTGGTTTGGGTCTTTTCTAGTCCTGGTTTAGTTGCTTTTTCTAATCCAGGTTTAGAATCTAATTTTGATGTGTGGTGTGTGCGACTGCGTGAGTTAAAATCTAAAATAAAACCATCATTTCACCAGGACTGAATAAGGGGTTTGTAAGGGCGAAATCAGCTCAGGTCAGAAACAAAATACAAATTTAAGTCTAAGTCAAGACCAAACATTTGAAAAGGTCTAAACAATGGAAATCGAACACAGAATTTCACTGGAATTAAAATGCCAAAAATAGGCCTGGGTTATCATTTTGTGATGTCCTTTTTTCCCCCTTATTGGATGAAGAAGACATGCTTTTAGTCTTACATTAGCCTCTGTAATCTACCTAAAAAATCCACTGAATTCCACTAAAACTGCACAAAACATCTCCAAATGACACACTTTTATTGCTACACTTACATCCCGCTGTAGCCCATTTGACTAAACACCCCAAAGATGACAAACTATGTCAAACCACTTCTTTGTTATTGCAATTTTCAAGGTTTATTTTGCTGTCTTCATATTGTGCAGCTCTAATATGGGGATTTCTCTGTTTTAACTCGAGATGCAAAGGATGAATTTGCCAGAATTTGATTTCTTTATGTAATTTTGGGACAGGGTTAACGTGTACATACGCCTTTTTTGCTTTGTAGATTCATTTTACGTTACCATTATTATTACCAACATCACATTTTTGGGTTATTGTATCAAACCTTTTAGGCGCAAAAATGTTAAAAATGCACTTTGTAACTTTTCTGGCACAGGGATACGCCGCCTGCTGGTCTCCATGGCGATGCTGTTGAATGTTCCGCACTATGATTCTTATGGATGTTTTAAGCGCTGAATAATACTGAAAAACATGCTGTGAGTGGGGTCGCTTCTCCGCGGATTTGACGAACTGGCGGCGGACCCTGAAAAGTTAAACAGTGCAGCTTTAATTCACGTTTCATTTTGCGTTTTCATATTCTGCTGAAAGGGTTGTTGCTGGCTTGTGGGGTTTCTTCTTGTACATAACTTAAAGGGCCAGCACACAATTAGTTAACCTATAGGATATTAACAATTGTACAGCAAAGGAATGTCATGCGATGTCAGCTCTGAACCTGTTTATCCTTAATTTCTTCTCCATTTTGACTTTGATGGCGAAGGGAGTCATTTAGGAGAGCATTAAAAACAAAGCTTGCCATCTGCCACTTTTTGAGGTGCAAAGTTACTCACTATTTTGCTGGTTGCCTGTGCTGTGGCAATTTGGCATGCCATATTTAGTTTCCCTTTACTTCTCAATATTCAAGCTTTGGAAGGGTTTTATAATTCCAGTACAATTACAAGTGCAACGCATTGTGGGTAGCTGAGTTCTCTGGGTGTGAGTACAACTATAGTTCATTTCCAGTGAATTGCACGGTCACTTTTGTATGGTTTACATTCAAACAGCTGTAGTACGTTTTGGTGCAGGGACGATTTGGTCAGATTCATCCTTGTATAACTTCACTGGGCTTGCATGCTCCTCCATTGACTGTGCATGATGCTGTACTGGAAACGTTGTACTGGAATTGTTAACTTGCCCCAGTATTTAATTACACTGAAATGACTGATCTCTGACCACGTGGCCTGGTACGGACTGGACTCCAGTTACAGCACAGAGCAGTGTGTGGGTGCTTTTGGAAGTGTCAAAGGCCTGGGCCCTGCAATTCAAATAAATAAAAACATTTGGAATAATACGACTCTCTTGTCTGTCATGTTCAGAGGAATCAATGCCACACGTTTAAATGGTTGTTTCTGCAAATAGGTTTAGTTAAGTATCCAGCAGGTGCCAGTAAAGGAGTGTACTGTGTGCAAGAGCAGTGTATTCAGAAGTACTGAATTGATCTCACTGTCTACATACTCTATATTACACGAAATGGACTCTTGTGAACTTAGTGTTTTCTGTTTGAGAGAAGAACTCAAATATGCAGAATTTGCGTGTTAAACTTGTGAATGAAGCAAAACGCAAATCCAGGTACGTTCTGGATGAGGAAACTACATCATAACAGATCAGAAAATAGCGTAATAGCCTATTTAAGATAAGCCCTTTTAAGATAACTCCTGCGCTGTTAACAAAAGGGCACTTTCTGGGTAAAATACCGCACAGACGCACCCGTTATGCCTCTCCAGTGCGCCTCTACAGCGCCCCCGTAGAGCGCAGCGGGCTGGTCCTTTAAAGAGCAAAAAAAAAAAGAAACGTCCCACTTCCGGTGTGAAAGACAAAAACAGACAGAAGTGCGTCCCAGCGGAGAGAAGAGGGCAGCGCTTCGACGCAGAGAGGCATTTTGTTCCGAAAGGTGCACATTTAGCGCAAAGCCAAAGTAGTTACGCGCGCCGGCTGCATCCACTGACACCGCGCCATGGTGAAGATCAGCTTCAAGACGGTCGCGGGACAGAAGGGGGAGAAGGAGGGCGATGGCGACAAAACAGAAATACTTATCCCGCATCCGATGGTGAGTGGGCTACTATTGTCTACCTTTAATGTGTCTGATTTCCTTCATTTCCCTCAATGTCACTTATATAATCAGATGCTGCGCCCGGAGCGGGTCTTAGGGCATCTTGCACCTGCGCAGCTCCAGCAGCAGCGGGGGGTTTGACAGCATCCATCGCCATTTGGCTCCAAACAAAAACATGTCACTGCTGAGACGGTTCCCTCTGCGCCAGTGCGCCACTCACATCCTCCTGCAAGTGAATGGAATAATAGGCTACATGAGACTTACTTACATTACTACATTAGATCCCCACTCCTCATTATCGCGACTAATTTGCAACAAAAGCGCAGAAGTGGTAAAGATGTTTGAGAATTCAGATGGTTAAAGGTACAAAATGGTAGAAGCACTGGTGCACAGGGTCACTTCTCTGCAGCTCCAAAGCAGAACAGTGAAGCAGCATCAGAATTAAAGAAAAGGAGACAGACCAGAGCAGATTCAGTCCATTTGCACGCCCAGAGTCTGTCAGGCAAAGTTCTGGACAGATTGTCTATCAGACTTTCCCACCTGGTTATCTATATGTACCGTATCTATGGAGACGACAGGCTGGTGTGTCACGCGCTCAGCTGGTGCGCGGCGGGGCTCGCGAGGGGCTGAGAACACAAAGAGCCGAATTTGACAGAATCGTTCGCACTTTCACACTTTTGTCCTTATGCGCCCTCCAAATGTCACCGCGCTGCTGAGACACGAGCGCTTTATCAACGCGACCTGCAGCACGCGCTCCACGGGGCATCTGTGCTGTCAGACAGAACAGAACATGTACTCGAGTAACTTTGGCAACACATCATCTCAAGTCTGTTTGAGAACAACATGCAGCCATTGTGATGTAACTGGTAGTTTATGCCAGATGCCCATCCACTCTTATTGACTGGATTTAATTTAGCTCCATTAGTTATCAGCCATTCTTCCTGGAGACCTACTGTTGTGCTCATAGGTTTACATACCCTGGCAGAATGTATGAGTTCTTGGTCCAGAAGCTGCACATGGGACGTACTTGGATATTCCAACATGATAATGATGCAAAACACAAAGGCAAGTGGACCTGTCACTGGCTCCAGCAGAATAAAGTGAAGGTTCTGGAGTGTTCATTTCTTCTGACCTCAGTATCACTGAGCCTCTGGGCAGATCTCAAGCTGCAGTTCATCAGAATCAGAATCAGAAAGGTTTTATTGCCATATGAGTGAACAGGTTCACAACATTAGGAAATTGCTGCTGTACTTGGAGCGAAACATAGAAAAACATTAACAAGCAAAAAAAAAAATGAATAAAATAAGTAGAAAAATAAACTATAATATAACACAAACAATTACAGATTTACAAGAATATAGGAATATAACAGTGCAGGTAATAATCAGTGCAAAACAGACAGGTGCAAAAAAAAAGAAGCAAAACAGACAGGTGCAAAATACAGCATACAAAACAGCCCAAGAATTTACAGGAACTGGAGCCTTTTGCCAGGAAGAATGGGCAGATTTACCATCAGAGAAAATGACACATCCACAACTGTCACAAAAGTCTAAGCTGTCACTGAGTCATTTGTGTAGTTTCTGTTCTCATTATGATTTAAAAAGAGGAAACTCAGTTGGCTGATAACAAAAGCACTAACCATGAGTGAAAGAAAAGTTTTTGTGTTATTCATATTCTCTGAAAGATGGACAAGAAATCAATCAAATTCTGTCAGGGTATGTAAACTTATGAGCACAACTGTATGTAGCATGTTTTGGGTTATAATAGGCAATGAAGTGTCTTGCCCGTAGACACAATGGCACTAATGGCCCTTCATCATATAATTTAAAGCAACAATTTGAATAATTATATGTTTTAGTTGTTTAGTCTAGCCTGGACTGAAGAAGCAGCCTGGATGAGCTTGTCCAGTTGACAAATTGAACTCTACCCTTTGCCATGTTTGAGTTAAAGTTGCACTAAGCTTAACTTCTCTGGAGGAGGGTACTCTACCTGCTTGTCTCCATATAGAGATGGAAATGCTTTGCCTGGAATGTTCCACACTAATCAACCTTCTCCATGGAAACAAAAGGGGTGATGGCACTAATAACAGACAGGTCAGCTCATGTTCCTCATTGTGTTTTTTCAGCAATAAAACTTGAAATTGAATAAATGCATGATAGATAAGTTTAAAGCCAAGCAATAGCATCTCTATGGAGGCAAGAAGCATGTGCTGACCACTCAAAAAGTTCCACAGTGTGCCTTAATCACAAGAACAATACCTAGTGAGTATAATAGTAGGTGTATAAGAGGTCATTTTGAAGCACACTTTTGTTGACATCTGGAAATGTGGCACAGTACATGGAGCATTTGTGAGTAGGTTTATGTTCAAAGCCTGTCAGCGTCTCCTTTGAAGAATCTTCTGAGCAGACATCATTATTTTCTTAAACAAATGCTGTGTCTGTACAAAGCAGTGGGCACACTCTGTTCTGTCTGCGCCTCCATTGGTGCTGATTTCTAGTGTTTACTATGGAGCGAGTAGTGCTATTGCCAGAGCGCAGATGGGCTGAGAGACTGGAGGCGTTTGGGAAGATTACTCATAGTCTCGATGTAGTTTCACTTCCATTGTCTGACAGCTCTTCCTCCGTCCAGGCTGCGTGCTGTATCTGTGTGCAATTATGCAGTTATTATCAAGTGTCTATCATATAAGACTCTGCATTAAAGATTGTGGCAATAGTGATAAGTAAACAGGAAGTAGGGTGGGTGGGTGGTTTTGTGTAACATTTTAACTTCCTGTAAACATTTCTTGCATTTTTGTTTCTCACACCTCATATGCTGTGATATTAGCAATATTCAGACATTCCTGGGCTTGTGTTTTGTTTCATTTGTGCGTGCATATACTAGTAGAACTGCGCAATCTCGCAATCAAATAAAAAATCCAATTTAGTTGGCGCTATTATCAAATCTCAAAGGCTGCAATTATCCAATAAATAGAATGAGCTCTGCAAAGAACAAAATATTCTGTCTCTTAATAGAAATGTCCGATTGTACTGGTCGTTTAGACCTCTGCAAACATGTTCTGAAATTCATTAAATTCTTGTATGAGTTTATCAGTACATTTCAGTCTGCTTTTAAACATTAATTCTAAATTTATTCACAATTGCAAAACCACGATGCCATGGTCAAGCTCTGTCAGAAGACTTAAAACAACTGATCTGGTTCAAAAAGGGAAAAGTCGGTGGTGTATTATTGGCCAGCAGCTTCCTGTGTTCCTATTCCTATGTGTGATATTGGGTTTATAAATGTCCATCCATCCGTCTTCTTCTGCTTTATCTGGCTGAGTCGCGGGGGCAGCAGTTCACCCCCCAGTCCTCTGCGCACCTGACCCCCCCTCCCCCATGAACCCCTCTGCGGGTGGTGAGCCCACAGGAGGTTTGCTCATAAGTTGTGTTTATAAGTTTACATACCCTGGCATAATTTATGATTTCTTGTCCATCTTTCAGAGAATATGAATGATAACACAAAAACTTTTTTTATTCATGGTTAGTGCAACTGTGTTTCCTCTTTTTAAATCAGAATGACAACAGAAACTACACAAATGACCCAATGACAGTTGGGTCAGTTGTGATAGTTGTGATAGTTGTGGATGTGTTCTTTTCTCTGATGGTAAAGTTGCTCATTCTTCTTGGCAAAAGGCTCCAGTTCCTGTAAATTCTTGGGCTCTTGTCTGAAGTTGATCTGTTGACCTCAGTGATACTGAGGTCAGAAGAGATGAACACTCCAGAACCTTCACTTTATTCTGCTGGAGCCAGTGACGGGTCCACTTGCCTTTGTGTTTTGGATCATTATCATGTTGGAATATCCAAGTACGTCCCATGTGCAGCTTCTGGACCAAGAAGTAATAAATTCTGCCAGGGGATGTAAACTTATGAGCACAACTGTATAAGTAGGAGTGTTTACAATTGTAACTTTTAATATTTATAGCAGACCTGTTATGCTATTATGCACTTTTTGGAGCTTTTTTAATTTTTGAGCAATCATTAATCAATCTCAAATCAATTATTTTCAAGAGGCTTACATCAATTATTTTCAAGAGGCGATCAACCCCCGTTTTCACCTCCACAGATATACGCCAACTTCTCTGTACTAATTTCATTTTCTCAATCAGTGGTACGAGTAGGATTTGGTAGCTTCCCGTAGTCATTTTCGTACAAAACCAAAAAATCGGCTGCTCGCTAGTGTGATCTGCAGCGATCCATGCGAGGTGCTGACGACTTCACCTCTCCTGTTCTGTTTACGACAACGTCAGCTCCCGTCAGTTTTTTTAACATGAAATTCTGCAAACTTCCTTCTTTTATCAAGTTGTTTTAGATGAATATTGTGATTTCAAATGTCCAAATGATAACAGAACGATCACGGTGTCATACTGGTGCAGACACAAGCTATATCTACTTCAGAGTTGCATCGTGCGGGTGTTAGATTTCTATTTACAAAATCACAGCACCACGCCCTACCACGTAATGCTTGTTTAGGGTTTCTTACTTTCAAAACACTGTATGACATCATCTGATGCAGTACAGTATTACTCTTTACCTTACACTGTATGGATATTGTATTTTCTCCAGGAGGAAGAGGAGCTGGTTCTGCCTCTGCGGCCCAAAAAGTCTCCTCTGAACGGGCTGTGCTGTCTGACCTTCGGCCTGGTGGTTTTCATGGCTGGTCTGGTCCTGGCCTCCATCTATGTTTACCACTACTACTTCATCCCTCACGTAAGAACCATTTTAACATAGCAATTCACTGCCAAATCCACCTAAATTACACAAATGGTGCAATTTCGTGGAACAAAACGGGCTGTACCTGGGAAATAAAAGCTTTGACATTATGCACTGCACTGGGATATAATAGTGAAGCAGCAAGAAACCAGGAAACTAGTCTACAACAGTGATGTTTATTTTGTTCTGAAATACAAATACAAAAGAGCAGGAGGTGGATCATTTGATGAATGTAAGAAGAAGGCAGGAGGACAATTGATGGCATTTGATTATTTTCATTTATTATTATTTAACATCTAGAAAAAAGACTGTAAAGGGCCTATATTACACAAAAATGACTCTTGTGAGCTTTAAGCCGCGTTCTAATGCTGTTACCTCATCAAAAAATATGCCTGGAGTTTTGCTTTATTTCATTCACACATGCTCAAGCAACCCTTTATTATTAGCCTGTCTACATCTACAATGGTCAAAATGCTCTGTTCCACCTTGTAGGGATGTAACAATAACTGAAATATGGTGATATCGTATTGTCAAAGGTCTTACAATAATATCGTGGATCATCATAATATATCGAATCACAAGTCTCTTTGTTTAAATGAATAGTTCTGATGCAAAAATAGCTAAAAAGAAACAGAGGGAACTACATAGACCATGATCCTTTGCTCCGTTTCAGTGCAGACTATGAAGAAATAACTGTTCTAAGCACTTTTACATCTTCATTCTTTGGATTAAGTCTTGTGAAGGCATTTTTAGAGGAAAAAGTAGCAGATTCACAGTTTTGTGAGCCTCCACAAAATATTGCAATAAATCTGGTACAGTGAGATGTTTATGGTGAAAATATACAGAGAGATTTGGATATTGTTCCATCCCTAATGACAATAAATGTTGTACCAAATGACAAAGCATTTTAGAATGTCAGTCTTGTTATTATGTAGAATATCGTAATGTTTGTGAGCTTTCCCACCATATCGCAATAAATATCGTACCGTGAGACTTGGATATTGTTACACCCCCACCACCTTGTGATGTCATGAAGTGGTAGTTTTCAAGTTAACAGCTCCTTTTACGTTTAGTCCAATAGAGACGGGCAATTCTAGGTCTGAAATGATCGAAATGATTCTAATGAAAGTGTATGGAGTTTAAAAACACAGTGGAGTTGTACTACCACATGACATCACAAGGTGGAACAGAGTGTTTTTAGTTTGAGTGAAGAGCACAGCCTAAATATGCTTGTGTGAATGAAACAAAACACAGGTATATTTCTGCTGAGGAAACTACATTAGAACAGATCAGAAAATGGTGCATTATGTGTCCTTTAACGTGCAACTTTCTGGGTGGAGCGTCCGTCACCATGGAGATGTTATTCTTTTTAGAAAATGTAGAATCACTTTCAACAAATAAACCCACAACATTATGTAAATCAATAATAGTTAATACAGTTCTGCATCTACTCACTCATATAAATAATAGGAGTCAATATTTGTGAATCTTTATTTTCATATCTCAAAACTCCTTAATTTGTCTTTTTTTATTTTTTAGTTTGTCTGTATGTATTGTGTGTTACTTAAGATTTGAGTTTTTGGCACATTTCAAGGGATATTCCAATAAAATAAAATAAAAAATACCTTTCGGAGATTTCATGGCAAAGTACAATGTAATCAATAGGAAAAAAATCTGTCTCTTGCCATCCATCTGACATTAAGATCACGTTTTAAAATCTGAAAACCACCAAGAATAACACAGACTCACAAATCTTTAAACCACTGTAGCCTGTGCTCTCTACTTGTTTATGTTCAGTGGTGTTTTTCTCTTTGTCTAATCAGATCCCGGAGGAGAACCTGTTCCACTGCAGGGTGCTGTACGAGGACTCTGTGTACGCCCCTCTGCGCGGCCGACAGGAGCTGGAGGAAAACGTCGGCATCTATCTGGGCGACAACTACGAAAAGATCTCCGTGCCCGTGCCACATTTCGGAGGCAGCGACCCAGCTGACATCATCCACGACTTCCACAGGGTAAAAACTGCCACATCTGATCCTCAGTTAAAGAAATCCTGTGCAACATTTCTGGCGGAGGGTCCTACACATGCTTGTTTTTTCCATGGAGATGATATTGCGCTGCCTACAGTGTGCCATGTTCCAAAAATATGAATCCACGGAGACAACTCGGTGATGCCACTGGGCCAGGTTACAGGTTCAGTCTGAGAAGAGGCGACCCCAATTAGAGTTAAGGAAAAACGTCAAGGTATTTTGGAGCGACAAAAACAAACAATATGCAATGAACAAATGCATGGCAGATAAGTTTAAAGCTGTGGAACATTCCAGGCAAAGCAATGACATCGAGGATAAAAGCAGGTGACGGATCTCCCACCAGAAACATGCATCTTTAATGTTAATGTAATTAATATGAGGTTTAATCAAAAGTGGATAGAGTAGTCCTGCAGAGTTTTAAGTTCTGTGCTAGCCTCAATCCAAACAAATTTGCGGAAAGATCCAAAACTCTTTTATGAAATAAGTTGCGTAACCAAAATGCACTTCGGAGTAAGTTAAAAGTGCTGGACAAAAAGCGAATTTGTGTTTTATTACAGGCCCATTGTGGTCATTTTTACAAACAATACAGAAGGACTATATATGAAGATACAGCCATTAGATTTTTTAGTGTTTGTAGTTGAGGAAAGACTAGACAAAAGATGCTTCAAAATAAGATTACCGTACTCAAATTATATTCAAATGTTCTTCTTTTTAGGGACTGACCGCCTACCATGACATTGCGTTGGACAAGTGCTACGTGATTGAGCTCAATACCACCATCGTGATGCCTCCTCGGAACCTCTGGGAACTTCTCATCAATGTCAAGGTAACTCGAGGACTCTGAATGAATGTTAATAGTGTATATTATTACCATTTTAAGTGATATTTTTGTAAGGTTTTATTTATATAGCGCTTTACAGAGACACATGTCCCCAAAGTGCTTTACACAGCATTTTTACAGAGCATTCTTCATTCACTCCATACCCAGTGGTGGTAAGCTACTGTTATAGCCACAGTTGCCCTGGGGCAAACTGACAGAGGCGCGGCTGCCAAGCCAAGCGGCGCCAACGGTCCCTCCGACCACCACCATCACTCACTCACACAACTTTCACACCTACAGTGCATGTTTTGGGTTGATGGGGGAAACCGGAGTGCCCGGAGGAAACCCATCCAGACACGGGGAGAACATGCAAACTCCACACAGAAAGGCCCGGGGCCCGGGGATCGAACCCGCAACCTTCTTGCTGTGAGGCATGAGTGCTAGCCACTCAGCCACCGTGCCGCCGATATTTTTGTAATCATTGTGTTGACTCACCTGCCTAAGAATATTGATGGAAATGAGCTAGAAATAACGTGTCTCGAGTTTGATCTGTTTGCACATCTCTGGCTCAAAAAGAAGAAAAGAAGAAGAAAAAAATATTGTTTTGTTGCTGTAACATGGAACAAATCAAAAACATGATACTGAAATGTGGCAGCTTAAGACTATGTATGCTAAATTTAGATTCCCACACTGTAAAATGTGTAAAAAATGTGTTTAAAATGCTGATTCTTTGATGCAGAAGGGGACGTACCTGCCTCAGACCTACATCATCCACGAGGAGATGGTGGTCACGGGGAAAGTGCACAACATGCGCCAGCTGGGCCCCTTCATCTATCGCCTGTGCAACGGCAAAGAGACCTACCGCCTGAGCCGCCGCCTCACACACACACGTGAGTCACACCCACGCCGTTCATCTTTTCATGGGATTACCTGTCGTGAAGGGAAATTGAATAATGACAGAGAGTTTTATGCATTATTCTCGCTTGTTCCTACTTTGGACGTGGTCAGCTCCTCATATTCCCACAGCTCTATGGGATTTGGATTTCATTTAAAAAATATCTTTTAAAGGGCTCAGATGGTGCTATTTTCTGATCTATTATAATGTTGTTTCCTCATCACAAACAGACCTGGAGTTGTGTTTTGTTTCATTCACATATTTTTTACACACAAATCCTGCATGTTTAGGCTGGGTTCTTCTCACAAACAGAAAACGCTCTGTTCCACCTTGTGATGTCATGCAGGAATACAGGAAGTGCTCCACTCTGTTTTTAAACTCCACATACTTTCACTAGAATCATTTGGATTAGGAATTGCTCCTGGAATCTCTACTGAACTAAAGGTAAAAGGTAGTTATTGATTGGAAAACTACCACTTCACAACTACATCACAAGTTGGAATAGAGCATTTTGAGCTTTGGAGATGTAGACAGACTAATAATAAGAGATGAATCAAACATGTGTGCATGAAATAAAACACAACTCCAGCTATGTTTTTGATCAGGTAACAACATTCTAACATGGCTTAAAGCTCACATGAGTCAATTTTGTGTCATATAGGACCTTTAAATGCAAGAAAACAGGGCTGTAAGAATATAGCTCCCATGTTTGGACACAAGCTTCACACTTTTCTCTAGACCAGGGGTGTCCAAACTTTTTTTCATCAAGGGCCACATATTAAAACGCAGACCAGCGTGAGGGCTGATCAAGGGGCATAGACTGAGGGTCAAAACAGTGAATAATTAAAATCTGTGTATTTATCACAGGTTTAAATGACCCTCCAGACCTTTGTTCAGGCTTAGACCCTCAAAAGGACACACTACATTTGCTTGATCAAGGTAGATTTCAAAAACATGCAGTAAAAAGTACTACTTGCGGAAGTAGGGGCCAATTCACCTGGAAGCCTGAGGGTAAAAACTATTGGTCTGAGGGCCACATATAGTTTGGACATGCTCTAGTATAAACTAAAATAGTAGGTCTTGAAAATATCTCAAGGCCTTAGTTGCCATGAAAGACTGCAAATCACCAGCAGATGGGCCTAGACTCCCTTCACTTGAACACTGAGGAGGAAATTATTAAGCTAAAATAAGGGCAGCTAGACGTTCTTATTTACCCAGGACAGTCCCAGTTTTGAGCCCTGTGTCCCCTGTTCCACCAGATTCATCCAAAACCACTGATTTGTCCCAGTTTTATACAAGACATGTCCCAGGTGTCCCCATTTTTGACCAATTTGACACCTGCCAACAGTAAAGAGAGGCATACATTGTCATTTGCTTAGGTAAAATACAGAAAAGCTGCTAACAAATCAACAAAACACAAAGAAAATGTGACTATACGGACTCACATGTTAGTCATGAATGGGCCAAGTGCGGAACAATTTTCCTTAATTACGCACTCGTTTCACAATTTTATTATTACAGACTACCACAAATCAGAGGTGTCCCACTTTTTAATTTTGAAACTTTTGGTCACCTTAGCAATCAAGGCAATTTGGGCGCTAAAATGTTTACAATGGAAAACATGGAGGAGCTTCATGGACTTAGGTCTATACCAGAAAGTGTCTATTGAAATAAGGGGAAATTTGTCTGATTGGTATTTTGGCATAAAACCTGCAAACTAAGCTGTTTTTAATCAACATTTACATAATCATGACATTTCTAGCTTCAGAATGAGTGCATGTTTTTCCACCACGTCTGTTCTGTTTTTACAGGCCTGAACAAGCGCGACACCAAGGACTGCCACCACATCCGCCATTTTGAGAACACATTTGTGGTGGAGACCGTTATCTGCGAAGAACCATAGAAAAAAACCCAACAATAAAAAAAACCCCATACTTACCACTCCCGCTGTTTAAGCACATCGCCAGTCACTTCCCAAGCCACTGTAGCACCCTCTAGTGGAACATGTCTGAGTTGCACTATACCTGTAATTTGAACTATAATATTATAATGTTTGAATTTTTACTTCTTTTTTTTTTTTTTGCATAATAAGTTCCATTGGTTAATAATTTCCAAATGTGATGCAATACTTAACATATGGTTCTATTGCAGGATTTTTCCATGTAGCAAAGTCTAAAGGCGTTTTGCTTTAACAATGTCTCTTATGGGATTCGTGAGTTGTTATAGTCATTACAGTCGTTAAGAGAAGACTCCATGCATTGTTAAGGCGTGTTGTTTTGTATTTTTTATTCCTCGTGAGACTTCTTACCTTTTCTCACTGCTCCTGCTCAGCTCTTTGCAAGGCATGCTGCTCTGCTTAAGCCTACATAGATTTGAATAAGAATGTTATGTATTTTATTATATTGTACACTGGATGCCAAACTGTTGATGCATAGTATAAATGGCTGGATGTCATATGGCATTAAATGTGCACTGTGTAGCATTTTGAGTGAAGGATCCATCACCTTAGCCAGCCTAGTGCCTCCGTTCAGTTTTATTTCTCTTCAGCGACTAGGTCAGGAATTGGAATACAATAGGTGCTTTGCAAGAACCCTGGAAGTTGTAGTCGGTACACTGGCCAATCAGTGAAGAGCTGTGAAGCCATGTCAAACTCAAATGCGGACATTTTGTGTTGGAAACAATTTCCGACATTGAGGATTTAAAGCCGCAACAAAGAGAACTTTTTGTTTTTTATTTATTTACCCTTTCTTTAACCGGGAAAGCCCCATTGAGATTACTAATCTTTTTCAAGGGAGTCCTGCCATGCACACATCACTTCCATACTGGGCAATGTGGGTGAAGTGTCTTGCCTAAGGACACAACAACAGTTTTTGCCACTACTGCCCCACTATGGCACCTGGAATTCCCAGTGGTCTCCCATCCAAGTACTAACCAGGCTTGGCCCTGCTGAGCTTCTGAGATCTGACAAAATCAGGCTTTGACAAGCCGGTATGGCCACGAATTTAGTGAATTTTATCAAGAGGAAAAATTTTATTGCACTTCTTCCTATGGGATTTGCTGTTGTGCCGGTTTTACTTGGACACCACTGAGCGTTCCAGCGCATTACATACGTCAAAACCAAATAGCAGCGATTGGTTAAATAAAAAAAGTACCTGCCTACTGTCGAGTGAACGAATCGCTGCGTGGTCAGACAGTTTCCACGAAGTGAAACCGGCGGATGAATCAGGCTACTGCCACCTGCTTGTCTCCATGGAAATATTATCGGTCTAGAATGCTCTATTGCCAGGGAGACAAGCGGGTTACAGCACTACGCTATGTTACAATTCAGATCTGTGGAGACTCGGCCCTATTCACAGAGAGAATTACTGTTTTTGAGCAAAAGAAGCACTCGTAATGAATAAATGCTAGATGGATATGTTTAATGTCATACCGTGGAACATTCCAAGGAAAACAATAACATCCCCATGGAGACAAGCAAGTAGAAAAGTACTTGCTTGTCTCCATGGGGATGTTGCGAAAAGTTGCGCAGTGCACCTTTAAACAGCAATATTTAATAGGTTTGTGAAGGGACACCTTTTTGGTGGACTATTACCTGTTTTTCTGTGTATCTGCAGAAACTGTGAAAAAATCTTGGTTATCCTTGTCCATCCATGAAGGGCTTCACAGAGACTGATATCAGATTAGCTCAGTTGGAAATCCCAATGGACAAATCCAGATTATACCACTAAATCACAATTAAATCACCAATTTTTTTGTGAACCGGGACAGAATTTAACAAAGACTAAAGACCAGACCTATATAGTGATTTCAAACCCCACACAAAAAAATGAAAAAAGATATGTCTGCAAAAGTTCTCATTCTAATTTAACAGCCCGTTATCTGATTCCCGGAGTTATCAAACTACCGAAATGTCATCTGACTTTCTGACTTCACGCCCATGCAGATTTTCTCAAGCAAAATTGTGCAAAATGGCAAACTATTGTGGCAAATACAAAAGCACAAGAGTTCATTTTACTGCCCAATCTACCCACTGACCCCACCCTGCGTACGTGCACCACAGTTTGGGAACCACTGCCTTCATATATTCACTATTGATGACCTATTGCTTTGCTGGCTTCATATGCTTCTGCTTGGCTTTCTCCCCTCTTCTTTTTACACCATTTAAATTGAGTTAAACAGGGTTAAGATAATATTATTAAGCACATTTTGTAAATTTAAACACAGAAAAGGCAAATGTTAGTCTGATTTAGATTTTCATTTAGATGCATAACTGTTATCATAATGCATTTGTAATTTAAAAGCCCTAATTTCTTGCATGTTGTTCGTCCATAAGAGGAAGAAGCTACGTTAGGGTGTTTTGTAAAATGACGCTCAAGCCTTAGTCCAGAGTCTGGGCTAATGTCAATACTTCTGAAGAGGGGCTAATTATTGTAAAACATGGTAGTTACAACTCAACTCTGATCTGTATATTTTGTCTGCCATTGGAAGTTGTCTGTGAATAAAGTAGTAATAAAGATGTGTTTTATGTCTCATTTGTGCCCGTCGCAAATATAAATGTGTAAATGACAAAGAATAAGCTGTGTTAGGGTCTGTCTAAAGGCATAAATTATATAAATGTATGTGCAAGGAAAGTAAAGAACCCTATATTACAGTTATACACAAGAGGTCGTATGGAAAACAGTGCAAAGATGATATGATGACTAACAGAAACATAGGCTTATCTGTTAAATAAAGGTGAGTTGTACAGTTGTAGGGAGTAGTATGTTATGAACGTAGTGACATAACCAAGTGGCACAGGGCATAGTGTACAGAAATATTGTGCAGAGAACGGGATGGAAACCCCAGGATCAAGGTGGGAAAGGCCTCCAAAGTTTGTGGAGAATGACTGAGCCAAGATCCTGTGGGACTTCCAAATACAGACTGACAGAATGGTGATGGCGAACCAACCAGACATCGTGGTTCTGGATAAGCGAGAGAACAAAGCCGTGGTGGTGGACATTGCAATACCGAGCGATGGCAATGTCAGGAAAAAGGAACATGAGAAACTAGAGAAATACCAGGGGCTCAAGGAAGAGCGCGGAGCAGAAAAAGAAATAAACCTGAGTCTGACCAAAGCTCAAGCCTGAAGTTTAATTTGCACTTTGCGTGCGTTCGTGGTGACTCTGAGGAGGCCAGAGTAATAGAGCAACGACATCACGGAAAATAGGCTCAAAGTGCGACTTTTTTTAAATGATCTGATTAAATGAAAAAGGAGCCACATTACCCACCCGCAGAGTCTGATATGAGACACTCAATTTTTCCTGTCACTCTTATCTGAGGAGCAAGAGGAAAGACACGACTCTCCGTCCTCTCCCAGTCGCTCCGTGGACAGAAGAGGCTGGCTGCAGAGTGCGGACTCCGGAGCCTGATCTTACTCCTGGGGAATGACATCGCAATATAAGATTGTGCTTTGAATCAAAGCGCACATGAAGCGTACATACTAACTTTCTGCAGATATTTTTCTTGTCATGTGAGTGGTCATAATGTTCTGGCTGATCTGTGTCATTTGCTAGAGCAGACACAGTACAGAGCGTCTGTTTGCCAGTGTGTGTGTTCATGTTTCCTGTGCCAGTTCCCTGTTTACTGGTGGATCAGTCTCAGTCTGTGTCTGAGGTCATAGAGCCTGTAACAGTCTGCTGTGGGCTTACACCAGTCTGCTCCATCTGCTCAAGATTAGCTCTGTGGATCCAGCGTCCAACAGAGAAGCAATTAACAGAATTACAGCTATGGTTTCAAATCAAACCAGCAATAGTGCTGAAGCATTCAATGGTCCCTGGCCCCAAGGGCTACAGACGAAAAATAGCTGTGAAACTGCATCTCTGCCTTTATGCTTAATGTAACTGTAAATTCTCCTGGAATAAATAAATAAATAAATTAATTAATTAATACATTTAACTAGTAAATAAATAAATAATAATCTAAACAAGTTGTATATTTCTACAGATTTGAAAAATGTATTTCTAAAATGTTTAAAATAAAACAAAACCAATAGTTTGCAACACTGCAAATATTTTTATTCACTTTGAAAAATATTTTCATGTCATGCAACAGCATAAAAGGTTTCATAACAGCTCGACACAGCTTGGTGTTGAGGGCAACAACACATCTAAAAAAGCTTGAGGCAACAGATAACAGAAATTAGATCACCACATATGAAAAAGTCCATCTAAACTTAAAATAACATAACAGAACATTAGGAAGAAATTTCACTTTTCTTGAAAATCATCAGAATTGTGTTGGGCACAATCATCTCCACATGCTGAAATCCAAAATCCTCTGAGTATTTCTAAATAACATTGCTTGGTTTCAGTTGGTTCCTTTCTTTTTTCTTCTTCCAGAAAGAATCTAAAGAAAAGTAATAGAGCACTGGATCAAGACAGCAGTTTACCACTGCGAAACATTTCAGATGAAGTTTTGATGATACAAAAAACCTGATGGCTCCAGGCAAAAAACACACAGTGAACATGACCAGACTCATTATGAACAGAAGCATCACATTCACTTTGTTATTTATCTCTGCCAATCCTTTCCTATTTCTATAGAGAGTCAAAGAGACCAAGAAGGTGGATACAATGTTGACTATTAGAAGAATTAGCACAAGAGTAAATTTGAAACCCCCTTCAAAGTTGCCTAACACTTTCCACTGAGTGTAATTTGAATGATTAAGACCCTTGGAGCAACACCGCTCATTCTGCTGGTTCCCATATATTCCCAGTTTTACAATTCGAGGGGCAGTTAGGATTATCACAAACAGCCAAACGGTCACAGCAGCTTTCGTAGCATTGCGGGCAGTTCGTAGATGTCGTGATCTTAGAGGGTAGACAATGGCCAAGAGTCTGTCCACACTTATGAAGGTGATGAAGAGTGAACTGGAGCAGAAGTTGAGCGAAAAGAGCGATTCGTACAAAATATAACCCAGGCATCCCAAAGGCCATGTCCCTGTGGCGTAAGAAGTCACTTTCAAAGCAAGAGAGCAGACAAGGAGCAGGTCCGCAACAGCAAGATTGACCATAAAAATCACATTTGGAGACTTGAGGCTGTGGCGACGAAAGAAGACCCAGATTGCAAAAACATTTAAAAGGAAACCAATGGATGTTATGGATCCAAAAAACACAGCATAGAGCAGCTTGATGTCTTGTGTGCAGCTCATCGTTATGAAAGCAAAAAGACAAATACAGATAGATAGGACCAATTTTATTAGATCTGAAACTGGTTTCCTGTGTTTGCCTTTTGACGGAGATTGTGAGAGATTAGGGAGATGCAGTCAGTACATCATTTCAAAAGAGTTAGAGTTCCTCATTACCTTACCTTTAAATGGCTTTTGGCACACATACTTCAAATGTGCGTATATTTTAAAACAAATTTAATGCTGAAATTCAATAGGCTCATACATCGGTGTTATAAAACTGATCAATTAAAGGCCCTAAACTAAATGGATTTAGTTATAAAGTGTCCAATAAGTAGGAAGTGTGCAGTTAGCATATTAGTTGTTGTTAGCCTCTAGCCTCTGAGAGAGAAATGTGCTCACAAACTCATCACGGTGAATAATTAGGATGATCGGAATACATGAGGTAAATGAGGAATGACTTTGGACCATTGTTTTTCATGTTTTTAAGATGGTAAATGTCAGATAGGCTTTGACAAGATAGCTCCAATTTTCTTTTTCTTTTTATGGTTATGTTTTGTTTGTGAGGCCACTAAAGGAGTAAAATTAAAGAACAAGAAAAAGACACCTTTAAAGAGCCTATATTACATTATTTTCTGATCCGTTATAATGTTGTATCCTGTTGTTTTGTTTTGTTGTTATGTTTAACGTACGTATGTTAAAAGCACAAATCCTGCATATGTAAGTTCAGTTGTTTTCTCAAACAGAAAACACCACCTTGTGATGTCATGTGGTGATACAGAACGTGCTCCAATGTGTTTTTAAACTCTATACACCTTCACTAGAATCATTTGGATGATTTCAGTCCTGGAATTGCCTCTACTGGTAAGAGGGGTAATTAAAACTACTACTACATGACATCACAAGGTGGAACATTTTGGAGATGTAAACGGACTAATAATAAAGGGTTATTCAAACATGTGTGAATGAAACAAAACACAACTCCAGGTATGTTTTTGATGAGGTAACAAGATTCTAACATGACTCACAGGAGTCAATTACACGAACCATCATTTCAAATTTCCTGACCTGTCAAAACATGTTGAGTGTTAAAGTTTTGTGACAAGATAAAAACAATGCGGTTTCACTTCCTTCTGTATCTGATGAAGAAGTGGCAGGCCTCTTAATAAAATGTAACAACATCCTACCGACACACTTGTAAATGCCAGGCTGGAAATAAAAGTGTGCTTATATTTTAATGATAAAGTAAAGGTAAAGGTCAAATTTTTATGAATCTTTTTTTCCATTTCACTTCCATTTGTTTTAGTCTAGGCAACAATTGATATAGATACTAATGTAATGTTTTATAGTTTAGAGATATATAACCAAACTTCTACAGTCCCATACTTAAAGGGCCCGCAGTACTGCATACATTTTGATCTACAGTATGTTATAATATAAATTGGCGGCACGGTGGCTGAGTGGCTAACGCTCATGCCTCACAGCAAGAAGGTCGCTCGGGCCTTTCTGTGTGGAGTTTGCATGTTCTCCCCGTGTCTGGGTGGGTTTCCTCCGGGCTCCGGTTTCCCCCATCAACCCAAAACATGCAGCACCTGAATTAACATCAAGGACCATGATGTCCACCCTCCTGTGGGCTCACCACCTGCAGAGGGGGTCAGTGGGGGGGTCAGGTGCACAGAGGACTGGGCAGTGAACACCTGCCTCTGCGACCCAGCCTGATAAAGCGGATAATGTTGTTTAATCATCCAAAGCACACTTGGAGTTGCGTTGTTTGTTTCATTCATTCAACACACCAACCCTCTGAAAAAACTTTGTTGCACTTTGTGATGTCATGTTAAATACATGCTCCATTGTGTTTTTAAACTCCATACACTGGGTTTCAGATGACACAGCATTCTATAGACCAATGTTATTTAATACAGATGGGGAGCAAGTGAAGTTAATATTGTTAAAATGCAGATTTTTGTTGCCATACAGTGAGTTCTTGTGTCTAGACTGATAGAAATGTTCAGATTCAACATTTGTGAATTTACATGGATATTTCATGGTAAAGTACAATGTAATTAATAGGGAATACTGTCTCTTGCCCTCCGTCTGAAAGTACATCATCATATTCTAGAATCTGAAAACCTCTAATGCAAATGTGTGCAAAGTGGAAGTTTTTATCTTGCATTTTATCTGTCCCTTGTGGTAATGGCTGCAGTAGTAGTTGCAGGAGTACTGGTTTGCCCTTGTATCTCCATTCTCACATGGCTTAAAGGTGCACTGTATATGCAGGGTTTGTGTATTAAACATGAAACAAAACACCACTCTAGGTACATAATGCAGAAGTAAAGCACAAAGTAATTAAATGCTAGTGTTGAAAATATTATACTAGTTGTTTTCTCTTGCAATAGAAACTAGGGCTGGGTATCATTAAGAAGATGCTGATACAATATATACCTAGATACATACGATATGTGTCTCGATACATCGTGCTTTCCATTCGATACGATATAAATGCACCCATTTTACTCATCAAAACAGTGAAAATGTCAGATGTGTTGCATAAATGACCTTCCTTCCTCTAAACAAGTGACAAAACTGTACCGCTGTAACAAAATAACTGAGTAAAATATAGAAAAAATATACATTGATACAGCAGCCAATGACATCGATACTGTATCATCAAGATATATCGATGTTTTGATATTTGTACACATCCCTAATAAAAACCCATGTTACTTTTACTTTTACCACTAGAAACTACTACAAAATGATATACGCCCAACAGTTATTATATCACACTCTTGTCGCTGTACTGTTCGATTGTTAAAAGATGACAGAAAATCGCCTCTATTACCCCTGCCCCCATTTGAGCAGGTCACCACGTCAACCCACGAAGGACCACGGGCCGCTCTTATTGGCTCTGGAGCTCCGTTTCTATGGCGACAGTGTTACCCCCAGATGCCCTGCAGACGGCCGGCATGGTTCACCTTAGCAGGCTGCAGGTGTGAGACCTTTTTGCACTTGGTTTTCAGTTTCCAATCTTTTTTTTATCTCCAGTAATAAGCATGTCAGGTCACTTGTGGGCACTGATATGACTCATACCTCA
The DNA here is from genome assembly GCA_034769755.1 of Odontamblyopus lacepedii. Taxonomy (NCBI): domain Eukaryota; kingdom Metazoa; phylum Chordata; class Actinopteri; order Gobiiformes; family Gobiidae; genus Odontamblyopus; species Odontamblyopus lacepedii. The sequence continues at coordinate 31,267,387 of CM068357.1, forward strand.
AGTGGGTGTATTGGAAAGAATAACTAACAGAATATATATCTATAGCAGACAGCAAAAAAGCATACAGATCTCAGCTAATCACTTTTCTTGTTGATATTAAAGTCTAGAAATGTGGAATCTTTTGCAAGTCTTTGGGTTCATTTGACTTGTAAGTTGGTTGGTTGGATTTAAAGGAGCTGTACACACGATTTTGATTTGAAATTCTGACTTAAATGCTGATTTATTCTTAGTTAGACCTACAGTATTTTTTGGACATGATAGCCAATAGCCAAGTTGTTTATGTTATAATGCTGTGTTTGATTCTCAGTAAGAGCAGAATGAGCATCACAGAAGTCTCTTATTAAATCCACTTGTTTAAACCTTAAAGGGGAACTCCAGCATGTTTGAACCTAAAGTCCATTGTTAGAGGTGGTCGAATACTGTCAGAAGCCAAAAAACAGCACAGATCAGTGTTGCCTCAGCAGAGATCTCACTGTGGCAGTGAGTCTGTCAAGGCAACAAACTAGTGTAGTGATGGGGGCAAGTTCATAACTTCCACATAAAAGGCCAATTTGCACAATGAAGAAGCTTAACACCACTTGAACCCATCTTACAACAGTCACGAGTCTAACAAACAAAACACTCTGCATGGTTCACTCATTAGTGTCAGGAAATATTATAAAACAACTTTATAAGCAGCTTTAGCCTTACCTTTGTTGATTTCCCATTGCGCATGCGAAAGCCCAAAAGAAGTGAGGATCGACTACAGAGTGTGAAGAAGAATAGAAACTGACAGTTATTGAAAGAAAACGGTTCGGGAATGTATATTTTTAGCATTTTTCAGAAAATATAATTCACTAACAGCAATCGAGTCTTTTGGGCTTTTGTATGCGCAGTGGGAAATCGACAAAGGTAAGGCTAAGGCTGCTTATAAAGTTGTTTTATAACGTTTCCAGACACTAATGAGTGAACCAGGCAGAGCATTTTGTTTGTTAGACTCATGGCTGTTGTAAGATGAGTTAGAAAGTGGTGTTAAGCCTCTTCTGTGTGAAACAAATTGGTGTTTTAAGAACTTGCCCAATTCACTACGCTAGTGTGTTGCCTTGACAGACTCACTCTGCCGAGGCAACACTGCTCTGTGCCGTTTTTTGGCTTCTGACAGTATTCAACTACCTCTAGCAATGGACTTTAGCTTCAAAGATGCTGGAGTTCCCCTTTAAAGGACTCAGATCTGAAGAGTCTTTACCTAAACCCCAGCACTTACAGCCAATCATGAATCAGTGCTAGTGCAGCCTCTACAGATCAGTGAGTGAATTCTGGAGGTTCTGAGCTTTCACATGAGACACGACCTGTCCATATACTCAGAATGACAAAAAAGTGCATTTGCTTGTCTAAAACACTGGCATTGGTAACTCAGGTTCATTTGTAATTGTAGTACTTTTAAACACACTGGCTACATGCTTTCACTTTAAAGATGCATTGTGTAACTTCCCTGGTGGAGGGTCTGTCACCTGCTTGTTTCTCTGGATATGTCATTGCTTTGCCTGGAATGTCCCACAGAATGACATTAAACAACTATATATTGTATTTATTCAATTACAGCAGTTTTTATTTCACAAAACGACCACAAAACATGCATTATTTTTGTGAGCAGGCCCACTTCTCAACAGATCGGACCTGTAATTTGGCCCGCTTGTCTCCATGGAGATAGTATAGAAGTATATTTATCGCTTTGCACTACTTCAATTCATTTGTATTCTACAGTGGTGACAGCAGGGGTGGGTGCAGGGATTGGGTTTTGTTTTTCTTTTTTCTGCGTGTTGCAATTTTTCTGTAGTATATTGTAAAATGAATCAATATTTATTTGCACTACTTACAGTTCACCACAAGATGTCGTCATTGCTCTTCGCACCACGTCTTCTCCTCTCCCCGCGCTTTTGAAAGGCGCACAGATTCTGCTTTTACACACGCTGTCTGGACGTCTCCCGCAAGGCCTCAGAGGAGAAGCGAGAGAGGAGAGGGGTAAGATCTCTGTCTGCGCACCGGGCATAACTCTGCGTGAAAAATGTATGAAGGAGAGACAGTCTATTATGCAGAGACAAGTGAACAACATATGCACCAAGGACAGGAATAGACAGAGCTGAGCGCGCCTGTGATTTTCAGCTGTTACGGTGAGCTAATAGGTTCTTTGAAAATATTTACCATTTCAAGATGTAAACTGCTGAAATTATAATTTACAAGTCATGAAAAATAGAACACACCCCTATGCACCCCTATGGACTAACATCAAGGACCATGTTGTCCACCCTCCTGTGGGCTCACCACCTGCAGAGGGGTTCATAGGGGGGGTCAGGTGTATTGGGCAGCAAGCTGCCCCCGCGACCCAGCCGGATTAAGCGGGAGAAGATGGATGGATGGATGGATGGATGAAAAATAGAACTCCAATCCAGTCATCAAAAGACGTAAAGACTGAACAAATGCAAGTATTTTAGAGTCCATTTAATATTTCTCTGCAGAACCTTCTGGTGATGGATCCGCCATATGCTTGTCTCATAGATTTGTTTGCTCGGAATATTCCATAGTATGTCATTAAACTTATATCTCCATTGAGTCAAGACTAGTGATGTAACAAAAATCAAAAATCGTGATATCGTATCCTATCGTCAAAGGTCTCACAATATCGTGGACCATCACAATATTTTGAATTACAAGTGTCTTTGCTTAAATGAATAGTTATGATGCAGAAAAAAAAGAAGAAAAAACAGAGGGAACTACATAGACCATGATCCTTTGCTCTGTTTCAGTGCAGACTACATGAAGAAATAACTGTTCTAAGCACTTTGAAATCTTCATTCTTTGGATTAAGTCTTGTGAAGGCATTTTTAGAGGAAAAAGTAGCAGATTCACAGTTGTGTGAGCTGTCATCATTATTCATTATTGTACCGAGGTCATGTGAAGATAAAGGCTCTGATCACAGCTGTGAGACTCATAGACATACTGTATGTCAAGACAAATGTATGATATTCCAGTCTATCTAATAGCAAACTAACTAAATAGGACAAGAACTACTGATAGGGATGGTATCATGACTTGTTGGCCAGAAAACACCCGGATGGAGTCTGATTGGACTGTGTGACGTGCCAAGAGGCCTGGCTGATCTGTGCACCAAGAGGCGCTAAGTCTAAACCATGGTAGCCTCCCACTATAGTCTGCGTATAAAAATCATTGTATAGACGTAAATATTCGGCACAGACTCCTTGTACAAGTATGGCTTTCTAATATTTGAATAAGTAAATTATCTGGACTTTATTTCTGTCTCAAGTGCATTTTTGTCTAGCAGAAACTAACGAACACGCAAGGGAAAACCTGGTTTCCTTTACAGAGCCTCCACAAAATAGTGCAATAAATATCGTATCGGGACATGTATATGGTGAAAATATTGTACAGAGAAATTTGGATATCGTTCCATCCCTAATGACAAAAAATGCATTTTATAATGTCATGTTATTAGGGAGAATATCGTAATATTGTGAGCCTCCCCACCATCGCAATATATTTATATTTATATTATAATATATGAGGTGAGGTTCATACCATGATGATATTGTATAGTGAGACTTGGATATTGTTACTTCCCTAGTCAAGACCTGTGGAGAGGTAAAACTGCTCAAGAGAAGACAGAGATTTCAAGGTATGTAGTAGGGGTGTGCAAAAATATTGAAATATCAGTATATTGTATCGTTTAATACAGTATCAATATCGTGGGCTCCTGTATCGATATAGACTTTAGACTTTATTGTCCCAAAGGTGAAATTAATTTTCATTCATACAGAGCTCATTTTACACATACAGTGACAACACAGTACAACAAACACATACACATAACAATGAACATTCCAGTGCACTCAGTGGGGTCTGCCATTCAAAAATGTGATGGCTGAGGGGATCAGGCTTCTTCCAAAGCGGACCCTCCTGGACCTGAGCGCCCTGTACCTCCGTCCTGAGGGCAGAGGGGTGAGGTGTTCCTCTAGTGTGTGAGTGGGGCTCTGTTCTATGGAGAGTGCAGTGTGTCCAGTGGCCCTGTTGTTAAGATCTGCCAACTTGGGTGTGGGAGTCCTAGGATTTTAGCAGCTGTGTGTGTTACCTTTGTGAGTTTAGAGCAGTTTTTAATATTATATGTTGCCAAGAGTATTTTTTGGTATATTTTACTAAATTATTTTGTTGCTTGTTCAGAGGAAGGAAACTCATTTTTGCAACACATCTGACATATTCACTGTTTTGATGATGAAAATGGGAGTGTTTCATATTCACTTTCCGCAAGAAGTGGTTTAACAAAGACTTTTAGTATCAAAGCTATTATTTAGCCTTTATTTTTTACTGAGCTGTATCAAATCTATTAGAAATATATCGTACTGAATCATATTGAATTGTAAGCTCACTGTATTGAGATATGTATCCTATCGTGACTTATGAATGATACCCAGCTCTAGTATTTAGGTATATTTAAGCAATTAAAAAACACTTTTATTGAGCAACTTACTTTAAAACCATATTGTGGAACTTTCCAGGCAAAGCAGGCATCTCCACTAAGACAAGCAGGTGCAGACCCTCCACCAGAAAAGTTGCATAGTGCATCTTTACTAGTGCATCTTTACTTTTCTTATTAAATTATACCACAGGGTTACCTTTATGCTTCCCACCCATAGACTGTATAAAGAAGTTAGTTAGCGTAGTTAGTTAGTTAGTTAGTTAGTTAGTTAGTTAGCATGGTAGATATGTCCATTTATATATACAGTCTATGTTCCAACCCTTTTGTTCTACTATTACTGATTGTCCAAAGCACTTCTCCTACTTGAGACTAAAGTTAAACTACATTCATTTTCTATAGCCTCTTCAACAGAGGAAATTATCTTTGGATTCTGCACTTGAACTTTCTGTCTCCATTTAAATTTCCTCTCATTTAACCATATGAATCTGAATATTTCTCCGTCCAGACCAAACTTATGAAGACCGCCGCTGTCCGTTCTCAGATGGATGGACTCTCACACCAGACTCCAGGCTGTTTTGAATCTCCCACAATTCCCCTCTCCATCACATCTCTTCACTGACACATATCATGGAGCAGACGACCCTGGGACATTCAGAATGCTCTACGGTGAGAAATGCTCTTCCATTCTCCTCCTCTTCACTTTCACTTCATCTACAAAATCTCTTCTTGGGTCCTCCTGTGAACCTCCTGTTTTTTGGCAGTTCTACTCACCTTAGTAGGGCTGCAAAAAATAATCGTGAGTTATGACCAATCAAGAATTAAATTTAATTATCAACCTTGAAATAGTTAGAATGTATTTATATATGTATTTATTAGGTACTATCAATTCAAATACTGTCTAATACATTACTAAATACTAATAAAATACAATACTAAATACAATCAATCAATTAAATACTGTCCCACTGTAACTGTGGCTTTCACTGTATGTTTTAATCATACTTAATTTGTTTATGTTGTTGTAAGGCGACCTTGGGTGTCCAGAAACACGCCTAATTAGTAAATAAATAAATAAATAAATAAATAAATATATATAATATATATTAATATATTAATATATTATATATATATATATATATATATATATATATATATATATATATATATATATATATATATATATATATATATATATATATAATTCCATATATTCAGGTTTCATTCCATATATTCAAACTTTCATTCCATATATTCAAGTTTCATTCAATATATTCAGGTTTCATTCCATATATTCAAACTTTCATTCCATATATTCAAGTTTCATTCCATATATTCAAGTTTCATTCAATATATTCAAGCGTTCATTCAATATATTCAAACTTTCATTCCATATATTCAATATATCAATATTATATATATCAATATATCAACCGCAATTAAAATGTATTAAATTATTTCCTTACCTCTTGTGTCTTGGGCCCTTTCGTGTGTATGGACGTAGATTGTAGGTTGGGGCTGCAGGTGCCTCCTGTGAGGGCGCAGGCATGTTTCTTGAAACGATTGACTGACACACCTGGCCTGTGGGGTTCACATGTCTACCTCTATTAAAAAAGGAATGAATTTCTTCGTCTGTAGAGCGATATACGTTAAAATGTGTATTTCTCGTAAAACTACACGCATTCACCAGGGCATTGATTGCTTCCTCGTTATTTATTATTGCTGCAACTAAATTTCTTGCAGACTCGCTCATGCTGACAATGGTAGGTAGGCTACGAAATGAAAGAAACAAAAGATGGCGCCAGTGCCGTTATCACGTCGTTTTCAGGTTTCATTCAATATATTCAACCGTTCATTCAATATATTCAAGTTTCATTCCATATATTCAAACTTTCATTCCATATATTCAAGTTTCATTCAATATATTCAAGCATTCATTCAATATATTCAAGCGTTCATTCCATATATTCAAGTTTCATTCAATATATTCAAGCGTTCATTCAATATATTCAAGTTTCATTCCATATATTCAAACTTTCATTCAATATATTCAAGCATTCATTCAATATATTCAAGCGTTCATTCCATATATTCAAGTTTCATTCAATATATTCAAGTTTCATTCAATATATTCAAGTTTCATTCCATATATTCAAACTTTCATTCCATATATTCAAACTTTCATTCAATATATTCAAGCATTCATTCCATATATATTAAGGTTTCATTCAATATATTCTTTAATTTCCTAAACGTCATGCCATAATATATATATATATACATATATATATATATATATATATATATATATATATATATATATATATATATATATATAAAATTGCACTTTGTATTTCTGGGGGAGAGTCTTCCAGCTGCTTGTCTCTTTAAAGATGTTGTTGCTTTGCCTGAAATGTTCCACCGTGTGGCATTAAAGAGTCTTGTATAAGCAGCTCTTCTCTTGAGGTCAAAATACAGAGTATAAGTCGCACCAGCCAAAAAATGCACAATGAAGGAAAAAAATAAATAAACACATATAAGTCGCACCGGACTATAAGTTGCACTTTTTGGGGAGACCAAGAACCAACTTTTCATCTTGAAAGGCAAGTTATAGAAGTTATAGTAATAAAAACAACTGAACAGAGAAGAATCCATGTATCATTTGTTCATTCATTTTTCAATATAGAGCCAAAAATAAGAAAACAAAAAAACAACGCAGTCGCAGGGCCACCCAAACCCTGAAAAAAGTGACTTATAAGTCTGAAAAATACAGTAAGTCTGCTGTGTGCTGTCTGCATCTATCTAATCCAATCCAACTTCATTTATATAGCACATTTTACCAACACAAAGTCTCCAAAGTACTGTAGAGTAGGTACATTATAGATGAACCCATTGAATAAAATAAAGCATAAAATAAATTTTAAAAAGTCAATAAAAACCTAAAAAATAGCAAATAAAATCAATAAAAAAACAGTCAGAGGACCACGCAATTCTCACTCCGTGTTAAAAGCCAGTGAGTAATTATAATTATAAAGCATTTTATTGTCAATCATCAGGAAGCATGCTAGGCATGCTAGTTGTCGTTAGCTTTACCTTGACAAAACTCCGCTCACTGCCCTCTCTAAAAGTTGTGAAAAGTGATTAAGGAATAATGTTGAACCACTGCAGACGGTTTAAAATGAACTTGTTCTGTTTTTCCACATTTTATTTTTCTCATTTTATTTTGCATTTGTTCAATTTCTCATGTTTTCAATACACAAAACCCCTCGAAAAACGTATATTTATCGCAAGGAGGGTCTCTTCTCCACAGATCTAACTTTTTACATGACTCCTGCTTTGCGAATGCCTTATATTTCTTAACGTTATCCCTGCGCTGAGAGGTTTTCCGTCCCTCCATCTGTCAGCAGAGGAGACGCGTGTCCAGCTGGCTCGGACTGGCCTCTTCTCGACCTGATCGTGCAGATAACCCCCTCAGGCCTTATCACTGAGGCCTGCTTTGGAGATACGAGCCTGATAAAAACCTCAGACACATTGTTGCACACTGCTGTTTCTCATAATGTTATCTCCCTGTTCATGCACACTGCTTTTAGTAACACAACAACGTAATATCCAGGCTTATTTGGTTTCATTTGAATATTTTTTACACTTTACAGTTTTACTAAGACAGTTTAAATATGCCTTTTTGTCGGCTACTGTCCTGCGCTCTTTAGTTTTTATGTGGGTCTATAAAGTTTAATGGTTTTGTGGTTTGTTGGTTTTGTTTACAATGTGGTTAATGCCTTTTTCTACCACTAGGGGGCGAAATTGTCACGTAACGTAATAATATAGAAGCTTTTAAGGCATTCAGCAAGTTTGTGCACATAGATAGATACATACTCTTTATCAGTTGCTAATATTTCCCTCTTTATTGCATTGATTTTATAATATTACTGGCACACTGTTGTGAACAAATGCTGTGTCCAGAAGTGCTACCCACAAACAAAACATGATTCATTAAAACCACAAAGATTATCCACAAAATAAACATCATGTCTAGCAAGATAAAGGAGCAAATGAAGCTGCAATAAAGTATGACACCGTCTTAAGAGTATTTTCACAGTCTCAAGTTGGTTAAGAAAAAAAAAAAAAAGGAAAAATGTAATTCAGACTAAAACAGTTAAGCCATTTTTATTTTTATTTTTATTTTTATTTTTATTTTTATTTTTATTTTTATTTTTATTTTTATTTTTATTTTTATTTTTATTCAATAATTTTTATTTTTATTTTAATTAATTAATTAATTAAAAAAATATTTTAGGGGTCATAGCAGCAAATTTCTCAGCTTTTTGATCCTCTCTGATTTCCATTTTTTAGCTCAGATTTGACACCGGATGCCCTCCCTGGCCCAACCCGCACAAAGGCTCCAATAACATTTGACCCCTTGAGACTTGGAATTTTATATATAACACAAATGAATCATCTTATACGCCTAATAAATGTAAATATATGCGGTATTTTTCTGTATATAAATTGCTTCACTGGACACTGTATGTAGCTGTATTGATCATGTAACTTATTAGCAGTGCAAAAGGTGAGGAAACGCCAGTTGTCCTGAAGCCATCTGTTTCCGAATGTGTGTGTGTGTGTGTGTGTGTGTGTGTGTGTGTGTGTGTGGTGGAAGGACGAGGGGGGTATTCTCTCTGTGGGGGGGTCAAAAGTGGGAGGTCGTGACCCAGTGACCCTGTGGGAGTGGAGATCATCAATCAACTGGAGGCTGGACAGAACAGCAGGGGGGAGGGGGGGAGGGAGAAGGGGTAAATGGGGGTCCCGAGACACACACACACAAATACAGTAACACAAATGCTTTACAAATATACCAGGTCTGCGTACACAGCTTTGAGACAGTCACTTTTATATAGGGATAAAAGTCCTATATTGCGCAAAATCTTCTCTTGTCATGTTAAAATGTTGTTACCTCATCAAAAACATACCCAGAGTTGCGTTTTGTTTCATTCACACATGTTTGAGTAACTCTTTATTATTAGTCTGCTACATCTCCAAAGCTCAAAATGGTCACTAAGTGGTAGTTTTCAAATCAACAGCTCCGTTTACCTTTTGTTTAGTAGAGATATGCAGATATTTGCGAGTTTAACATGTGTGAATGAAATAAAACACAACTCCAGGTATGTTTTTGACGAAGAAACAACATTATAACGTAGATCAGAAAATAGCATAATATGGTGTCTTGAAATTATGTTAAATTTGGGAAACAATCAGACATTACTTAAAACATTTGCTATAATAAAAGAGGTCTTATGTTTCAGGCTATGTGACATTACATAAAAAAATACTGACTTATTTATGGGTGAGCCAAAATAAAACAACAAAAATGTTTTTTAAAAAGTATACAATAGAATCTGACAGTTATAAATTCCACCTAAAAATTCTCCGGGCCTTGCAGGTTATACTATAGGTTTTACTCTCAAGCTAAGAAAAAACAATGGGAACTGCTTAAAAAGAGATGGCTGTATTTTGGGCCCTAACATAAATTGTACCAAAAAAGAACCAGAAACAATAGAAAGAAATTATTGACAGAATAATACAAAATGAAAAAGGAAAGTATAAAATTACTGTAAATATGTGAACAATTTATCCTGATTCCACAATATATTCTAATAACAAAGAGAAAAAATATAAATGTAATAATAAATTCTATATAAGCAGCAAACGTAGCAAGAGACTGGTGTCAAATAAGGCATAATTATATAAATGTAACCTACATGTACTAGTAAAAGTATGTATGTCTCAGTTATATACAAGAGGCTGTAAGAAGAAAGTTGTACAGTTGTAGGGAGTATTATCTGTTATATAAGGATGAGATGTACAGTTGTAGGGAGTATTATCTGTTATATAAGGGTGAGATGTACACTTGTAGGGAATATTATCTGTTATATAAGGGTGAGCTGTTGTACAGTTGTTGGAAGTATTAGTTGTTCCATAAAGGTGGGTTGTTGTACAGTTGTTGGAAGTATTAGTTGTTCCATAAAGGTGGGTTGTTGCACAGTTGTAGGGAGTATTGTCTGTTCCATAAAGATGAGTTGCACAGTTGTAGGGAGTATTATCTGTTTCATAAGGGTGAGCTGTTGTACAGGTGTGGGAAGTAATTCTATTTAGAGTGTGTTTTTTCAAGTTGGAAAATCAAGTTTCTCAATTTGAATGTGAACTTTGAAAATATATTTAAATAAGAAATGAATATGATATTTTTGTATAATATTCACACTCCTATCAGTATATCAAATACACATACAAGTATAAAGTGTTGATCTCAAAAGTGCACTGTTATATAGGCCCATCTTCTTACTGTGAATACACATATACTTTTCCCATACATTCTCCACAGACAGTCTCAGGGTTATCAGCAGCACTTGCAGAGAGACAGGCCATGTTTTTTCTCTCTCTCTCCCTCCTCCCCCTCTTCTCTTCTTCCTCCTCCTCCACTCCCCCCCTCCTCCTCCTCCTCCTCCCGCTGCAGCCTGTCCTGTTGATCAATGGGGAAGTTCTTGGACCTCAACTATTAATCAGGCCCTATCGGCTATCTGTCTGCAGAGCCAACCAATCACGGCGCTCCGACAGCTAGGCCCATGAAAAATGTGGCCCGGCGGATTGGGGGAGCGAGTGGAGAGGGGGAGGAGGAGGAGAGGGAGCGGGAGGAGAGGTGGGGGTTCAACAACTGCACTTTTGAATTCCTAACATGGGCAGGAGCACTGAAGGTATATTAAACGCATTTGGTGATTGAAAGATTGAGATGGATCTGACGCATTTTCCTTCTGGAGTTTGGGTCGTTTGGGCTGTTCACTTAGAAGTGCAGGTTTCTCTGAGAAAGAGTTGGAAAAAGGCTGGAAAAAGACCGCTTCCTGTATCCTCTTGTGAATTAGGAAAACAAGAATTGAAAGTGAAACATTGTCGGAGATTATCTTCCCAACTTAATACGTGATCAGTGTTAGGAAGTAACTGAATACATGTACCGAGAACAGTTACGTTTTCAATTTCACTTTTCTAAAATCAAAGAAATACTCAGAAAAAGAGAAAGCCCTGCTCTTGTGGTGTGTACATGTGGGACTTTTCCTTGTCTAATGAGTGACAGGAAATGCCAAACAAACCGTGAAACAAATAAAAAGTTGTTTTTAATCAGTTTTTACGCCGTTATAAGTGCAAGTTGATGTCAAAGTATTCCAAGTATTCCAAATGCATTGAATGTATCGGAATAAATTACAAAATACATGTTTAATGCAGTTTTTAGTATTCAGTGTAAATACATTTTCAAAGTGTTCTTGCCCTCGCTGCAAATGATAAACTACTAAAACTATCCAAATTGCAGCATTTATTTTATTTATTTCCTTATATATGTATAATATTACATTGATGCATGCATTCTTACTTCTACATACCAGAAAATTTGGGACTAAACAGAGGTAAACCAGAATAAACCAGGACCAAAACCAGGAAAAGTCTACATCAGGACTAAACCACATGAGCTTAAACCAGGGCCAGTTCACCAAGACAAGTGGAAAGACACTGTAAGAACTCTTGGATGACAGAATTCCAGGTTTTCAGTGGCCTGAGTGAAAACATAATATGCATATTCACAAATGACCCTTTTTGGTTTTGTTTTACTTGTCCGTGTGTTATCGGAGAGACACACGGACCAAACGGAAAAGGGAGTAAACCAAAAATGACGTGAAGCAAATATCTGAAAATTTTATCTGACCGTTCGTTCTTTCTTTTTTTTTTTTACCAGGTGACGTTCTGAAGCACTCACAGTTTCAGTTCTATTATGTTTTTTACAGATGCGCTACAGATGCGCTATGTAATATTTTTGGGCAGTATCCATGGAGATGTTATCACTTTGCCTTGGATAGTCCAAAGTATGGCATTAAACACATACATGCATCTTTTATTCATTCAATTGTAAAAAAAAAAAAAAAAAATACCTTGATAAATCTGCATTTGTAACTTGGCCTGGACCTTCACTTGTGACTGTGGAGCTGGATATGAAAAGTTGGTACACCTTTCAAGGTTTGTTTCAGTAGACGTGGTTTGTATCTCTGCACCATCTGAACCTTCGTCATTTCACAACAATCCATCAGAATTTTTTGTTTCAAAATGTTTAATTCCCAAATATATGTTTTTAGTTCTGTTAGTGGGCATTGTGATTGGCCTGTCATTTAACTGTTATCCTGAACTGGTACAGTGTTAAAGGGGAATTCCGGCACATTTGAAGCTAAAGTCCATTGCTAGAGGTGGTCGAATTCTGTCAGAAGCCAAAAAAACAGCACAGATGAGTGTTGCCTCGGTGGAGATCTCGCTGTGGCAGTGAGTCTGTTAAGGCAACAAACTAGCATAGTGAATTGGGCAAGTTCTTAGCTTCCAGGTAAAACGCCAATTTGTGCAGAAGAGGCTTAACACCACTTTCTAACCAATCTTACAGCAGCAATGAGTCTAACAAACAAAACACTCTGCCTGGTTCACTCATTAGTGTCTGGAAACGTTATAAAACCTACCTTGTCGATTTCCCACTGCACATGCGAAAGCCCAAAAGATTCGATCACCGATGTCGTTTCTAATCCCATTTATTTACGAGTGAATTATATATTTTTGAAAAATGGCAAAAAATACATTCCTGAACCATTTTCTTTCAACAACTTTCAGTTTCTATTGTTCTTCACTGTCAGTAGTCGATTCTCACTTGTTGCTTCTGGCGGCTCGAGCCTCTCGCCGTCACTGGAGTCTTTCTGGAGGGCTTTCACATGCGCAGTGGGAAATCAACAAAGGTAAGTCTAAGGCTGCTTATAAAGTTCTTCTATAATGTTTCCAGACACTAATGAGTGAACCAGGAAGAGCGTTTTGTTTGTTAGACTCGTGGCTGTTGTAAGATGGGTTAAAGTGGTGTTAAGCTTCTTCAGTGTGAAGCAAATTGGCATTTTACGTGGAAGTTAAGAACTTGCCCCCATCACTACACTAGTTTGTTGTCTTGACAGTCTCACTGCCACAGTGAGATCTTGGCCAAGGCAACACTGATCTGTGTCGTTTTTTGGCTTCTGACAGTATTCGATCACCTCTAGCAACGGACTTTAGCTTCAAACATGCCGGAGTTCCCCTTTAAAATAGATACATCTCTAATACATTATCCACACTAGTGAGCTCTCCTCTCTATTCCCCTTTTGCCCCTTAAATGCCCCAAAACCTGACGTAATGGATAGGACAGACCATAAATATGAAAAAGACTAAATTATATATGAAGGAGCAGTGCAAGACAAACAAATGTTCAAATAATTTAAAGACCCTGTACCCAATTTTGTTCCACATACACTGCAAATTTCTCTGATTTGGCCAAGATTTTAACACTTATATCAGGTTATTCATCTTGTTTTCACATTTATGATCTACTAGTTCTGAGGCTGCTTAGTTCTAGTCTAGAGGTAATTTATTTTAAGATTACTTGTGAAGTCAAATAATCTGTCCATGCAGCAAGATAATTTCAGTACTCTCAAGTAATTTTCTGATAGATTTAAGTTATATCTTAAGTTTTTTTCAATGTAAATCTGAGTAAATTTTGTCTTGTACAGATACATTGCATAAGCAGCTCTTGAAGTCAGTGTAAGTATGCAGTGTTTAGTGTCTGTATCTCATTCTAAAGGATCTTATAGCATGTTAGTTGTTGTCAGCTCCACTCTCTGGCCTCTGAAAGTTGTGAAAAGTGCTTATAAACTCCTTGTGGTGAATAATAAGGATGCTCTGAATGCATAAGGTAAGTGACAAATAACTTTGGACCAGTGCAGTTAACCGCTTAAAATGAACTAGTTCTGTTTTTCACATTTTTAAAGCTTCTATATTAAACAAAATGGCTGTTGTGAGTTTTAAATCATGTTAAAATGTTGTTACCTCATCAAAAACAGACCTGGAGTTGTGTTTTGTTTCATTCACACACATGTAACCTTTATTATCAGCCTCTCTTTCTTGTTCTGTAAAGCACTTTGAATTACTTTGTGTGTGCATTGTGCTTAGGGAGACTAGATTTTCAAATAAAAAACTGGGACATCCCCGTTTTTGTGGTGGTTGGTTCTAATAAAACTGTGAAAAAAGCGGAATTAGAGAAAATTGTTGCACTCGGCCCATTCATGACGAACATGTGAGTCAGTATAGTCACGTTTTTGTTGTGTTTTGGTCATTTTTAAGCAGCTTTTCTGTATTTTACTGAAACACATGACAGTTTATACCTCTCTTTACTGTTGGCAGGGATCAAATAGGTCAAAAATAGGGACATTTCTTGTATAAAACTTGGACAAATCAGTGGTTTTGGATAAATCTGCTTGGACAGGGGACTCAAAACTGGGACTGTCCTGGGTAAATAGGGTTGTCTGGTCATGCCAATTGTGCTATACAAATAAACTTGCCTTGCCTTCCCTCTAAATCTCAAAATGTTCTGTTCCACCTTGTGATGTCATGTTGAGGTAGATTTTAAGTGAACAGTTACCGTTTACCTTTTGTTTGTTGTTTGTTTTCAGTAGAGATAGTCAATTCAAGGGCTGAAATCATCCAAATGATTCTACTGAAGGTGCATGTAGCACTTCCTGTATTACCACATGACATCACAAGGTGGAACACAGAGATTTTTGTTTGAGGGAAGAACCCAAACGCCTAAATCTGCAGCGTTAAACATGCGTGAATGAAACAAAACACAACTCCAGGCTTGTTTGCGATGAGGAAACAACATGAGAACATAGATCAGAAGTGTAGTAGCCCCTTTAATGAGGTAGTTACGGTCACTCTTTAAAGCTCCACTGTGTAACTTTGCCCTTGGACCTCACCTGTGTCTGTGGACTAACTCCGGCGCTGTCCTCGGCTTCATCAGCGCCGCTCCATCCCTCCTGTGCATAATCACCACCATCACACTCATACATTCACATCTTATTGCCATGATTAGATTACTGCTAATGCTATTACACCGCTCCCCTCTTTCTCTCCTCCCTCTCTCCCTCTCTTTCTCCACCCTCTCTCCCTCTCTCCCTCATCATGGATTTTTCTTGTAGATCTTATTAGCGTGTGATGGCAAGCAGGTCTGTGGATTTATGAACCCCAGAGTCCTCTCCTTTAATCTCCTGGCCCCTCTCCTCTTCCTCTCCTCCGCTCCTCTCCTCTCCCTCGTTCTTGCCTTCCTGTGTCCATCCATCCATCATTCCCAGGGCTGCACCGGCGGAAGAGAATTAATCCAGCGCTCCCATCTTTCAAAACCCGCGGACAGAAGAGGAGGTGAGGGAGGAGAGGAAAGCGTAGATTAGTTTTCATAATATTTCTGCAGTGTTGTGGAGAGACAGGTGTTATGTATGCAGATGCACCCGAGTCAAAGGGCTACGGGGTTGAGATGGTAATAATAACAGTGATAAAGATCATATGGCGGGGGTCCGGGCAAATACGGCTTTGTCATAATTTGTTTGTTTATGCAAATGTGTTTTCATGCTGTGAAGGCAACTAATGTCTAAAAAGAAACAGATGCAGGATCACGCCGCATGTAGTTGTAATTTAGAGCTGGATTTTTCAATCGTGATGAAGGATGAGACGTCAACGCTAAAAAGTCCAGATGACTTTTCAGAGCTGGTACACTTTAAAGGTCCTATATGACGCAAATTGGAATCCTGTGGGTTTTTAGCCAGGTTTTTAATGCTGTGAGCTCATTTGTTTCATTCACACATGTTTGAGTGACTCTTTTTTATTAATCTGTCTACATCTCCAAAGCTTAAAATGATCGGTTCCATTTTTTTATGTCGTGCAGTGGTAGTTTTCCAAGTTAAAAACTGCCTTTTACCTTTAGTTCAATCATTCCAGGGCTGAAATTATCCAAATGATTCTAGTGATGGAGTTTAAAAACACAGTGGAGCACTTGTATTGAGTGTTTTTTGTTTAGGAAAAGTTACACAATGCACGTTAAAAGCAAGTACACAAAATGTACAAATCACAAGACAGAGGCATGTGCTTTTCTACACTGCAAATTTCTCTGATCTGGCAAAGATATTAAAACTTCTATCAGGTTATTCATCTTGTTTTCAGATTTATTATCGACTTACTAGTTCAGAGGCTGCTTCATTCTAGTCTAGAGGTGGTTTATTTTAAGATAACTTGTCCAGTAAAATGATCTTGCTGCACGGACAGATAATTCCACTGCTTTTAAGTCATTTTCTGATAGATTTAAGATTTATATCTTAAATTTTGGCCAAGCTTTTGTTTTTTTTTTACAGTGTAACTCCCAAACGGACATTCCGGAATTTTGGACATAAGGCCTCATTTCCTAGAGTGTTGGAGACGTGTGGAGACACTTTTTTAAAAATTCCATCCAGTCCTTGTGTTTGCAGAGGTTGCTGATGCTACGCTAGTGCATGTTAATGGTCATAGTCCTTCTGCCACTAAAAACAGTCTTACCCACTCCACAGAGCACCAGAGGCAAATGTGTTATAACTCCAGACTGTCCATGTGAATGTCTGTGTTGATAGAATAATTTTAGAAGTAAAACTAACCTTGCATTTGAAGGATTTATGTCTTAGCAGCAACAGTGAGTTGCACTTCCTGATAGAAGCTTGGCAGCGGCGGACTGATATATGAGAAAATAGTCCCTCAACATGAGGCGATTTATGAGATACAACGTTAGTTTTATTTCAAACATTATTCTATCGACACAGACATTCAAATGGACAGTCTGGAGTTCTAATAGTTTTGCCTCGGGTCTGTGGAGTGGGTAAGACTGTTTTTAGTGGCAGGTCAACTATGGCCATTGACATGCACTAGTCTAGCACCAGCAACCTCTGCAAATACAAGGACTGGATGGAATATTTTAAAAAGTGTCTCCACACGTCTCCAACACTCTGGCTCACGAGGAAATGAGGCCCTATGTCCAAAATTCTGGAATGTCCCTTTAAAAATAAAATAAAACCTTATGAACCAAGCTACCACAGATAAGTTTAAAGGTGCATTGTGTAACTTTTCTGGTGGCGGTTCCACCAAAAGCTTTTCTTCATGACAAAATTGCTTTGTGTGAAATGTTTCACAGTATGGTATTAAACCTTTTGATCATCATGGAGACCAAACCAGACCAAGTTACAGGTTAGATTTGTGGAGAGGCGACCCCCGCTCACAGTCACAATATCTGTTTTTTCGGTATTTTCAGTTATAAAACCACTTGTAATTGAACACATGTAAGGTAGAGCTGTTTAAAGTCATTGCGTGGAACATTTGAAGCAGAGAAATGACAAATCTATAGAAACAAGCACACTGCAAAAAAGCTTCAGATATAAACACTTAAATCTATCAGAAAAGGACTTAAAAGTAGTGAAATTATCTGTCCAAGATTATTTTACTTGACAAGTTATCCTAAAATAAACTGGAATGAAGCAGTTTTAGAACTAGTAAGCAGATAAAAAATCTGAAAACATGATGAATAACCTGATATAAGTTTTCAAATCTTGGCCAGATCAGAGAAATTTGCAGTGCAGATGATGGACCAACCAAAAAATTACACAATTCACCTTTTAAATCAAGTAGACAAAATCTACAAATCACAGGAGAGAGGCGCATTATTTTCAAACCCTTAAAAATAAAACATGATTGAAGCTACCGCAAACAACTTTAAACGAAAACATTTCTGTACAACTTTTTCAAACGTGGCTGCGCACCAGAGCCATGCCTCACTCGCCCTTCTATATTTCACCCTTTGCTTTTACGCAGAGACAGATGGAGAATCCAATAAGCTGTGGGCCAATCCATTTCCACGAGCAGGACTTTTAATGAGCGCGCAGCTTGTGGGCCTTTAACTCTTTTTTAAAACAAAACAACAACAAACAAGGCGAAGCAAAAGGACCTAAAACCAAATCATTCTTCTTACTTTTCCCCCCTTAAGACCGGCCCGGCCCTCCCCACCCCGTCCACAGTCCAGTGACAGGTAGATTAAGGGTCTTGATAGATGCGCGTCCCTGTATCTCGCTCCCTCAACCCCCTCTCCTCCTCCTCGTCCTCCTCCTCTTCTCCTCTCCTCCTCCTCCTTCTCCCTCCTTTCGGTATATCCATCATGGCCGCCGGTGTAATTGCGAATGCGTAGAGCTGGCACAGGGAGCCCCCATCCATCTCCTTAACAACAAACAGTCAGGAGGACGGATGGCGAGGCACTCTACAGTTAATCTCCATCTATAAAGGGGGAGGGAGGGAGGGAGAGAGAGAAGGAGGGAGGAGGAGAAAATAACAGAAAAAGGTACAGAGGCTTGTGGTATAAACAAAGCAAGATGGCTATGATAAGGGGGGGAAATATGGCTTGGGTTTTGAGTAAAAAGGTGCTTCCTAAACCTGACCTTACTTCACCCAGCAGACCCCGGTGTCCCATTTGAGCGCTGTTTAGTCTACCGCTTTACTATCTGATTCTATTGCAAATATTAGTTACTTGTTGATACTGGTACATTCAAAACTACAATATGGTAAATGAAGATAGCGAAAAGAGAAAATAAGTTGTCAAAATGTTATCTACAAAAGAAGTAAAAGCCATGTGTGGATGTATAGTAGCTGAAGCGTCGTTTCTTTTATACGAATATAAAAAATGCAAATGCAAAAATGAACTGTTTCCAAGTGTACAGTGACATATGGAAAGATTGGAAGTGGCTCAAAGATATAGGAAATCTAAGAAAATAGCTGTGCATTATTGTGTTTATCTAGTTTTTAGATTATGTTTTACTCTGCAGGGGTGGGCAATTATTTTTCCCATGGGGCCACATGAGAAACAGAAAATATTGTGGAGGGCCGGGCCAAAATGCTTCACTCAATGTTTCTGCATAATATTAATTGTATTTCCTAATAAATAGCAGTAAATAGAATTGTTTTAACGCGCTGGTCAGACTGGTAAGAGTTTATGTTATGACTAAGCAATGAAAAAGTGAGGCTGCCTTACAAAAAATGTCATAAAAAAAAAATAAATAAAAGCAATGCAGCTTTATTCCATGCATGAGGTAAAATGCTAAAATATGTTTATTTTCTAATTCCAAATTGTCTTAAACGGGCTGGTCAGAGTCATCCAAAGGGCCGTATGTGCACAGACTATGTGCTTTACTGTGATTTACGATTAAAGGAGCATTTACTTATTTATGTATTTTGCACGTGTATAACATAACCATAAAAAAAACACACTAGATAAAAAATTACGTGCGGGAAGAGGCAAAAATCCCAAAAGGGCCAATATATTAAAGCCTCCACCTTATGAATACATTAAAATGGAACATTATAGCTGTGCATTAACAAATAACATACATTTACACACCTTAGATTAAAGACATTTGATTCAAACATGGATTAAAACACAATGAAACATCTACAACTGAAAGGTTATCAAACAACATGAAATATCAAACATTTCCTCATTCCTCACTGTGTAACTTTTCTGGTGGATAATACACCTCTTGCTTATCTTCATAAAAATGTTATAATATATTTGACCAGAATGTTCCACTGTACGGCATTCAGCGTATCTATCTTCATGGCAACAAACAGGTGGAAACGCTAGGCCTAGTTACAGGTCAGGTCTGTGAAATGATGACCCCCTCACAGTAATAATAATGTATGTTTTTCCAAGTATTTTTTGCACTGTTAAACATATTAAACAAATTAGTTTAATGCCATACGGTGGAACATTCCAGGCAAAGAAATAACATCTCCATGGAGACAAGCTGCCACTAGAAAAGTCCTGTAAATCTGGAAAGAAAATACTACTTTTTTTGATTAAATACTCATTGGTTGGGGGTCCGTCACCTGCTTGTTTCTATGGAGATGTCATCGCTCTGCCTGGAATGTTCCACAGTGTGACTTTAAACATCTCTATCCTATTTTTATTGAATTACAAGTGGTTTTATAGCTCAAAAACACCTAGAAAAACAACATTCTGACTGTGTTGGGGTTGTCTCTCCACAGATCTGACCTGTAAACTTTATCTTGTTTGGTCTCCATGACGATAGAAAGGTTTAATGCCATACTGTGAAACATTCAAGACAAAGCACTAACATCTGCATGGAGAGAAGCATTTGAAGGGCCCTCCGCCAGAAAAGTTGCACAAAAAAAAAGTTTACAAAAAAATGTTACAGGTTGAAAAAGATTCCTCTACAAACTTGATCAAAACTCAAAAGCAGAGTTATATCTAGAAGACGTGAACTTGACGCTAGATTAGAGCAGTAGCTGAACACGCCGTAAACTTTTAAACACAAATTGAGATATACGAGGCAAAGCGAACAAGGATTGCCAGATCAAAACTATAATTTACAATCGTCAGTATTTCTAAAATTGATCAAACCTCCACAAACCTTTCACCAATCTATCCTTAAATCTCGCTCGGCTGAAAAAAAGTAAAGAAAAAAAAAGTTTGTGAACTGCCAAAGCTGGTCGATTTAGGAGCGGGGCAGAAGAAATGGAAGGAGGGTGCAATATTTATGTGGATATGACCAGACGACCCCGGTAACAGGAGAGGTGCAGGCCCATAAAGTGCACTCGCTCCCCCCATGGCCCTCCTGTCTCCCCCCTCTCCTCTGCTCCTTCCAGTGCAGGTGGTTGGGGGCACGACTCCAGCATGTTTAAGGTGTTTGAGTGAGGTTGCTTATAGGTCACGGACGCCATATTTTCTTAATGGCAAAGTCAGTGGAGTCAACAAGGCAGGGTGGGCCCGGATCCTTCTCATGTGAGCTTGAATAACAGATATTTTTTCAAACCCGGGGAGTAGAATTTGATATGTGATTGAACTGCTGACTTTTTGAACTGGGAATGGTACAAGTGCACTGGTTGGATTGCTAAATGTGTGACAGGATTCAAGACATGCTAGTTTAAGGCCATAATACGTAACGTTTTAGCCAAAGAAGTAAAATAAAGGCATGTTTATTGCACTGTAAAAACTGTGAGCGGGCTTGCATCTCCACAACCCTAACGCCCCGATTACATGTACACGGGTATTTTTAAAAACAAAGATATTTCCCTTCATTTGTACTCATCTTTTACACACAAACGGTGAATTTGCCTCTGAAAACTAATCTTTCTAAAAAGCTAGGGTGGAGATTCTGGAAAATTATTGTTTCGTATTTGCGTGTGAAGTGAGATAAACAGAGTTTTCGGAGCTGACGTGCCAAAATACGGCTCATGTTTCCCTTTTGCTCTGATGATGATCATGGAAGCATTCAGAGTTGCATTTCTTCTGCTGCAAACACTTTTCATGTGTTTCTATTTGCAGACACAGCTGATGTATCATATCAATGACCAGAGATGAATGAGGGCTCGAGCTCAGCAGTTTTGCCACTTCTCCCTCCTACTCGAAGACCCAGTTGTGTCGGTTTTGGGTCCGACCTGGGCGGACCGCTGTCTGGTGGGATCTTTTTGAAAATGAAGTGGTTGTCCTGGTGCGGAGGAGGGTCATGAAAATTTTAGGACATCGGGGTCATCACTACTTCAGATTTGTTTTCAGAGGCAAATTTGCTGTAAAAGATGGGTGCAATGACGGGAAGTGTCTGTTTTTACAAATACCCGTGTATGTGAAAACTTTTTTGAAAACGATGCTATGTGCACAATGTTATTTTGGCAAACAGAGGGAGGGAAATATTTGTTTCTCAACATATCCGACTGTGTGTAAAGGTAGCCTGACTCTTATTTAGCCTAAAGAAGAGCCTGCTTGTTTCCATAGAAATGTGGAGTTCCTTTGGCTATAACATGTCCATGGACAATGTTCCAAAGTATGGTTTTAACTTTCTATTTCCACCGAATCATGTAAGTCCAGAAGGTTACTGTCCCTTTAAGCCTGAACACAAAAAACCCTGTAGTACATGTATTTGGGTTGTCCTGTTGAAAATCTGACTTCGATTAGACTTTTTCTTTGTCAAACTTTGAAAAGGTTTCTATGACAAATGATAAAAAGGGGTTTGCAAGAAAATGCTAATAATCTAAATTGTTTTTTTAAGTGTGCTTTGTTCCACAGTATGGCATTAAACCTCGCAATTAACAGTTACAGTCTTTATTTAAAAAAGAAAATACCTTGAAAAACATGTATTATTACTGTGAGGACACTGCTCACCTCTCCTCAGCTCTAAACTGTAACTCGACATGATGGCGTCACCTGCTTATCTTGATGCAGATAGTTCAGTTTAATGTCATACTGTGGAACATTCTAGGCAAAACAACAACATCACCGTAGACACAGGGTCTGTAAATAAACTAAACTGTAAATGTAAAACTATTATATTAAAGTAAAGCTTAAGTTTACTGTGTGAGAGCTAATTCTTCTTCCAGGTTGGAGATTGGACGTCCTTGCATCAAATAAACTGGATTTCTAACTCAACAAGGGGATTACTGACAGATGACTTGTGCACTGTGGCGTAACAACTGCAGCTCACCTCAGCATAAAGTCACTAAACATTTTTCAACTTTAATTTATTTCCTTAAACATGCACCAAATCCTCCTCCAGCGCACTGAGGTAGTCCTGAGTCCTGACCGGGCCGCGCTCAGGACGGGCTGCGCTGTGCCACCCGCTGCTCCTGACAGGTTACCCCAGCGGCTTTGAAGGACGGGGCAAATTTCTCCACAGGGAAAGTTATCTGTCCAGCCAGAACCACACGCTTTGACAAAACTTCACAAAGACGAGTGGGTCTGGAGCTGTGTCCTGTCTCCCTGATTTCAGAGGGCATGATTGACAGGCAGATTAACCAATCAGAGCGATGCATGGTCTGTTTCGGGCAAAAACATGGAGATAAAAAGTCCAAAAACAACAACAACAACATAAAGGACTGAGAAACAAAGCGTATTTTTGCAGAATCACCAATCAAAGCATAAAACTATTATACAAGTATATACTATATGACTATTACTTATCTCAGGTAAAAGAAGTTATATATTTTATTCTGAACGATAAAGGAATTTTGGAGAGATGTCTTCTGCCTTTCAGAGACGCCCTACAAATTAGTGGCTGTAATTGGATTGTTTGGGCAAATTTGATTATCCACAAGGGAAATTACTTGGATATAGTAGCTCACATGTCAATAACAAAAGAGAAATGGGACTAATAAATTCTAAATAACTCGCAAAAATAGCAAGAAACTGCAGGATTTTCATGCTCTATAGTCCGGTTGCTGTCCCTTCTCAAACAGAATATAGAAAGGACTGGCGGGTCAGGCTACCAATAAACCGTACCTTAATCCTAACCTTATTTCTCTAAGTGTGTCTTCCTAAACCATGATCATTGTAGGGAGGTATCACAACTTCCACCTGTTTTTCAGCGTTATGTATCAGACCTCTCCTCTCTGTACTAAAGCAGCTCCCTGTTGAGCTGAAGTTTCCTGTTTTTAGCCCTGGGCATCGCCTGCAGTGAGGCCCCACTTACAAGAGATGCACTGACACTAACCTGCACCATAGACTGTAGATATAAATGGACAGACTTACCTTCTAGCTGCTGTCTTCCAAACAGGAAGTAAGCATAGGCACGTTTCCGGCTCTGTTTCCAATTAACTTTACATTGAAAAATTGTCACTCCTCTTTCTGTAACTGCTTCACTAAGGATTTTTTGGTCTTAAATGTTTGTAATAACCTGCATGATCCTGGTGTTTCTATGTCGTTATTTTGTCTGTAACTAAACTGTCGTTGTGTCCTTAGGCAAGACACTTCACCCACATTGCCTACTGTGAAAGTGATGTGTGTGTGGCCAGGACTCCCTTGAAAAACAGATTAGTAATCTCAATGGGACTTTCCTAGTTAAATAAAGGTTAAATAAAAAATAAAAAAATCCTATTCCTAATAAGGCACTCAGCTCCAATTTTCAATGTAAAGTCAATTGGAACTAGAGTCTTTTTTATTATTAATATTATTTTATTTATTTACTCAACATACTCAAATACACAGTCAATTAAGGCAGGGGGCAATCAGGGGCGTGAAAAACACACAATCACTACCAAATCACACAAATAACACATACGATACACAGGTCGACATACAACAGCCAGTTATACAAGAGAAAAAACTTAAATATACCAAATAAAATAAAGTACAAGACTGGAGACTGGTATGTTTTAATAGCTTTTTGGTTTTTGATCTGTTTTATTGTCTGGAAATATTGTCGTATTTCGTTATTCTAGTGGTGACCAAGTAGTTTATTTTGAGTCCATTTTGTTTTGTGTATATGATATTTGACCAGCGTGATGAGAGTCTGAATGAGCCAGAGTCAATGGAGCCGGGAGCGTGCCTATGCTCACTACCTTTTTGTCCATTTACTAGTATATATACAGTCTATAATTCTGAATATGAACGGGATCTTAACCTTACTTTGATAAGTGTTGGCACTGACCCACTGTATACACATCACAACCTGCACAAAAAGCCAAATCCTGAAGCAAACAGAAGTCCTGGGTGCAGAGGTGGGTGCAAGGGTGGGAGGTTAATGCAGACTTGGGTGCAGTAAGGTGCTCTAGGCCTTGACAGCGGTGACAAATAACTGCAGCAGCCTTGACATGCTGAATGGTCGACAGTGATCCAGGAGATGGATGGAGGAGGAGGAGGAGGAGGAGGAGGAGGAGAGGGGAGCTGCCTCAGAAACACTGGTGTAAAATACAGGCAAATGTGCTCAGGACGGGGCAGTGTGGGGACAGGGTTAGGGTCTGGTGGTCTGAGATTTAGACTTAGACAAACTTTATTGATCCACAAGGGGAATGATTTGGGCGCAGTAGCTCACACGTCACAACAAAATATAGCAAAGATATAAATGGTAATAATAAATTCAAAATAAGTAGTAAAATAGAAAGAAAGTGGTGTCAGACAAGGCAAGAACAAGTAAAAATAAAATATGTTCTTGGGACTGATTGGTAGCCACACTGATTGGTGACCTGTCCAACTCGCTCCACACACTTTGAAAAACTGAGGAGTGGATCTGGAGCCTGATCACGTCTCCCTGATTTTAGAGGGCATGATTGAGAGGTGGATTAACCAATTAGAGAGATGCATGCTCTGTTAACATGCTTGCTGCTTACACATGCATGCTGCTTACACATAAAAAAGAGAAAATCTACTTAATGGAGAGAGAAAAAGTGCAGATTTTTACTTAATTAACCAAGTACCAAAGGCTTACTTATCTCAGGTAAAAGAGGTTATAGATTTTGTTCTGAATGATGCAAGGATTTTCGAGAGATGTCTTCAGCATTGGAGAAACACATGATACAAATTAGTGGATGTGGGTGGATCTTCTCAAGTTTGGGCGGAGGTTTTTCACATTCTATGATCTGAGTCCAGTAGCCTGACTCATCAGGCGGTTTCACTTCATAGAAGTGGTGTCCAAGTAATCGCCAGAGTGAACATGAGCATTGTCGTTTCTGTGAGGTGAACTTGTGAATTAAAGGTACGATAAAAAAATTTGAAGTTCTTATTTGACAAAGGAAGTCCAACTGAAGATAACATCTGTAGTCTGCTATCACAACTCGGGTTGGTTCTGGCCAACACACTGCTTCCCTGATTGGCCAGTGCGCCGACTACAACTTCCGGGGTTCTTGCAAACCTCCGAGTGTGTTCTGATTCCTGACTAGTCACTGGAGAGAAATAAAATTGAGAGGAGGCACTAGGTGCCGCCAACCTGGCTATGAGTCCAGACCCTTCTGGATTCAAACAGAACAGAGAAGAGACTGGCTGGTCAGGCAAACTGATTGGCAGCTTTGGTGTCAGGGTAGTTGTAGTAGCACCTGACTACCACAAGGGAGCAAATAAAAACACAATACAAATAGAATGAACTTGTAGCCCTTCAGAGTCCCTTTGTTACCAAGTCACAAATAATCTGCATAAATTGTTGTTTTGCTTATTTGCATATTAAAGGTAAATTATCTAACTTTTCTTCTCTGTGTGTCTGCGTGGAGATGCCATTGCTTTGCCTGGAATGTTCCACAGGCCAAGTTACAGGTCAGATCTGTGGAGAGGCATGTCTGCTCACAGGAGTGCATGCTTTTTAAAATATTGCAAAATTGACTGAAAAGCATGAAATTAAGTACTGCTGGGTAAACACATTTAACATCTCCAAGGATACAGCATACATTGTATTTTCACGAAAAAGTGACATAGTACACATTTTATTTATGGTGTGTGCTTTGTTCATTCTCAAAACACCCTTAATTTGGTTTGCTCCACCCCTGTAATCATACAAAATAAGTAATAGCCAGATGGTAATGGCAAAAAGTAAAGTAATTGGGATAATTATCGGCCTTCATTATGTGATTATGCGGTTGCAATAACTTAATTACTTTTATTAGGAGAGACCCACTATTGGGTTTGGAAAAACGGTCCTATATCACACAAAACTGACTCTTGTGAGCTTTAAGCTATGTTATAATGTTGTTACTGCCTCTTCACACACACATGTTTGAGTAATTCTTTATTATTACATAAAAAGCTCAAAATTCTCTCCGGGTATGTGGATGATGAAGAAACATTATCACATAGATTCTAAAATAACGTAATATGGGCGCTTTAAACTACCCAAATGCACTTTATACCACTAACCCTAACCCATATTTTAGTCACAATCACACATTTTTATGTATCTGGTTGCATATTTTGTATACTTTGTAAATAAAACAAATAAAATAATAGTTTTGTATCCTTGGGTTTGTTTGAGTTGCATGTTTGAGTGTTTTTCTTCAACATTTGCGTTCAACTTAATGCGTTGCAGTTTAGCACCATCTTCCCAACATATGCTGTCTTTAAACAGGCCTCATTAACATCGCCTCGCGGCTATAAAGTTCGGTGTTTTCCCCTAAACATGAGGTGAAGTGATAAAAGTAACACGTCCCCCTGTGTTTGTGATGCAAATGGCCCTAATCTATGTGTTTAGATTATCTCTAACATACCTTAACTGGTCAATTACAGAATAAGATTTATGGTATAGCAATTAGATAACAGTTGGATAGTATAATGACCTAAAGAAAAGCAAATCCTCCAACATTTAGACCACTTAAAAAACTCTCCCCATTAATAGGCCTATATACAATTAGTGTTACGCATTATTTGGCTAAATGGTGGTTACGAAATCCAATAATTTAAGGTGCCACACTATCTTGAGACGTAGTGACGCATGCGTAAAATAGACTATACGTTATCTATTAATAGTATATACGTGTCCAGAAAACATGATTTTATACAGAAAGTCGAGAAATAAAGGGTTAAGATAGGCTACTTAACATCCCAAGTTTTTATGAATACCTGCGTAAAGTTTAAAGTTGTAAGCTTTTAGGACTATTATTAAGATATTATTATCCTATTACCAGTGAGAAAGTATGATTTGATAAAGATGGTTAAGAATCAGGTTAAGATCTAGCACTTAAAGCTGCCATCGTAACATCCAAACTTTGTGAATGAATGCGTAAAGTAGAGGGTTTTTTAATATTATTAGGCCTATTAGGTTATTAGTAGTATTATTAGCCTATATTGTTATTCAGAAAGTATGATTTTATAAAGATGGCCACGAAATCAGGTAAGCTCCAACACTTTAAGCTGCCACCGTAACATCCCCGCTTTGTGAACGACTGCGTAAAGGAAGAAAGCAACCCTACGTTACACGAATCCACCAGATGACGCACGTTTTAAATGATAATCCTTTTTCATTCACCCTGTTAACAAAGTGAAAACACAGCTTGCATGGCCCTTTCCAGCCCATTGGAGCCGTTTCAAGCCTCTGTTAGCGGCTCAGCGGAGGGGGGCAGAGCTCTGTGATCAGGCCGGCCGGAGAGCAGCACCCTGGGGAGAACAAAGCGCACGGACTGGAAGCGCTGGAAGACCCGCACAGCCACACACCGCATGCCGCCCACGGAGCTGCCTAACCCGGCCTGCTGTTCCCCGCCAAGCCGCTGCTGATTGAAGTGCAGCCCCTCGCAGCGGGACAGGCACAAGGGAAGCGTTTTGAATAATTATTATGTTACTGAAGTGTAATTTACAACACAAGACTGCCAGTTTATAGATATTCCTGTTAGCGTAAAGCAGAACGCCCCTTTCCTCAATTTGCCCCTCGGTTCAAATTAAACTTTCATGCGTAATGGAGGAGTTTTCGCACTTTCTCTCCAAAATCAATCCACAACACGATGGCGTAGAGAGGTGGGCCATGGTGACATTTGACGTTGTGGCGAAAGAAAGCACAATAAAACACTTTAAGAGCTATTACGAGCCTGTAAATTTCTTGTCATCACACATGTTCCCTGCTTATTTATGGCCACAGAGACTTCATTAAAGAGTAGAAGTTCTAATGAAGTTGCCTGTAAATTTTAGAGCTACGTCAAATACGAGTCTAGGGGTAAAACGTGATCAGCCATAGGGCAGATTGAATGGATGAAGTGAGTAATAGTGACAGGAAAGTTTTAAAATGTGTTTATTATTGTATTGAATTAGGTTTCAGATCGATCACTTTTGGGCCAAGTTCTTGTATACTTAAAAATTCTAGATAATAGCCTATAGAATTAACCCAAACCATAAATTATGCAGTATGTAGCCTAATGAAATGAAAGGCCTACATCACTTCTCTAGTCATTTTAATAATACTATGTAAAGAAGAGATTTGTAACACTCTTTATATGCATATTTGGTGTTAGTTGCAACAGTAAAGTTTCAGTTAAAAGTTAAAGCCAAGAGAATAAAAAATACAGTTTTATGACCCAAAAGTGGAGTTATATTATACACTGAAAAAAACAATATGTAGGTAAGTTAAAATGACTTAAATTAAGAACATTTTACTTTATTTGAGTCGATTCATCTTAACAAGTGAAATGATCTGTCAGTGGAATAAGTGTTTTTTCTTAATTCAAGCAACATTTGATTTTATTTCTTATTTTAAGTGTAGTAAGATGTATTTTCATATTTTAAGTACAAAAATCTTGCTGCACTGGCAGATTATTTTACTTGTCAAGCGAAATTTACTCAAATCATGATAAAACTTTCTTAATCCAAGTCATTTTAGCTTGACTAGATTTTGTTTTTTTGCAGTGTAGTACATCTTAACAAATTTATTTAAACCACCACCCAGTATAAGGTGTTTGCTGCTGCCATACATAATTTAACAGTATTTCTGTTTACCAAAGTATCTTTTTTATGTTTCTATAATGGTTAATCCACCAGTAGATGCAAGTATTTTTTACCAAAACAATATCTTTAATGCTAAAATATAACTATTGTTGTTATCCATACATTTTCAAGTTTAATGTTTTCCAAAAATGACACTAAAGCAAGTCTCTGGGAACAGCTAGAAACTATTTGGAACTCAATAACGAAAGAGATTTAGCAAAACTCCCTAAAAACAGTGAAGCAAGAATGCAGCTGTTATCTGCACCACACAAAATATTCACATTTTTGGTTATTATTTCTCAACAAGGACTATTTTTTGTTATTCCAATTGGTCATTTTCTTAATGAATAACAATGAAAGTGTTAATATGAAACAAGTTTTTGATATACCATGAAGTTATTTATGTTTTCTTGTTTTCATGACAGGTGCTCTAATACATTTGTTAACCACTGTATTAATGTGGACTTGACCTAATTCCTACCAACACCTTCATGAAATTGGCATTGGTTCGTAATCCTACACACAATCACGTCACTTGCTATAGCCTACCCAAAGTACTCGAGTAAAGTATCCAGTTACTTTGGAGCAAACTTCAGTGTTGTCGCTGTAACAGGAGAATACAATAGCCCCAGGTCGAGCACAATGGGGCTTATGTGACTTCAAATAGGAGGAAGATTTATCCATAACAAAATCACAGCTACAGATCTCCTCACACCTTTGATTCTTGTGTCTTTTAACTCCATGAGTGGGAGACAATACAGCTGTAATTACTGGGAGGGATTCATTATATCTACCCGGAATTCACAAAACAAGTATTTAGCTTATCATTATCACAAAGATTTAACTTCAAAATAACAAAATAAGTGGCTCAGTAGCCTAGTAGGATAGAGGAA
The DNA here is from genome assembly GCA_034769755.1 of Odontamblyopus lacepedii. Taxonomy (NCBI): domain Eukaryota; kingdom Metazoa; phylum Chordata; class Actinopteri; order Gobiiformes; family Gobiidae; genus Odontamblyopus; species Odontamblyopus lacepedii. Next base: position 31,297,850 of record CM068357.1, read on the forward strand.
AACATCAATGGGTTTCAGAATTATGAGAAATTACGACTGCTGTCATGGTGATAAACAATTTAAAGCAAAATATCACATCTTTTGCATGAGAAAAGTCTTAAGAATGTCACATAACAGAAATCTGAAACATATAATTGGAACTCAATCATGTTTTAAGGAAATTTTTCATGACTGCAAATGGGTTAAACTGGATTAGTGGGTTTATTTATTTAAGAATGAACCTTACATTTAAGTTTGGCAACCTATACTAGCCTATTTCTTTCACCTGGAGTCAGCAGCATCCTTGTTTAGTCTGTCAAATCCAAGGAACAGTAGCCTTTTCCTGGATTTCAGAATGATGGAAAATTTTGGATCTTTGCCATGATGATGAACAGTTTAAAACCAAATATTACACGTTTGAAGGGCCTGAAAATGTTGTATATAAAAGGAAGCTGCATGAGACCCTGAATACATTTGTTTAATGTTGTAATTGATCCGTGAGTATCCGTTATTTTAATAAAATTCATAGCATTTTCTCCCATTAGTCATCTTCTGCATGGACCCACCACGTTATGCGCGCTTGTGTCTTCATACGCCCTCCTCTTATCGCATTAATTGATTGCCCGAAGTCCTATATTACTCGGACTACATCATATCCCACTCCCGCCGGCCAGTTATCACCATTCACACGGAGTTATCCCCAAGATGACGATCATAATCTGCCTGAAAGTAATGTACCTACAGGCGGAGGCACCAAAGGGTATGGAGTGCGCTTTCAACAGATAAAACCCGACCCATCTTTGGTGATAAAGGCGCGATGGGCAGGGGGAGGAGAGAAAGAAGAGGCAAGGCACGGGTTCAAACGAGGAGGGGTCGAATGCAGAGATGGAGAGAAAGAAGGAGAGGGAAGGAGAGAAAGAGAGAAAGAGAGAGAGACCCCGTCGCGTTTTGACCCGCGCGTCACCACTCCTCCTCCTCCAGCTCTCTGTCTTCTTCTGTAGAGGCTGCGTGCTCCATCGCTCATTCCCAGCCACTGACACATCCTAAGCGGCGACGCACGGACGGACAGCGAGCGAGAGGAGCCAAAAAGGAGAGGGACGATCGCACTGCCGCTCGCCTCCCCTTCTTCTCCCTTCTCGCTTGTTTCGGCTTTTACCCGAGTCTCCGTATCACCGAGCGACCCGCACTTATTACCCCGTCACTAGAGAGAGCTTTACGGGAAGGCACTTCGCTGTTTACCGCCGCCTTTCTTCTTCTTTGTGGACACTATCTCCGGACTCACACGGGACCATCGGCGTTTACGGTAAGAGAGCCATCCTTACGCCCGCCAATGCCTCGTTGTTTACAGCCCGTTTGCGCTCTCAAAGCTAATACCATTTAATTGGCCACTGGATTCCATTGTTATAAGTGCTTTACTACCTCTTAAGATAAGCGTATTATTAACCATTAGCCCCTAAGTAAGACTATTACGCCAATAAAATCTCTAATCCCTTAATGTTGGAACTGTGATGGTCCACTGGGGAGGCGGCTGTTTTGTTTACATTCTTGTTTATTCACCGATGAGCTCATTTTACTAACTTCTGCACGAAGAAGTGTCAAAAAGGCTAATTTTCCTCCCAACTTGCATTTCCAGGCTTTACGCAAAGGAGCAGAGCGGCGAAAGCCTTGTGGAGTAGCCGAACAGAGCATCCCCGTGCCCCCGTGTAAGACTGGCTGTCGAGCCGCATGGATAAGAGGGTAGGTCCCATGTTGGTAAGCTATTTTTTTTAAGATGTTTTAAATTTAAGATGGAAGAGAGGGTGAGATGCACACGCCGATAATTGGGTTAGAGCAGTAAGGAGCAGAGAATGGTTTTAAAAGCATTAATGGACGCCTTACTGCTTGGTTATTACATGAGTGGTCAGTGTGAGAAGCGCAAAACAAGGCCTATGAAGTCACCATTATGGACTGAGACTCGAGAAAGCATGTCAAAAGCACGCACAAGCACACTTTCTGCTTTCTGAACACGCTTTTACGTCAATTACGGCCACTTTTCCATTCACACGAGCTAAACGGTCCCGAATTTGACCCTCCCTGGTGACCGCGAGTGTTGTTGTTGTTTGGTGACACCACTGAGCCGTGACAAGTGGAGATCCGGGTTAGAGGGAGCAGCGTAGGTCATTAAGAGCAAAGGCGAGATGCAACTCCGTAAGTAGGTCAGTGTTTTTGCTACAGTGATTCACAAGCGTGGAGCATGGATGGATGGACGTGAGGATGGTGCACGGAGGCTGGCTGGCATCTTGCTGGCTATAGAAGAAGTGTGTGGGAATATAGGTTTCTGACTGTGTGTAAATATATAACTCATAAGCAAGGAGTGTGCAGTTCTGATTCTCTGATTTAAATTGTCTTCAGTGAGCCAGAATTTAAGCTGGCTTGAAGTTCAGGAGCAAGTCCTTTTTTTGACCGATAATTCAATCATAATGTATACCCATAAATTGTTAAAATCAACCATTTGCAAAGGTACAATGTGTTTTTTATTTGAGGCATATCGTTTTGCCAGTTATCCAAACTTTTACGCATTACGCACAGAGATTTCTCCAACAGTTTCCTCAAGTTTTGCCACAAAAGAGTTAGAAGAATACTTAGCTATTTATTTATCATTTATTTAGTACTGTTTGTTGTATTTATTTACCATTTATATTTAAAATCTGTACTGATATGGTTTAGAGAAAAAAGAAAAGAAAAAAAAGGTCACCACTCATTAACTTTAGCCTGTGGCAGTGTGTAACAGTGTTGGGGTTCTTTACGCATTGGGAAGGGGTAGTCCTGCCAATTAAACACTCCATTTGGTTTTTCCAATTAAGAATTTAGTAAAAATCATTTAGTCAAGGCTTGGTTCTTGCTCTCTGGAGGTGCTGTCCTCGCCGCTCTGTTAATACCGGCCCTTGGGACTTGTTAGCAGTAGCGCACACACGCCTATTAAAGCTGTAAAAAGTTATACACCGCCGCTGAAATAACACAATTAAACCTCGCGATGTGCCGCTGTCCTTCCCTCCCCTGAGCCCTCTTTTACGTGACTTTTGCTCGGACAAAAAGTTGGGGGAAATCCGCGGTATTTGTCATCTCAACGTGTCCCGCTTTGATCCGCGTGACGCACGGAAACGCGATACGGTCCTGGCGTAAAGGGAGACGTGCAACCCGATAGCGGTGATTGTGTTAATAGCCAGCGCACATAAAACTAGAAGGTGTGTGTATAGAGCAAGGGCCTCTCAGAGCAGGTGCTTTTTGTGATCTTGATGACCATATAACGATTTGATTCAGGGCATTTTAGTGTTCCTTTATAGTGGACCATGAACAGTGTTGAGTGCACCATGCTATGAAATGTATAGTATGTAGGCCTACTTTTTATGTTATTGAGTGATCATGCAACAATACAGTACTTATGTTGAATATAAACTGCATCCAACCTCTAATATTTACAATTTGACCATAAGGCTCCCTGTATTTTAAGGCGTTTGGGTGTCAGATTAAAACATACACAAGGATAAATCTTTGTGCAGATAAAAGGCTTAACTTAAATGTAAAATCATATTATTGTATTGTATAAGTGTGTCTTATAAAGTTTATTCGGTTCTTAGTACTCAGGTTAGACCAAAATATTGACAAATTCTATCACAGATCAGGAATTTTGAGTTGTCAAATAAAAAAAAGGTCTCTTTTTTTCTTTTTATAATTCACAAACAGAAGTGATAAGATGAAATGTAAAAGTGCATTTAGATAAAGGTGAGATATGGATTCAGACGTTATTTGAGTATAAAATGTGATATAAATCATTTTGGGTTGCCATGTTCAAATAGATGCAGCGAGTTTACATTGTCTTTTTACGTTTTTTTATTCACAATCAGAAGATTTAAGCTTAATTTTATATAATATTTAGATAAAGGTGCAGTGTGGGTTTGGACATCACTTGAATACAAAATGTGTGTGTCTATTATTACTATTATTTGCCCAAAATGTTATACGAGACATTTTGGGTTGCCATTATCTTAAAACACATGTAACACGCTTCCATTGTCTTTTAACATTTTGCAATTTACAGTCAGAAGATATACGCTTAATTTTAATATTAAATAAAGCTGAGGTGTGGGTTCAAACATCAACATGTCCTGAATATAAAACGCACTCAGTTTGACCAAAATGTTGCACGAGGCATTTCCGTGTCAGTTTAAAACATACGCACCAGGATTACATTTTGCTTTTTCTTTGTTTTTTGCAATTTGCAGACTACATTCTTAAGTGTGCAATTATGTTTAGGTGAGGAGTGGGTTCAGACATCAGTGTGGCTTGAATATAAAACACAATCAGTTGTTATTATTGCAGTTATAGTCAAAATGTTATATATAGGCATTTCAGTTTCAGTGTAAAATGTATGCACCAGGATTAAATTTAGCTTTTTGTTTGTTTTTGCAATTTGCAGACTACAATCTTAAGTGGGTTGAATATAAAACGCAATAAGTCAATTATTCTGGTTATAGTCCAAATCTTATATGGGCATTTTAGTTTCAGTTTTAAACATATGCAACAGGATTACATGCATCCAAAAATGCAGTATACCTTTTCAAATAAGGGTATAAAAGTGATATTTCTGAACTTTTGTGGTTAAAAGTTCAGAAATATCACTTAAAACATTATGGTATTTTTACAAACATAGTTAAATCTTAAAAATATATCAAAATGCAATAAAAAGTGCTAGATTTCATTGGTTTTATTTCCATATAGTATGGAAATTTTACAGTTACATTCATTTTGGAGCAGCCAATTATATCCTATCTCATTTGACGATAAAACATACACAGCAGGATTCACTTTTCGCTTTTTGTTTGTCTTTGCAATTTGCGGACGGCGATCTTAAGTCCACAGTTATATTTAGGTGAGGAGTGGGTTCAGACAGCGTTCAAACATGTTTCGACCACTCTTATCTGGCCACGGTGGGTTTTCCCCTGACCCATCGACACACGTAGCTGTAAATCATAACCCTTTGCCCGCTGAAAGAACACAGTCTGTGCCAAAAAAAGCCTCCGTAGCTGATCAGCACATCTTTTACAGCTTGGTTAAAATAACAGAGGGCACCAGGCAGTTGCTATGTCTGTCTATGGTCCCCCCCCCCGCCCCAGGAGACTGGCTTTCAGGGAGAGAGGGAGGTAAGTGGGGGGGGTTCCTTTAATCCCAAACCCAGGCGAGATTTGCTGACCTGGGCATAGCTCCTCCTGTAGCCGCCTTAGAGACACAAGCTGAACAAATTAGCTCATAACAAACACGTACAGACAAGTGCGAGGGGAAGCAGGGAGCGGGTCTGGTGTCATTGTGTATTTATAATGTAAGGAAGGGCTGCCAAGTGCTACAAGCAAAAGGGTAGTCAAAATATAGTCAAAGATCATTGTTAGGGGAATATAGGCTACGATATTCGGCATGGAGGTGGGAGATACAGTGGAAAAATGGTGTGTCATTGCTGTTTTGAAGATATGTAAAAGAAGGAAACGGCAAAAGCAAAATCTAGTCAAGTTAAGATGACGTGAATTAGGAAAGTTTTACGATGACTTGAGGAAATTTCACAAGTCAAATGATCTGCCAGTGGAATAAGACTTTTTGTACTTATAATATGAAAATACATCTTTGCTACACGACTTTTTACACTTAAAATAAAAAACTGAATCGAACTTTGCTTGAATTAAGAAAAACACACTTATTGCACTGACAGATCATTTGGGTTGTCAAGTTGATTCTACTCAAATAAAGTAAAATGCTCTTAATTTAAGTCATTTTAACTTACCTAGATATTGTTTTTTTCCAGTGTGTAGTGTGTAAGAAAAATATTTTTAAAAGCAGCCCATTTTAAACAAAAAAATTGCAGTGTAACTTTCAAATAAAGGTATAAAGGTAATATTTCTGAACTTTTGTCATTAATTTCTGTTTCATTTGACACACAAAACATAAAAAAATGTTGGTATTTTCACAAACATAGTGTAAATCTGAAAAATATATCAAAAAGCATTAAAAAAAGTGTAAGATTTCATTGGTATTGTTTCCACAGAATATGAAAATTTTGGAGCAGCCAATAATATTCTAATGAAAAAGTAGATATAAGGCAATGTAAACAATATAAAACTTAACATAATTCAAGAAAAAGCACATTTTTATTGCACAGTTTGTACACAGATTAATGATTTATTAAAAAACCTTTTCAAAAATACTAAAGGAAATTGAATGTGATCAAGAACGAAGAGCGCAAATTGAATCCTTGTGGCAGTTTTATTCACAAACAGCACTATTCATCTCAGGGTTAACTCGAACATTGTCAGTAGCACCTCTGCATGTATTTTTATAATAGCGTAATATATTTGTGTGGTGTGGAAGTGCGGAGAGCCTCCTCACAGCGGGTCGCGAGGGCCGACTCAGCACGGAGCCGCTCTGGTTTTAAAAAGGGAGGAGAGAGAGGAGACCGCATTAGCAACAGCCATCAACGCCCACCATCAGATCCCAGCTAATATCTCCTCTTCTCTGTCATTTATAACAGGCAAATAGCAGCATACGGTCTTAACATTAGCATTGCACGATTTTGAAATGAAAAATAACATCATCTGTGATTTCACTGATGAGTATTGTGATTAAATTTGCGATTTGTGTGTTAAAAAGTAGGATTCTGTGTTGATTATATTACCATACTGTACTAACTTTACTTATAAAACACTTTAGAGCTGGTCAAAGTGATGCACACAAACTTAGAAGAGAACATAGAAGGACAATCGCAATTAAAGTCACAAAACAACTACTAAAAAACAGAAGATGCTCAGCAAGACACTCAAGTTCATTAACAACAAGAAACGTACTTCCCACTTGTTAAAAGCCAGTGAAAAAAGAGACGTTTTTAGGAGCATTAACGTTTGAAAGAAAACTGAAATTCTTTGATAAACACATACAAAAATAAATAGCATTTCAGAATATGTTTGCAGAGGTCTGAACAACAACAATTTTCTATAAAAACACAGAGAATTTTCTAACATTTCTATAATTTCAGCTTTCATGAATGTAAAACTATCAGTGTTATGTGGAAATATTCTTATAAACATGCATAATCGATAAGAAAAATGATTCGTTTTTTGAGGGTTCTAAAAAATACCAACTTTTTGCATCGGATTTTCACAATATCTGGAAATTTTTTTGTTTTTCTGTACAATTACCATGCGCAAAATGCAATTCAAATTTGAGTCCACCGTCCTTCTCTATACATCACCATAAGCTGTAAGAAATCTTGTCCAGACATACATTTACTTATAGCTTTTATCACTGCCCTGTCTCATGTTACAAAGCAGTGAGATGTAATTGTGCGCTAATTCTCAACACGCAGACTCTCCATTGGCCAAACACACACACACATACACACACACACACACACACACACCAGAGAGAGACCAGACTTCCAGCTCTTCCTAATAAAATCTGCCCAGAATTTGATGTCCAGCAGCCCAGAAGTCAAAGCCTCTGTCCTGTTAACTGCTAATTACGTTTTAGTATTAACGTTTGGTCATTTGTTATTGGCGTCCGCTGTATCCATGGCAACTAATATTGTTTTTGTGCACTTTCCTATTGAATATACAACAAAAAGGTGAAACGTTTCAATGTAGGTGCACGTTTAGAGTTTTAAAATGCTCCGTGTTGCCAAAAAGTGAGCAAAACAGATATGAAAATGTTTAAAGTCTTACAATAACAGTGAACAAAATGCATTATTGAAGCCACAGATAGACAAATTAGACATAGAAACAGCAAAGAAATCATCTATCATTCTATTGTTTGTATCACTGCAGGAAAATATGAAGTTCCAGTGACAAATGTTGGATGTTTTGTAGTAAATATGAACTCTAATCTCATATATTTTGTGTTTCAGTATGAAGATCTGGTGCACTACTCCGGGGCAGAGGGCATGGCGGTGGGGGGGTACGGGGACGACCTCAGGGGCCTGCCTCCGCCCCAGTACGGAGCTCCCATCCCGGACTCGCTCAAGCACCACAAGGACCAGATCTACGGGTAAGCGAGCGCGGGTGCAAATTTAACAAAGGAATAGACGAGGAAAGTGAAAGTGAAAGTAAAAGTAGTAGTAGTCATTGTTTTTGTTGCTTTGAGCCGATTTTCAGCAAAGAATGTTATTGGGAAGGCTGAAATTTTCTCCGATTTGAAATAAAAAGCAAAACGAAACTTGTCTAAGCTGTTTAATTTGATTCACATTAAAAAATAAATGAAAAAATCTAGTGTATTTATGCAAACTAGTGCTGAAACAACTTTTTTTTCACTGTAAATTCAGAAATTAAAGTTAATAAAATTGCAAATAAATTCACATTTACATAGCTGAAGAAAATGACATTAACACAAAATATCATAACAGTCCAAGGTACCACTTTTTAATGACTATATATTAATGATTTAGTATTAATTACTACTTAATTAAGGGGTTAGGAGTCTTGGTATTAATGAAATAAGCCTGAATCATTATTAAAATATATTTACATTATGATTTGTTTTTGTTCACACTTTTCTATAGCTAAACAGTGGTGGAACATAAAGTGAAAGTAGTAAAGTACTGTACTGAAGTATACATTTTAGGCAGCTGTACTTTACTTTACTGCACATTTTAGTGGATACTTTTACTTCACTACATTTGAGAGCAGGTATTTGTACATTTTTGAACAGGACTGAAAAGTAAAAGTATTATTTTTGTGATAGTTTGAGACCTGCTGAAAAGGCTGAACAAACAAAAAGAACCAAACTGAACAAACAAAAAAATACAAATAAAAAGAAAAATAAATATAAATAAAAATAGAAAAATACTTTGATTCAATTGTTTCCATTTAAAATTCAGAACAAACCTGTATCAAAATCTCTACATTTGAAGCTTTATTAGATCTCTTTATTAGAAATTTGTGAGAAATATATTTACTATTTACTATATTTTTAAACAAGTACTTTAATATTTTTACCTAAGTAGATTTATTTCCTTACTTTTACGTGGGAAGTGTTACCTACTATAGTCATATTTGGTTTCCGAAATTCTCCTTTGCCATGGATCCTACCTGGACGACTGAGTTATTTCTAAAAACAACTTTCTGAAATGCAGTAAAAGTACTCCTAACCTACCCTAAAACAACAACACAACCACGTATACCACCAGCACTGCAGATTTAAAGTCCTTGATTACAGTAAACGCTCTGCTAATGATTTCTGATGTTGTTCTGCAATGTGTCTAAGCCTCGTGTGTGTTGTCAGATTGCCTTACACTTGTTTTTGAACCCCGTGAATCCTGCTCTATGTCAGAAATGCGCAGTTGTCCGCACTAAAGTTACTGTCTGAAAGCGTACCCCTCGTGCTCTCTGTCAACTGCCAGCCTGTTTATGTCAGCTATGTTAACTGCTTCTATATGAGTGCGACTACAACACGCAGCCGACTTTTACTGTTTACTAATACACTTGAAATGAAATGTATTTTTGACACATTTGTCAGAATTTACAGGCCAGTAGTTTCAGACAAGTGAACATTCTCGACGTGTACACATTACTATGTATATTTTTACGTTTATTATTATATTTATCGTGACGTGTGAGTTTCTGTGTTCCCCTTGTGCATCAATAAAGTTTGTCTAAGTCTAAGTATTGGCAGATTTTTAATGATTTTGGGCATCTAAGTTGTAATCAAGCAATATTTTCACTGCAGAATCATGTGTTATCTTGAATATTTTAATTTCTGGGAGCTCTACACAGCTGCCTGTATATCAAAAATACACAGAATTTCTAAAAATTGGCTATTTGAAATAAAATCTGTAATAATTTAGTTAGCAAATCCTCTGTTGTACCTGTGCATTTACACACATTTATCTTGTAATATATTCAGTTCAGATTTCAGTTTTCTTTCAAATGTCATTGTTCCTGTAGTTTTTATAATGTCCAAAGTGAACAGAATTCTACTTTTTAAACATTTATTGTATCTAATCGCAATTGGAGTACCCTGAATTTTGCAACCTTAGTAGAAATATTTGTGATGTATTTACAGTAACATTTATTTCTCTCAAAAATACACATTGTAATTTTACAATTGCAGTGTACTGAAAAAGTAATAATGATAGTCTTTTGAGCAGATTATACTTCAGTATATTTCTTGCATGCTTTTCCTCAGCTGCATTCCAAAAAACTTAAGATATACACATTAAAATCTATCAGAAATTGACTTAAAAGTAGTGAAATTATCTTGCTGCATGAACAAATAATTTTACTTGGCAAATTATCTTAAAAGAAACGACCTCTAGACTAGAATGAAGCAGTCTCAGAGCTAGTAAGAAGATAATAAATCTGAAAAGAAGATGAATAACCTGATATAATTTGTAAAATCTTGGCCAGATCAGAAAAATTTGCAGTGTGTTCGGTCTAACTGTGTGTGCGTCTGTGTGTTCTTGGCAGTCACCCGCTGTTCCCACTGCTGGCCTTAGTCTTCGAGAAGTGTGAGCTCGCCACCTGCTCGCCCCGTGACTCCTCCTCCTCCCTCTCAGGCTCCTCCCACATGCCCGGAATGACCAATCACAGCGACGTCTGCTCCTCGGAGTCCTTCAACGACGACATCGCCGCCTTCGCTAAACAGGTGAGTGGCAGCTGAGTCGGCCAATCACGGAGCGGAGATTTATGGGAGTTCTGAATATTTTTTTTTTTTTTTTACATAATGGTTGATTTATGTTTTGCAGATTCGCTCTGAGAAGCCGATTTTCTCTTCCAACCCTGAGCTGGATAATCTGGTAAGAAGACTCAGAAGAATCAGTATAATCTTATGTGTTTTTAAAGGTGCATTGTGTAACTTTTCTAGTGGAGGGTCTGTCAAATGCTTTTCTTTATGGAGATGTTATTGCTTTGTCTTAAATGTTTCACAGTATGGCATTAAACCTTAGTATCTTCATAGAGACTAAACCAAACCAGGTTACAGGTCAGATCTGTGGAGAGGCGACCCCGCTCACAGTCAAAATGTTGTTTTTCTAGGTATTTTTGAGCTATAAAACCACCTGTAATTGAATAAATGTAAAGTCGTGCTGTTTAATGTCATACTGTGGAACATTCCAGACAAAGAAATTACATCTCCATAGAAACAAGTAGGTGACGGACCCCCAACCAGAAAGTTACATAGTGCATTTTAATGTTTAGTATGAATTATTATTAATTTATATGTTTTTTTTTTTCTTACCAGATGATCCAAGCGATTCAAGTTTTACGATTTCATCTGCTGGAGTTGGAGAAGGTGAGTTTTTATCTTTTATATATATTTTTTTCAATCTTTTGTTGGTATCACTACACAAATTAAGCAGTGAAAATATTTGAAATCTGTCATTGATATCTGGAATTTCATTAGAATTGATAAAAGTTTGAAGAGACACGATATATACTATTGTAACTACTGTCACCAATACACAATATTCTGATCTTGATTTTTTGTTTTGTTTTTGTATGAAGGAACCTACCTGGTCGACAAAGTGATAACACAGACATTCATAACTTTTTTTTTCATAATTTGGAAGTCTTCTCATCTAAATTACCCTGTATTATTAAATGTTTTCATCTGTCTTGTCTAATATTCCATGCTTTTTTGTCTCCTCTGTAGGTCCATGATTTGTGCGATAACTTCTGTCATCGGTACATCACGTGTCTGAAGGGGAAGATGCCCACAGACCTGGTCCTGGACGAGCGAGAGGGGGGCTCCAAGTCTGACATGGAGGACTTTGGAGGCTCCTGCACCAACCTCTCCGATCAGGTCAGTCCCAAACCCACACAACAAGTGTATAGTCCAATAATTATAGATTTATTTGTTATGTTCTTGAATCATTAAGTCTTGTAATGATGATGTTATGGAGATTTTGTAAAGGTGCACTCTGTAACGTTTTGGTTGGGGGTCCTTCACCTGTTTGTCTCTATGGAGATGTCGTTCCTCTGTTTGGAATGTTCCACAGTATGACATTAAGCAGCTCTACCTTACATTTATTCAATTACAGGTGATTTTATAGCTCAAAAAGCCCGAGAAAAACAGGCATTCTTACTGGGAGTGTCACCTCTCCACAGATCTGACCTGTAACTTGGTCTGGTTTGGTCTCCATGAACTATATTGTGAAACATTCTAGACAAAGCAGTAGCATCTCCATGGAAACAAAAGCTTTTGATAGACCCTTCAAAAGTTACACAGTCTATCTTTAAATAAATATCCAACAAAAAATCTATGAATGGTGACAATGAGAATTTCTTGTTTTAGACATATTGACTGCATAATAAATTGAAGTTGTATTGTAAAATTTGTTTTCATCTTTAATTACTGTTGATGGATGTAGGGCTGATCTGAAAAAAGAAAAAAAAAAGGTTAACATGTGTTTTCCAAACTCTCAATCTCAATTTCAGTTTTGTCCTTTTAAAAACTATTACAAATGACTTTAATAACAATTTTCCGAGCATAAACTGTAGGCTACATTATTTTACTCATCGTTCCTCTCATATCTGAGCTCTACTTCTGGAATGAAAAGACCGAAGCATAACACTGACAATAAGAAAAGAGCTCTTTAAAATGTCCCCAATCCTAAATGGAAGCGATATTAAACTTTGTGCAAGATTTTGTAGGTCCAGTAGTCAAAAATATTCAAAATATAATGTGAAAAGTGACAAAGAAATATATACCCAAAAAATAATTTGGATGTTTTTTGTTAGTTTTTGTTGAGCTACATTTGATCATATGATTTTATCTTAAATTATACTGATGGAAATAGCGTTGGATGATATGATTTATTTCACATATTCTCAAATTGTGTTTGTTTGTTTGTGTGACAGTAGCTCAGTTGTCCACTGATCAGAAGGTCCGCGGTTCGAATCCCGCTCGTGACCAAAAAAAAGAAAGAAAAGGAATTGGTTGAGCACTCATATCCACTGACCCACATATTGGGTGCGATTCCAGCTCTTACAGATGAATGCTGTTGTTGTGTCCTTGGGCAAGACACTTAACCGACCTCGCTCCCAGTGTCTGCGTACACTGGTGTATGAATGTGTGTGTGAATGGGTGAAGTAAAGTGCTTTGAGTGCCTTGAAGGTGGAAAATCGCTATACAAAAAAACGGCATCCAGTATTCATTTCCTGAACATGAACAATTTGACCGTTTAACAGAACTGTTGCATTTCTTTCTCCAAACTCTGAACTAGATTGAAAGACCAGAGCGGCTCACTGACAATTAAAAAATGAATGAATCTCAATTAAAATTTCTAACTGCCTAACCCTAGACAGACAATATATAGTTCCGGATTTAGTTTTAAGTAAAATAGACCCTGTATTCACCAATATATTAACCACAAACCATTCAAAAACATTCACTTCCACTTCTGCAGCAAATTCTTCGATCGCTGTCACCCTCCCCCGCACAAGTCTCACATTACCAGCCCATAGAAAACAAAAACACAGTGTTACCCCTGTCGTTTTAATTTGGCGTGTGCCTCTGTCCCTGTAGGGGGCCTCTTGGTTACGCGAACCGGACGAGTGTGCCACGACTCCACTGGGGACCCCCGGCACCTGTGGCCTGCCCTCCCAAAGCACAGGGGACAATGGCAGTGACACAGGTAAACACACTGCTTATTATGGACTTAATGTGGGGAAAAACACCACTTCCCAAACAGGGGGGTGGGGACGAATGATGGTACACAAGCGGCTCAGAACCCAGGAGGTTTTTGTTGAAGCGCTGGTTTGGGTGAAATGCAGCTACTTTTTATTATTAAAATTTCCCTTTTTTCCACAGACTTTTCAAAAAATTCGAATATTATGAGAAATGAAAATCTGGTGAAGTTCTTTTATTGTTTATACGCTTCAGAAACAGATTTTAAATACATTTATAGGCCCTACTTATGTAATAATTCCCCAGAAAACTTTCTTATAATACTACTTTTGTTTACTTTTCTAAAATGGGCTGTGATTGTGTATTATAAACTTGTATTTACAAATGCGTAAAATAAGGTGAAGGTGCATTGTGTAACTCTTCCGCTACCATGGAGATGCTATTACTTTGCCTGTAATGTCCCACGATATGGAATTAAAATGATATAAGATGCATTTATTTGATTATGGGTGTTTTTGTTGCTAAAATACCGTTAAAAAATTGAAAAGTTTAATGCCATACTTTGGAATATTGGAAATAACGCGATAAAAGCTCCACGGACACAAATGGGAGGGGCCCTACAAAAATCTGTAATGTGCATGTAGGGCCCAGAATTTAGTGCTATACCCCTAACTGGTGGGACCTCTACAAGAAACGTTACACCTTTAAGAGTATAATAATAAAAAACTGAATATTGCATGAAAAATGTGTTATAGTTAAAGTAAATTTTTTTCTTGTATGTTTAGGTGATGGTCTGGACGGAGCGGTGGCCTCTCCGAGCACAGGAGACGATGATGACTCTGACCGAGACCGACGAAACAACAAAAAGAGAGGCATCTTCCCCAAAGTGGCCACAAACATCATGAGAGCGTGGCTTTTCCAGCATCTGTCGGTAAGAAAACTATACAAAATTGTAGATCCATTTGTCAGTTTGTTATTAGGAAACTGTTCTTTGTTTTTTTTACTTTAAATTGAATAACATGTATACCACAAAAAGCATTTAAGAGCAGGGGATGGTGATAAAATTGAAAATCAAAAGAACATAGTGCATCCATTTCATATCTGCTACATCACAATATTTCATCTGTTTGTTAAGCTAAAAAGTAAGTTTTAGGGAGTTGCTTGGACATTGGTGTTGATGAAGAAGAGGGGATGAAGAGGCTGAAATGACTTATGATTTTTCTGCCGCAGTATAGAAAGCACAGAGGAGGATGGCAAAATGTATGCATGAGTTTCAGCTTCATTTTGAAGACTTTTCATCATTCAAAACAGAATATTTTGTAAATTGTTAATTGCTATGGACATTCTTAAATTTTTAAAAAATCATTCTGAAACCTTTGGATAACTGAAAAGGATGATGGCGAGGAAAGAGATGATGGACCTGAGCAAGGATTGGTTTAGGATCAATGGTAGAAGGAGGTGACTGGAGACAGCATTACAATAATAAATACTGTTTGTTTATGGAGTACGAAAGCTTTCAGAAATATTTGTGTGCATAGGAAGGTTCAGGTCTGGTTTAGTCCTGGTTTAGACCTGGTTTAGACCTGGTTTAGACCTGGTTTAGTCCTGTTTTAGTCCTGGTTCAGTCCTGGTTCAGTCCGTATACTGTGCAATAGTCCGACATCTCGAACGAGGTTTCTTCTGCTCAATAAATAATGCCTGAGAAGTGATTACGTATTTTTGACAGTAGATTCGCATTTGTGAATTGATATTCATACTGAAGAAAGCGTAATCGTAAATCTTCATTTCCTGATTGTAATTCTTGATGTCATAACTTTTCAATTTGTATTCTGATGGATAAAATACACACAGTACATTTTATGCACTACTGGACTCATTCAAGAGTTTACAAATATTTATTTTATGCTCAACTACAGCCAAATATGCATGGATTTCTTTCCTATGTATATTAATATTTTAGAAATCTTTCGTACTCCTTTTTTTTTTTTTTTTTTTAATTAAAACTTACAATTCAGTACATAGACCAAATATGTCCAGGTTAGACTTGGGTTTTGACCTGGTTTACTGCTGTTTTAGTTTAGGTTTAGTCTTGACTGGGTCCTGGTTTAGACTTTATTTAAAGCTGCACCATGTAACTTTTTGGTTGGGGGTCCGTCTCCTGCTTATTTCTATGGATATGTCATTGCTCTGTCTGGAATGTTTGGAACTTTAAACAGCTCTACTTTACATTTATTCAATTACAGGCGAATTTATAGCTCAAAATACCTTGAAAAACAGACATTCTGACTGTGAGCGGGGTCGCCTCTCCACAGATCTGACTTGTAACTTGGTCTGGTTTGGTTTCCATGAAGATAGAAAGGTTTAATAATGCCATACGGTCAAACATTCCAAACAAAGCAATAACATCTCCATGGAGAATAGCCTCCACCAGAAAAGTTACACAGTGCACCTTTAAGTATCAAGTTGTGATTTAATAGCGACAGACGAATGATAGGAAGATACGCACAAATTATGATAAATCACAATTATAATAGGCAGGACGAGTTATCAATTATAAACTCCGTCTCATAAAAACTTAAGTGCTCTTCTTTATTTCCACACAAAGCTCAATAAAATATATTTTTGCAATAATTAACACTTGGTCCAAACAATGAAACCTTGTGCAGAGCAGCGTAAAATGGAGTAATGAGTTGAATAGGCTTTAGTGCAAGGCCAAACCCCATTGACTATAGCAGGCAGAGAGAGGGCCCTGGGTTTATAATGGAGGTCAATTAAATTAAATGGGAAATAGTGGGATTAAGCGATGATATGAATATGTTGAGTATTGAGGAAGTGGCGGCGGATGGACGGAGTAATTGTGGGTGCGGTGATTAGATCGGTAATTAGCGATGAAATGAGGCAGGTCAAATGTTTCTCCCCTGCAATAATTACAATGCGAGTGTGGGAACAGGCTCGGAGCAGGGGGAGATGGGGAGCTTTTCAATTCAAATAGCGATCGGTGTTCACTTTTTGGAGTCTACAAACAGAATCATGGGTAGTTTAGGCTAGGGTTTGGTGATATTGGTAGAAATGAGCGTCGAAATCAGAGGTTTTGCTGATGAACTGGCCCGAACGATCATGGATAGGCAATATTTTTTACGTCAAATTCATGTATCTCTATCACGGCAACCACAAAAACGTCTCATTGCATTGTGATACAGACCTACAATAACAGTGGCACAGGTAAACATAAACTGCTTATTATGGACTTAATGTGGGGAATGATGGCGTCTCATGAATCCAGGAGATTTTTGAAGAAGAAGCTCAGATTTGGTTGCATTTCGTTGCAGCTATTTTTATTCTTTCTCAGACTGGAGTTTCCGATTGCAACTTGAGATAACTCTACTATTCATTTTCCCAATAGACTTTTAAATACATTCAAATATTATGAGTTTAATGACGCTTAATGAAACTTAAAATCTGGCATAACGTCTCTTTGCATTGTGATACAGACCTTTTTGCTGTAGCTCTGTCAAAAGTATAAAATGCATCTATCTGAAAATCTTACTCTATTGACCACTTGTCTGCAGCCCTCCATGACGTTTCTCATGTTTTTCAGCTCAGTTCTGTGAAAAAGTTATCCATGGGTGGTGGAAAATTCTGTTGCAAATTTTCTTCCAATTCGTTTTCCAAATATTTAAAGCAGTCCTATTATGCATATTTCAGCAACGTCAGCTCCCATTGAGCACTGCGGTTTTCTAATGTGGAAATCAGCGGATTTGCTTGTTTTATAGGTAATATCTGTATAGTAGACATACTGTAAGCAAGTGCTTTGTAAGTATGATAAAATAGTTAATGTGTTTGTGTACATGTATGTGGTATATGTTCACCATTTTAACCTCTATATGAGACATAATGAGCAAATTGACTTCATTTGGTAGTAATTTCTAGGGATGGTTTAAGATCTCGTGAGACAAAATTTCCACAAGATTGTGCACACAAGAGAAAAATTATCACATTTGAATGGGATAAAAATGTGTTACGTGTTGAGTCACATCTCTTGCAGTTCCAAAAAGCGGTACTTGAATGGAAACAAAACCATGAAATCAAGTAAATTAAAAATTGTCAGGTGAAAACTGTTTCAAGATTCAAATTGGAAACTGAATCGTGAAATTTCTATATTAGGAATTGTATTAAATTCTCGTCTTGTCTCATTCTTGTGGACCCAATCTGTTAAAAATCCGTCTCGTCTTGAGTAGGAGTGTGACGATATTCAAGTCTCATGATATGATATTGTCACAGTATGAACCTCACAATACCATATTTATTGCAATATCGTGGGAAAGCTCATGATATGGTGGGGAGGATCATGATATTACGATATTCTACATAATAACAAGACTGACATTCTAAAATGCTTGGACCAGTTATTTGGTACATTTATTGTCATTAGGGATGGAACAATATCCAAATCTCTCTGTACGATATTTTCACAATAAACGTCTCATGGTATGATATTTATTGCTAACAAAACTGTGAATCTGCTACTTTTTCCTCTGAAAATGCCTTCAGAAGACTTAATCCAAAGAATGAAGATTTCAAAGTGCTGAGAACAGTTATTTCTTCATGTCGTCTGCACTGAAACGGAGCAAAGGATCATGGTCTATGTAGTTCCCTCTGTTTTTTTCAGCTATTTCTGCATCAGAACTATTCATTTAAGCAAAGAGATTTGTGATTCAATATATTGTGATGTCCACGATATTATTGTGAAACCTTTGATGATACGATATCACCATATTTTGGTTATTGTTACATCCCCCTTGTATGTATATATTGAAAGAAGAAGAAATAGCAGTTTTTCTTTCTAATCCACAGGAACACACACACTAAAGCGCTGTGTAAATGAACATGTTGTAATCTTGTCTTCCAGCACCCTTATCCCTCAGAGGAGCAGAAGAAACAGCTCTCCCAGGACACGGGGCTGACCATCCTACAGGTCAACAACTGGTCAGTACCACCCCCGATCAATAATCAATAGACTAATACTCTGCCTTATCAATATTCAGTTAGGGGTCAGGGTAAATGTGATCCATCAAGTTTCTAATTAACGCCACACTACGTCAATGCAATCCACGGTTGTAAAAACGAACAGCGAGATTATTTTCAATTTGACTGTAAAGGTGAACTGGAAATGTTATTGCGTTGTCCAGAACATTCCACAGTATACAGTAGATTAAACCTATCAAGCAGGTTACATCACTATGCTACGTTACAGTTGAGATCTGTGGAGAGGCGCCCCTATTCACTCACAGGAAGGATTGTATTTTTAAGCAATAGAAACACATGTACTGAATAAAAAATAGATGGATTAAGTCACCATGAAACATTACAGGCAAAACAATCACATCTCCATGGAAACAAGCAGGTAGAGGACCTTCCACCAGAAAAAGTTACGCGATGCACCTTTAAATATCATGTAAAATGCGATTTGTAATCTTAAACTCTTAATTTTAGTCTTAAGGTTTTTTACAAGATTATAATCCATTTTATGACAGGACAAAAGGGGGAGGGGCACATTTGTCAGGGTCACAATTTAAAGAAATCAATTTGCTCTCGGCTCATAAACCAGAATGGCAAATCAATAGCCAATAATCAAATTATCTCAACAGCCAAATGGACTGTTCGTGCTCCTGCTTAAAGAGGCAGAAATTATACACCTTCTCATAAATCATTTACAAGTCTGCTCCTTTATTTTAGTGATCCAATTCAAAGTGAAAAGTACTAGATATGATAGAAACCACAGTATTTAAAACGTAGCTATCGCCATGGAGACAAGGAGGTGATGCCAGTCAGGTCACATGTGGTTACGGGTCAGATCTGTGCAGAGAGGATCATGAATACTATAAGAATACATTTTTTGTGCAATAAAAACACTTGTAATTGAATAAAGGCAAGATTAATGCAAAACAATAACAACTCCATGGCAACAAGACACCAAAAAGGTTACATGGTGCTCCTGGTTACGGGTCAGATCTGTGCAGAGAGGATCATGAATACTGTAAGAATGCATTTTTTGTGCAATAAAAACTGTAATTGAATAAATGCAAGATGCATTTATTCAATTACAGTTGCCTTAATGCAAAACAATAACATCTCCATGGCAACAAGACACTAGAAAAGTTACATAATGCTGCTTCTTTTAGCCTTCTTTTAGACCTGGTTAAGTCCTTGTTCAGTTCTAGTTAAGACCTGGTTTAAATCTTGTTTTAGTTTCTGTTTTGTCCTGGATTTGAATTAAAATACTGAAATAACCTTAACATATCCTTATTACATGACTCAAATTCACCAAAATGTACCTTTACCGTCCTGTAAAAGGACGGTAAAGGTACTCTTTCTATTCTGATTTTCAAATAAATCTCCTCACATTTTGGCGTAATATCGTATCAGGAGATGCAGATCAGTTAGCAGGGCCATATTGATCGGCACCTTAGTGATTTACTCGGGCCCCTTGCAGGGTTAAGTGCTTGTAAAAAGGGAAAAGGTTAATAGTCTGTTGCTCAGCCTGGTTCTCCATTATACAGTGGCCTTGTGTGCCTCTCTCTTTCTCTTTCCCTCTTACTCTCTTTCCCATTTTGCCTTTCGCTTTTCATCTTTCTCTTTCCTTCTTTCTTTTTTCCTTTATCTCTTTCTCTCCTCCCGCCTCATCTCTCTCCTCTTTTTCACCTTTTTCGTTCAACGTCTCTCCTCTCTCCTCCTCCTCTTTAACCTTCTTTTTCCTTCTCTTTTTCTCTATATCTTTCTCTCTCTTCCTTCCCCTCTCTTTTTCCCTTTTCTCTTTCTTCCCTCTCTGTCTCTATTTACCTCACCCCTTCTCTCTCTTTCACCCTCACCTCTTTCTTAGTATTCCATCTCCCCTTTCTCTTTTTCTCTACCTTCTCCATCATCTTCTCTCTTTTTTTCTCCCTCACGCGCTCTTTCATCGGTCTATTTCTCACTCTGTTTTTCTTTATGTGTCTGATGCAGGTTCATCAACGCCAGGAGGAGAATAGTGCAGCCCATGATCGACCAATCAAATCGCTCAGGTTGGTGTATATGGCCTTTTTATGTCATGGCCAATACTGCGTACGGTTACATAACAGTTACAACACAGGTATACAATATGATCAATACAGTTTTTATTTTTTACTGTAAATATGCAGATTATTTTACTGTGCAATGAGCTTCAATTTCAAATAACTCTAAAATATAATAAAATGTGTCTAACATTATTTACGTCGTAGGTCAAGGAGGTCCGTACAGCCCAGAGGGAGCAGCTCTCGGAGGGTACGGTCTGGACGGACAGGCTCATCTCGGGCTCAGAACAGCAGGTATGAACCCGTCTATACCTTTACTCCATAGACCTTTTACACGGCTGGTGGTGTCGCGATGTAGGGTTAGCGGAATGTCCGGTTTATGCTTTTCTATGGTAAAATGTCCGTGGAAATGTGTCACGTATTTTCCACCAGCTTCATAAATCTGCCCCATCACCGAATCTTCATCCAACAAGGTCCACAAAGGGCATGTTCTGGCCATGAAGAATTTATCCACAACTATCAAGATAATGAATAAAACATAAGTAACTCGTTAACACAGACTGATTCTAGAATTAAAATTAAAAATCGATTTTATCATAGACAGATAGATTTGTGCAGTTAGTCTATGCTAATATCGACATCATGAAATAGATTTTTAATTTTAAATCTAAAATCGATCTGAGTGAACAAGTTCCTTATTAATGAATTATGTATTACTTATGTCTTATTCATGACCATAACGTCAGTAGTTCACTAATGCTTGTTGTCGTTCACGTTTAAGTTCTTGTTTTTCTTACCTTGATAGTTGTGGATAAATTTGTCATGGATAGAATATGTCAGTTGCGAAACTTGTTGGTTGAAGATTTCTTGAGATTGAGATCTTCAGATTTCTGAAGCTGGTGGAAAATACGTGCAACATTTCTACAGACAATTTTCCATAGAACAGCATTAACCAGAAGTTCCGCAAACCTGTCAGCGCAGCACTTCCGGCCATTGTGAAAAAGGTACATCAGTGTACGTTTATATCCTTTACCCGATTATAAAGTCATCAGTGTACCCAGCCATTCCCTTTACCCCATTATAAAGACCCCCATGTACCCAGTTATACCCTTTACCCCATTATAAAGACCCCTATGTACCCAATTATACCGTTTACCTCATTATAAAGACCCCTATGTACCCGGTTATACCGTTTACTCCATTATGAAGCCCTCAGTGTACCCAGGCTGTACCCTTTACTCCATTATAAAGACATCTGTGTACCTGGTTATGACTTTTACCCCATTATAAAGACATCTGTGTACCTGGTTATGACGTTTACCCCATTATAAAGACATCCATGTACCTGATTATACCATTTACCCCATTATAAAGACATCAGTGTACCCAGTCTATACCCTTTACCCCATTATGAAGCTCTCAGTGTACCCAGGTTGTACCCTTTGTCCCATTATAAAGGCATACATGTACCCAGGCTGTACCCTTTACCCCATTACAGAGACATGAAAAATACAGCAGCAGGTCAAACTGCTGGTGAAAGCTGCTTAATGCAGAAAAGGCAAAGTAAGGAGTGCATTAGAGTGGTCACAGCCTGAGCTCCTCTTAAATCATTAAACAGGCACTTCGACTCTGCTATTTTTGTTTGCTATATTAAACATATTAATGAAAAATTAAGCAATCACTGTGGTAACCCAGAGGGAACTTTTCAAGCAAATCAAATCAAATAGAGAGCAAAAAGTAGAGTTAGATTAACATCATACCCGCAGCCTTTAGTAGTGTCACGATACTGACATTTCAAACTTGATTTTTATGCTAAGAAATAGACTCGATACTCACCAAATCCAATACCACAATGACACAAAACACTTTATTTAGCCAGAATTTTCAACATTAAATCTGAGTACTTTATTTTACATTACCATATTTGTGTAATTCCTCAGTCTATGTGCTCTTATACATGTTCTGATACAGCTCAAGATCGTTCTGTTTCATGTATTTTTATTCATGTGTAATAAAAAATAGATGTCATTCAGACAGTACATGTACACACACTCTTTTTCCTTTTTTTGCAGAAAGAACATAACTTACAAAAAAAATCACTCAAACCTTGAAGAGATATGAATACGAGTAGTCATATAATATAATAATAATAGAATTGTAATAAATACCCTGCTATCTTTATTAATAACAAATGCAATAAAACTAATAATAATAAATAATAATAATAAAATAAATAAATAAATTGTCTTAGACTGTTTCAAAAAAGTCAATAAATGGTTTCAAGATCATTCTAAAGCTATTCATGAAAGTATCGATACCTGCTCAAATGAGTGTCAGGTTTCGATACTACCTTTAGTATCAGTTAGCATCTGCTTTTCGATAATTTGACAGCCCTACAGTCCTCTTACACTCTCCCCTCTTGTCCCTCAGGTCTCCAGGGCATGTCCTCTCTTCAAGGCGAATACCCCGGCGCGCTCCTGTCCCAGCCCGGGTACCCCCCTCACCCGGGCCCCTCCCTCCACGCGTACCCCGGAGCCCACCCGCACCCCGCCATGCTCCTGCACCCGCCCCCACACGCCCACCCCGCCGAGCCGCTACTGGCACAAGGACTGGACATACATGCACACTAGCCGCGGGCCAGAGTGGGACATATAGACTGATGTATGCCTGAGAATGCACAGACGGACTATGGAAAATATATTCTGTGCTTTGCGTGAGTGGAGTATGTGTAAAGACGCATACAATATTTAAAGAGAAGAAAATACACAAAGTTTACATTCCCCACTTAAAGACCTCAATGTAGCCTCCCCGCTTCACTGTACATGCCAGAGCAGTGGTTTTCTAACGGGGTTTTTCCTGTTCAAATCAGGTTTTAGTACCGTTTTAGTATTGCTTACATTCAAAGGAGTATGTCACCACTAATACCTGGTTTAGTCCTGGTTTAGTCCTGGTTTAATCTGGATTTTGACCAGTCCAGGAGTAGATATCGGTTAAAATCTGGTTTAGAGTGACTCCAAATCGTCATTTTCCAAGATTTGATTGGTTTAGTTCTCGTATAGACTTGACAATAATGGATTTTAAGTCTATTATAGTCCTTACCTTGGAGTTAAAGGACCAATATGTAACATTTGTGGTGGAAGATCTGTCACTTGACTTGTCTTTATCTAGGATGTTCCACTGGCATTAACGTATCTACGGTAACTCCACTTTAAGCTATTATTTTTGCAATAAAACATCTGTAATTGATTAAATGCAAAGACGATATGTTTAATACCATACAGCGGGACATTTTAGGCAAAGCAGCAGTAGCATCGCCATGGAGACAAGCAAATAACTGACCCACCATGAGAAAAACTGCACATTAAACATTTAAGTTAAGGATAATATTAGTGAAACAGGTGCTTGGAAATCCCAACAATTCAGGGACGTAACTTGGTCTGAAACCGTTGGAGAACCACTGGTCTGGTCCTGTCCCAGTCTGGACCCACAGGTTTAAGCCATACCTCTTTTACTCTAGAGTCAAGTGCTTCCTCCTCTCCAAATATGTCCACTGTGCCCTGTGGGAGAGACCTATGCTTTAAACTACGCTTCCCATCATGCCTCTGGAGATGACCGACCACAGATGGAGTCTTTGCTGGATTTTTGGACCAGACTTGAACCCGTGAACACCTCGCCTTCTTCGCCACTTCCTGTCTTCCTCCGCATTTTACTGTCGAAGCTATAAACACGCATCAACTGCTGTTTGTATTAAGGCGAGACACGACAGGGGAATTTGACAACTTTTAAAAAAATTTTATTTAAAATAAAAACGGAAAGGAATGTTTTCTACTTTTTGGTTCACTAAATCAGATAAACCAATAACATTGAGAAGTATCGCCATAGACGTCACTATATAAAGGCGCTGTACCTGATTTAAAAGTGCTAAAAACTTGACACAGTGATCTAAATCCCTTACTTAACTTATGCATTTTGAGCATCTTAATTATTCACCACGGAGAGAGCTTTTCATAACTTTCAGAGAGTAGAACAGCGGACTCATTGTGATTTCAAGAGCTGCTTATATTAGGCTGGGCCAAGACCATTTTTGCTTAAATCCAGGGGGAAAAAATCAGGTACAGGGCCTTTGCATAGAATTCTTTATAGAGGAGTTGGTGCTTCAAGGCCAAGTTGACAAAAACGTATCGCAATAAACATCTTAAACATCACCAACTGCCCCGACCTTCAAAAAATCCTCTGTCGTGTCTCGCCTTTAGATTTTCCTCCTTCCGTTTTTCTGTATTACTCCGATCACGTCGTGCTCTTCCTTCTAGCATGTGGCTACTCTACACTATGAATGATTTCCAGTCTGCCTCTCTCACTGACCTCCTTAAGATGCCACAGTCGGCGTCCCTCCTCCAAACACATGCAACGTGAGCTAGATAAGCCATTTTGGTTGTTCACAAGCTGGTGGATTCTGTAGCGTTTCTCGTTGTTTTTCGTCCGAGAGAGAGGGGCCGAGCGCAGCCAAAGGACGTGTTCAACTTTCGGCTCCTCTCTGCTCTGTTAAAGACTCCGCTAAAGCATTTCTGAATGATTATTAAGGGAAATACAGTTATGGTTAAAGTATTAAAATGTTTTTTTTATATAACACCTGTCTCCATTTGTCACTATCTGCACAATTCACAGTATTATGAAGAATACCCTTTGCAAAATTTTAATAGTGGAAAGAGTATTCAAAATTGTACTCAAATAAAAGGTTAAAACATGGTTAAAACTGTACCCAATTACACCAAACAAGTACTGCTGACAAACATGTACTTAAGTAAAAAGTATGCATGAAAAATACTACGCAAAGCAGTAGTACCTATAGTCACATTTGAATGCCATTTTTTGTAGCATTTTAAATCACTCTCTTATACAAAATGTAATTAATTTAACAGTTTAACGATGAAAAAAGTTGTTTTAAATTACAGTCTTCTCAAAGCCAAGGGTATTCAGATCAAATAGGACTCAGAAAAGAGCAGAGTTAGTAGCTAACACAGTGCAAACACAGACAAAAAGTGTTAAAATAGTCTGAAATTCAAGAAAAAACACAAAATGAATTTAAACTGTACATTTTGAGGCGTCTGCAATCAATACAAGCTTTCACTGTCCTTTTTAGTAGTTTGATTTCTAACAAAAAAGTGAGACTAACTGGAAGAATGTTGTCTTATGATTGTAACGTTATTTGAGAGGGATTTGTTTAATATTTTACAGTGACATTTTACTCCAAAATAATATCAGGCATTGAAGTACAAAGTATTAGTAGTTCAGGAAATTACTTAAAAGTGTGTTGTGTTGTTTTTCTGGTGCTTTTCTCTGTGGAGATGTTATTGCTTTGTCTGGAATGTTTCACAGAATGGCATTAAACCTTTTTTACCTTCTTGGAGACCAAACCGGACCAAGTTACAGGTCAGATCTGTGGAAAGGCGACCCCACTCACAGTCAGAATGCCTGTTTTTCAAGGTATTTTTGAGACACAAAACCACCTGTAACTGAATAAATGTAAAGTAGAGCTGTTTAATGTCATACTGTGGGACAATCCAAACAGAGCAGTGACATCTCCATAGAAACAAGCAGGTGACGAACCCTGAACAAAAAAGTTATGCAGTGCACCTTTAAGTAAGAGTAAAGAAGTATTTGGAAAAACGACCACTGATTTATAATTTGAAGTTAATGTAATTTGAAAGATTAAATATGCAAAAATAGTGCAAAAAATCTGGTGTTTTCAAAGTATATCTGATGGAGTGGTGGAGGAAAACCAAATGTTCAAATCATTTCATACTGTCAACATAACATTTTGTCATTTGTAGACTTACTCACAGAAAGAGGAGCCACAACTTTTACTCAGCACAAATCAGCTCATACTCTTTACGGTTAGATTGTTTTTTGTTTTTTTTTTTTAAAGATCAGATTAAAGTCTAACAAAGCCTCAGACAGAGCATGCCTCCAGTTAGCATGACACCGCCAGGGAATGTTCAGCTGCAGGTGCAAAATGTGAAATATACACCCATTTGGACAATATGAAAAATAGAAATAGAACTAATGGCAATGGACTAAGACGAGTGTTATTTTGTTGAATACAATGAAATCAGCTGCAAAGTGTCAATAATTTCAAATCTAACAAATTACAACTAAAAAACAAATTTAAAAATCTACAAAAAAGTACAACTACGTCAAAGATTTTACAGCTTCTACAGTACAACACAATGTAGGCGACACTTTGTATGTCTCTTACTACAGTGTGTGTAGTGTGAAGAACATTAAGCTGAATATTTGAAGAAGGGCTGACCTCATGGCACATTAAGAGCCATCGGTTTACTTAATGTTAATGTGAAATATGCATTAAGGCCACTGACCTTAAGTAATGTGATCAAGTAAGTTTTAATTGAAGTGTTTATAGCCTATCGGTATCATCTTAGACCATAAAAACATCAATGTAATGTTTAAAGAAAAGCAATCGCCAATAAAAGTATAAAAGTACTTTCATTTACACTAGTTTTAGTCATAGATTCATCCTTTTAATGTACTTTAAAGCCGTTTGGACTATTAATGTCACTACGCTGCTGTGAAAGCAACAGTGGCGAGGTCCAAAATGGGCTGGTAATGAGGATACTAATAAATCAATGACAAAAGTGTTTACTGTTTACGTTGGCAAATTAACATTCAAGTAGGACTATAAATGGGTTTCAGCTTCCTGTTATATAAGCAACGTTTTATTTTAAATTGTTTATCGCCTTGGTAACAGTCCGTTCTTGTCATTCTGAAGCTCCAGAGCTGAAACTTGTGCTTCGTTGCTGAGCACAGATTTGGATAGCTTTTACCATCAGACCAGAAAGAAATGTGTCTGGAGCTCTATACAAAAATCATTCCTCAAACAGGTTGCTTTTTGCCTGAGATTTTTTTTTTAAATTTCCAGATAATTAGACAGAATTTGTTATATTTAGCGTGTACTTTACACCGTTTCATGTAGCCAAACATCCCTAATCCTACAGAAAGCTGTTTTTACTTTTTACCAGCCCACTTTTTGCTTTTTGTCCTGAGATTTTTTACATTTCCAAACAACAGACAGAATTTGCAACATTCACCTTTTATATGTTTATTTTTTCACAAAGTAAATTTCCCTAATCCTACAAAGCAGCAGTTTTATCCCCAAAACATTTTTGCTCCTCTCCTGAATTTTGTTAAATTTCAAAACAGATATAATCTGCAGCATTCACCTTGTACAGTTTTAAGTTTTATTTATGTTTTTTCACAGCCAAAACTTCTCTAATACTATAAAAATGTTAGTTTTTCCCCCCCATTTTTTGTCCTATGATTTTTTATATTTACAAATTTGAAACATTTTCCTCATATTTAAATTTCAAAACAGACAGAATTTGTGACATTCTTCTATTTTACACAGTTTCAGGTTTTATTCATATTTTCCTATCATAGTATAGTCAAAACTTCCCTAATCGTACAGAATTTTTTTTTTCACCCTTTTTGTCTGTATTTTTTTAATTTCCAAATCTACAACATTTACCTTGTACTTAAATGTCAAAACAGACAGAATTTCACTACTTTACAGATTCATGTTTTATTTATTTTTCTTTTCACACAGTTCCCTAATAAACTTCCCTAATAGTACAGAAATGCATTTTTTTCACCCATTTTTTTTTATTTCCAAATTTGCCAACTTATCTTGTACTTAACAGTTTCATTTATTTTTCCATTCACAAAGTAGCCAAAACTTCCCTAATCCTACAGAAGATTTAGTTTTTTTCACACTTTTTTTTGTCCTATGATTTTTTAATTGCCAAATTTGTAACCCATTTCCTTGTACTTTACCCAGTTTCATGTTTTATTTATTTTTCCTTTCACAAAGTAGCCAAAACTCCCCTAATCCTACACAAACTCGTGCTTAAAGTCAGTGGGGGCTTAAGTATTAGAGGCCCATGTGCACTCGGGACAAAGAGAAATGAAAAGTGTGGTGACGCGGGGTCAGGCCACAGTCCCAGGGAGAAAAGCCATATCCTGTTGACCTCCGTGCGAACTCTACCCTCTGACCCCTGGAGCTCGGGGTCAGCAGGGGGCAGGAGAAGGGCCCAGGGGGGGTATTTAGGCTCTTCCCGGGGCATGTTGTCGATGTGGGATTAGGACGGAGCAGATAACACACAGCTAAAAGGTTAAGGAGACGGAAAGCAGATCAGTTAAAGAAAATAAATGCGTTTTGTCAAGAAAACACAGCAGGATTAAAAAATAAAGTGTGTTTACTAAAAATATGACTGACTTTTGACCCTTTGTGTGTTTAAAATAGTGAAAGAATGATTTTGACAACATTTTGGAGAATTTTGCAAAGAGTAATTTTGGAAGAATCTATGAAATGTGTTAAACCAGAGCAAAACCAGAGGAATACAGGACTACAAGACGTCTGCCAAGGCACTACACACATGCAGTTAGGAAAACCTCTAATGAGTTGACTAATAAGAAAAAATATATAAAGAATTATATATAAAGAAAATATATCTGTATTTTAATATGCAATATGAACGTGCTCAAATAAATTAATTCATTCAAAAATTAAAATATCAACACTGTTTCACCTGTTATCAATTGTACTATAGGCACATGTAAGGACTGTTATTGTAGTATTAGTATTAGTATTAGCATTAGTAGTAGTAGTAGTAGTAGTAGTAGTAGTAGTAGTCGTAGTAGTAGTCGTAGTAGTAGTAGTAGTAGATGTAGTAGTAGTTTATTCGGTCATTTGCAGATGATACACTTCTTTAACTAAAGAACAAATACATACTTTTCTTTGCATAATTTACCCTTTTGAGAAATAAGGGTTTAATAAAAAAAAATTAATCATTTAAAAATAACTACCAACAATGAACGCCTTGTTCGAGGTCAGGCTCATTTTCAGGACTATTTCCAATGAGTTACAAAACTGCCGGCTAACTAAAATATAGTTTATATAATCCAAATAGAAAAAGAAAAATCACCCAGTAATATATTTTTAACATTTTTACTGTATATGTTTTACTGCATGCAAGAGCTGGTTTTACTGATAATACAATTTCACTCCCTTAAAAAGCAAATTAAAACAAAAATATGTTTAAAAAAAAAAAATACCGTTTTGAGAAATACGGGTTTAATTAAAAAAAAAAAAAAATTAAAAAGAAAAAATTAAAAAGAAAAAAAAAAAAAGAAAAAAGAAAAATCAAATGAACTACAAAACTACCAGCTTTGCATTTCAGAGTTAAACATTTTATGCATATTATTTACTGTTTTGAGAAATAATTCACTGAAAAAAAGAGCTTTTCATGCACTTTATAATTACACTTTCAGCCTCACTTGGGTCCACTGATTTCTTTGTTCTTACTTTTCTACTCTTTTTTTTTACCTATACATTTGAAACCCACCACCTCGAGCCCTGTCCAGCAGCTCCTCTGTGTGCGATAGAGCAGACAGCTGTGACGGATGTGCCCAGTTCAAGCCCGAGGTCTCCGGTCAGAGCAGAGAGATCGGACATAGACCTGAGTTATACCGAGAACACGGCCGAAAGAGCGCCGTTCTTCAACTGAATCTCCCTCACAAGTAAACACACTCTTATTTACGAGTGCACTAAGTTTAAGAAGTGCAAGAAGTGCCTAAAATATTAATGCTTAGTTGGTGATTTATGTTCACAGGTGGTGGAGTAGTTAAACATTTTACTTCAAAATAATATCAGGCACTGAAGTACAAAGTAGTAGTCCAGGAAATTACTTAAAAGTGTGTTGTGTAACTTTTCTGGGTCTGTCAAAAGCTTTTCTCTGTGGAGTTGTTATTGCTTTGTCTGGAATGTTTCACAGTACGGCATTACACCTTTTTACCTTCGTGGATCCCAAACCAGACCAATTTACAGGTCAGATCTGTGGAAAGGCGATCCCGCACCCACTCGCAGTCAGAATAACTGTTTTTCAAGGTATTTTTGAGCAATAAATCCACCTGTAATTGAATAAATGTAAGGTAGAGCTGTTTAATGTCATACTGTGGGACATTCCAAGCAGAGTGGTGGCATCTCCATAGAAACAAGCGGATTACGCGGTGCACCTTTAAGTAAAAACGTATTTGGAAAAAGTACCACTGATTTCTAATTTGAAGTTAATGTAATTTGAACGATACAATATGCAAAAATAATGCAAAAAAATCTGTTATTTTCAAAGGATAGACTCAAAAAATACATTAAATCTGAAGGAACAGTGGAGGAAACCAAAGTATTCAAATAATTTCATATTGTCAACATAATATTTTGTCACTTGTAGATTTACTCACTGTGGAAAGAGGGACCAGAACCTTTACTCAAATAAGACTACGTTACTTCCTTAAGAATATGATTCAAGTAGGAGTAAAAGTATGCTGCTAGAAAAGTCTGAAAAGCACTAAGTTACTCAAGTAAATGTACTACTTACCTCTATTTATGCTGCAACTGCAAAAACAAGACAAGAAACACTGATCTAAACCCCAAATTCCCCTTTCTCACTTCGGCACAAGTTGAGCAGTCGTTTCTTTCATTCCAAGTTGCTTAAAACAGGATTTGTGTTCAGTGGTTACAGGTTTACAATGCAATAACAAGAGAAGTAATTATCCAAACTCACTTATATAAATTGGGCAACCATTGACGTCTGTTTGGCTGCTTCTTACAACAATATTAGAGCACAAGGGCCCATATTACTCTATTTTCTGATCGATAATGTTGTTTCCTCATCACAAACAGACCTGGAGTTGTGTTTTGTTTCATTCACACATGTTTAACACACAAAAACTGCATATTTAGGTTAAGTTCTTCTCTCAAAAAGAAGAAACACTCTGTACCAACTTAAGATGCCATGTGATAATACAGGAAGTGCTCCACTGTGTCTTTAAAGTCTAGAATAATCTGGATATTTTCAGCCCTGGAATCGCCAATTTATACTGAACTAAAGGTTAAAGGTAACCTGAAAATTGGAACAGACCATTTTAAGATTTGGGAATGTAGACTAATAATAAAAGATTACTCAAGCTTGTCTGAATTAAATATAGGGCCTTTTATTCTGACTGATTATAGGAAAAAACAAATCTGCAAGTGTGTTTTCTCAACATCGTCCGCACTTGTATATAGTTCCTATAGTTAATGTAAAACGTCTGAAAAATGAAAAAGAAGCTCATTGCATTAGATTAGAAGAGGGGGTTGGGATTAAATAAATTCTCTTTTTCCCACTCCCTTTTGTGCAAAATATTTTGTTGTTGTTTTTTGTTTTTTTACTATTTCTCTAATGTTATATGTTCCATTGTAAAATAATGTGTCTAAACATTGAGAAAAAAGTATATTGTTTAAAAAAATTTGCATATCTAGCCCATAGTAGAAGTGTTTTAAATAAAAATACAAAACAAATATGAGACGTATTTTGAGAAAATATCGTACAGAGAAATTTGGCTGTTGTTAAATCCCTAACAGTTCCCATTCTTGTTCTTGCAATACTTCTAACCGGCCCAACAGGTGCATGCCCTATATATTATCTAACTTGTGCCTTAAATCATGTACTTTTGTTATGACCCTCTAGTGGCCGGCCTCCTCTCCTCTGCCATAACTCACAGTCCTGCTCTGTGATTGGTTGGGACAGAGAACACCGCCTGATCTGTCTGCAGCAGAGTCCATTAAGGAGGAGCAGAGTTACACCGTATCAAACCAGCCTCTGTGTTATGTGTGATGAATGAGCCAGGGCTTTTTCGCTGGGTTTATGTGAATGGATTGGACTGTCATAACATTATGCAAGCGGAAGCAACCCAAATCTGTAATAAAAAGGTTAAATCCCTGTTGGGAAATACGCCCTCTGCATTTGACCCACACTTCAAAGATGATCGGGCAACCTCTAGCAGTACAGCGCCCTAATTTAACAATACAAAATGGACTATTGTGAGCTTTATGTCACGTTATAATACTGTTACGTCCTCAAAAACATACCTGGAGTTGCGTTTTGTTTCATTTACACATGTTTGAGTAAAACTGAAACCACTGTTCCACCTTGTGATGTCATGCAGTGGTAGTGGTAGGAAGTTAACAGCTCCTTTTACCTTTTGTTCAGTAGAAATAAGCAATCCCAGGGCAGAAATGACCTAAATGATTCCAGTGAAGGTTTTTGGAGATTAAAAACACTGTGGAGCACGTCCTGTATTTCCAGATGACATCACAAGGTGGAGCAGAGCATTTTCAGTTTTATCCTAGTTGGGGGTTGGGGATTGTGTATTAAAGGTGTGAATGAAAAACACAACTCAAATCTGTTTTCTCAATTTAACATTATCTACACATTGACAAAAACACTTACACTTAATTAAATCTTTTTACATAGAATCATTTATATATACATATATACACAGATATACACAGATATACACAGATATATATATATATATATATATATATATATATATATATATATATATATATATATATATATATATATGTTTTAAATAATACTGTACATGTAAGTCAGTTATTCTCAAACTGTGGTATGGGGTACTGACTTTTATTTGGGAGTGTGCTAAGTTTAAGAAGAGGAAGAAGTACCAAAAAATAAAAATAAAAAAAAAGATTCTTAAACTGTGGTATGGACTTTACACTTGGTTTAGTCCAGATTTTTCCAGATTTTAACCTTTTTTAACCTTTATTTTTTTGTTCAGTAGAAATAGGCAATCCCAGGGCAAAAATTATCTAAATGATTCCAGTGAAGGTGTATGGAGTTTAAAAACACAACAGAGCACTTCCTGTTTTCCCACATGACATCACAAGGTGGAACAGAGTGTTTTCAGTTTGGGGTGGGAGTTTGTGTATTAAATGTGTGAATGAAAAACACAACTCCAGGTATGTTTTTGATGAGGAAATAACGGATCTGAAAAAAACCACAACATGGGCCGTTTAAAGTGCTCTTTTGTCCCCATAGGACACTTGTTAGTCAGCTGCATTTGACCATCACTCAAGGATCTATGGCACCTAATGCAATGCAGAGTCCGCAATTGGTGGTTTTTAGATTCTAGAATGTGATGATGTCTCAGATGGGGAGCAAGAGACAAATTTCCCTATTGAATATAATGTAATTTGTCACAAAATATAAAAAACGTAAATGCACAAATGCTGAACCTGATAATTTCTATTCCTGACTAAAATTTCCCCCAAAAAGTGCATTTGAGTTTTTGGTATTACGTATTTATAATGGACTCCAACATTAATCGTATAAGACCAGCATGTTAAAGTAGACAGGGATCCTTTTAAATTTCATTGGATTGTTATTGTTATCAGTTGCCAGGTTACGCTACCATCATAAACTGTAAAGATGAATGGACATATCTAACCCGCCGGCCACCGCGTTGCAAAAAGGAAGTGAGTGTGAGCGTGCATCTGGCTCCATCAACTCTGGTTTGAATTGACTTTACATTAAAAAACAGCAAGCCTTGACATTTTGGTCTTAAAATGTCCATAAAAACCCTCCCTATATGATCCCGGTGTGTATCTTTCACTATTTCATCAGTAAATTAATTCCTATTTCTCTAAATTCACCCCTGTAACCTCGAGCGTCAGTGAGCTTCATTTGACTGGAGATGAACGCTATGGCTGACGTCACACTCACTCAGTCCACTTCTTCATACAGTCTACGGTTCCATTTTTAACCTTAAACAGCGATAACTGATTTGCTTTTGAACATTTGCTTTGTATTTTAGGCCCATGTTTAACTACTGCCTCTCCTTCATACATATTGAAGTCAGTGCGTTGCTACATTCCTCTTAATGTCTCCATCTCGGGCCCTGCGCTGCTTTGAATTTGACCAAAGCGAGAAGCGCAAAATGAATCCACGTGTTTAATGTGAAAAATGTGTGCGTGAATACGAGCGCGCATAAATATATACAATTTCATTCTGACATAAGTGTGCGGAGAAGAAGAGGAGGAGAAGAAGAAGAGGAGAGAGGAGTGGGGCGGCGCTCGGGCTGTGGGGGGCGCTGTGGGGTCATTAATCATCCAATTACACACCTGTCAGAGTTCAGACAAGTGGGCGAGTGGGGGGAGGAGGAGGAAAGAGAAAGGAATGTTGAAAAAAAAAGTAAAAACACAAGAAGGATTTGAATGACAGAAGAGCGATGATAATGGGGCCAAAAGACAAAACGAAAGGATAGTTTTATTGAGTTTTGGAGACAGAGGCAAGCTGCTGGGGTCCCAACGAAAAGGCCGGGGTAGATACATGCTCGCTTTTATTGCAGGGGACAGTTGAGTGATGAGGACAAAGCTGAGGGGGACAGGGGAGACAGATACATAGGGCGCAGAAGACAGAATAATCACAGGGATAATGGCAGCGGCTTTGCTCCATCAGAAAATATGACCGCGAAATTATAGCTCGTACAAGAGCAAAGCAACGTGGAGAAGAATAAAACTTGTATTCATGTGGAGATACAGGGCAGAGAGCTTAGACAGACATTAAACTGTGGATGCAATTTGACCAGGTTTCTAACTTAATTCATTTCCGGTCATCTTCCAAACATGGTTATTTTGTTATTAGACAATTTTTGGATTCAAAGAAAAAAAAAAAAAAAAAAAAAAAAGGACAAAAAGCTAAACCTCTTGCACAAATAAACAAATTAAAAGAAAATATTTTGGGAAAGATTATAATCCAATTGGAACTTTTACAATTTAGAAAATAAAAAAACAAATAAAAAGAAAATATTATGGAAAAGATTATAATCCAATTGGAATTTTTACAATTAAAAAAATAAAAAACAAATAAAAAGAAAATATTTTGGAAAAGATTATAATCTGATTGGAATTTTTACAATTTATTTGAAAATTTAAATTACATCAAAATTTTAACAAACAAACAAAAAAGGTTAAACATGCCCTATATTGTTATTCTAAAGTTTATTTATACAGAAAATATATTAAAATAAAAAAATATATTTGAGGTATGTTGATGTTTTCCTTGAATATTTATGGTGTTTTGAGGATAGTTATTTTAGATAACTTTTATTTATTTATTTTTTTTATAAAATTGTGTGAATAATGTGCAATTATAATGTGCGTATAAGTTAAAGCATTTTTTGTCCACAATTTTGACCTGAAATTTGACAAATTAGAAAAGTAAACCAGTAATTAAGTACAAAATGTGAACTTGAGTGTGTGTAAGAAATAATTTGAAAAAATATACACCCTTATAGATATATCTTTTGAATGGGAAGAAGTCCTCAAAATCTGGATATAACATAGAAAATATACTATCTTGATAAAAAACTGAGGTACTACACTAAAATATCAATGGCAAATTAGAGTTAAAATGACCCAAAACATAAATCAAATCACAAAGGACTTCACAATCAAAATTTACTGTAAGGATGTAAAAATATACACATACAAGACTAATATATTTTAATGTTTGCATATGTGTGCGAGCCCTTTCTGCAGTAATCCCGATCTGTGCGTCTTCGTGTTTGGCTGTGGTACCTCCAGCGCCCCGGGCCATCACCATCTGTGCCCCCCTACCCCCTCCCCTCACCCCCGCCCGGCAAACTCCCATTCACAGTAACACACTAGACTGCAAACGGGCCCCCACCTTCGCCACAACTGCCATATATCTAATTTATGGCTATGGTGAGTGCGTTACACACTCTCATGTATGCATAATATATCACATGTGTGAGGGAGCACTGTGGAGAAGGAAGAGGAAGAGGTCTGGGCCGTCGCTTCTCAAGCTGTGGCGTGGGGGCAGTTTGTGGTACGGTGGTTTGAGGAGAGTTTAGGTAATATGTTAGTTTAAGGTAGACACTGTTTATTTTGGTTTCATTACAGGGATATTGTTGTTTGGTGTTGGTTTAGATGTTTTTAAGGTTTGGTTTTGGTTTCATCAACTATACAGCAAAAACTGAACTTTTTGAAATTAACATTTCAAAAAGTGTTATTTTAACTATTTAAAATAACACTCTTCGGTGTGATTTTGCACTATAAACTTGGTAAGGCTTCCAGACATGTATGTATGTATGTATGCAGGCATGTATGTAAGCATGTATGTAGGCTGGTCTATGTGTATGATGTGTAGATGAGTGAATGCAAATGTTCGTTTGTATAATGGTATAATTTTGAATTTTCCACACTGTACACTGTTTTCTGTCATTTTTACCACTGTATATTACTGTCAGTCACTGTATATTGTTGTAAATTTGTTATAAATATTTGTATATTTTAATCTCACTGCTAAGTGCAGACAGATTTTGCACTTTAAACATCAGTGTGTGCTTGAGATGTATGTCTCAGCAAGCCAAAGACAAATTTCTGCCAATGCTTTTTTGTGTGACAGACAATAAAGTTTTTCTATTCTATTCTAGTCTATTTTATTCTATTCTATTCTATTCTAAACTTAAACTATTTGAAAGTGAAATGGGGGTTTGAGTTGGGGTCATTTGCCAGAGTTGATAGGGGTGAAGTTAATTCAGCTTCCCTTAGTGTTAATTTAACTTCCTTAGTGTTAATTCAACTTCCTTAGTGTTAATTCGGCACCTCCCACCCACCACTTCAAACTCCAGTGAAAGAAGACCAGTTTGAATCAGTTTTGCTCATAATTTCATCTTAAATTAACTAAAATAAAGTGTCAAAATAAAGCACTAAATCACGCTAAATCAATTCAAAGTGTTACCTGATTAGAGTAACCAAAATGTTAATATAACTCTTGATTTTGGGGTTAAACAGGAACTTTCGTCCAGTGTTACTTAATTAACATTCCCAAAAATGTTAAATTAACTCTAGAACAGACTGGACTCATATAAACCCTGAGAAAATGTTAAAACTGATTCTGAGATTCTGATTCTGAGAGTCAATTTTAACACTCCACTTTTTGTTGTGTATGTCAGTCAAGTATGTCTTTAGTTCTGACCTGGTTTAATCTTGGTTAAAGGTGCACTATGTAACTTTTCTGGTGTAGGGTCTGCCACCTGTTTGTCTCCATTGGTGTATCTGAAATGTTCCACGTCTTGCATCTCGCATCTATTCAGTTACAGGTGATTTTATTGGTCAAAAATACCTTCTTATACTGAACTGGCTCGCCTCTCCAAAGGTCTGACCAGTAACTTGACCTGGGGACGTCAAATGCTTGTGTCCATTGAAAAAAATAATGCGTTTAATACAATACTATAAAACATTCTAGGCAAAGCAATACAATCTTTGTGGAGATAAGGAGGTAGTTATTATTACGAGGTCTACTTTAAGGTTAAGGTACTTTATTGTCTCTGTAGGGAAATTTGTCCTCTGCATTTGACCCGTCTTTCAATGTCACTATCCCTGTCCATGTCCAGGATTGGTCAGGACCACTGTAGCTGGAGTATTTTTCCTATTTTATTATTAGTTTTTTTTATTTGTTTATCACTGGTGTAGTCCTATCATAGGTCCCTACACAACCTACCGCCTGGTTTTAGGTTTTAATCTTGATTAAAAATGATCCGGCCTACTCTAAACTTGAACTAGACTTATTTTTTCCTGGCTTTATTTTATTCGATAGGCCCGTTACCTGATTGTTTCCATGGATACGTCATAGCTCTGTTTGGAATGTTCCTCGCTACGACATAAAATGGTTCTTTCCTTACATTTATTCAATTACAGTTGGTTTTAGAGCTCAAAAAAACCTAGAAAAATAACAAACTGACTGTGAGCGGGGTTGCCTCTTCGTAGATCTGACGTACAACCCGGTCTGGTTTGGTCTCCATGAAGATAGAAGATAGAAAGTTTAAGCCATACTGTGAAACATTCAAGACAAAGCAAGACCAGAAAAGTTCTCTATGTACTTTCTTGGTTTAGATTTAAGATAGTCCTCATCTCTTTCTGCTTTAAACCACTATACCCTTGTACCACACTGTAAATCCTTCCTCTCTCCTTCCATCCCTCCTTGAACAAAAGCAGGAGACTCGGTTTGTTTGTGTTTGTGTGTGAAGAAGGCCCAGCTGTTGTCCACCACATGCAGGATGCCAGATGTCTCATTAGGCAAATGTGATTGGCCCGGTCATTTCGGATGCAGCGAAGAGACGCTCCCATATGTGAATACATGCAGACATTTACATAAGAGGCCCCTGTCTAAGCATTCACACGTGTACTGTGCGCTCGCTTTCATGTACAACAGGCTCCTACGTGTTGGCGACAAAAATGCAGCGTAGAAGATAAATAAATATGACATTGGGAGTTTTTTTTTGTTGCGCTTATATCACTACTTGCTTAAAATGTTCTTCTAAAGTTGTCGCGTTGATGTTCAAATGTATAGCCAATTTCAACAACAGGAAGTAAACAGTGACTTTAAAGGGGCATTGTGTCACTTTTCTGGTGGAAGGTCCATCAGATGCTTGTTATTAAACTTTTTTATCTTCACGGAGAGCAAAACAGAGCAAGTTACAAGTCAGATCTGCTGTTTTTCTAGGTATTTTTGAGCTATAAAACTACCTGTAATTAAAAAAAGGAAGTTAAAGCTGTTTAATGTCCAGGCAGAGCGATGGCATATCCGTAGAAACAAGCACGTGAAGGACCCCCCAACCAAAAAGTTACAAAGTGCGTCCCTAAGTACTATAATCTTTTTTTTCTCTCTCTTTTTTTTTTTTTTTTAAACTTCAGTAGCTTTTGCACATCGTTTGACAGTACTGTAGTACAAGTTAGTACTCAAATGAAGTGTAGCACTGCCCCCTAGTGGTGTATTTCTGAAAACACTTTGCACTAAAAGCAAATAAGTTCCCTGTTCAAAGCAAGACATGTGTCCAGTTAGTATAAGTTAAGGTAAGATAAGATAATATACATTTAATTGCATCATCATTGATCATGTTTTAATATTAAATACAGCTTTCATACTTTTTACATTTGTGAAAAGAATGAATGTTTTAGAAGACAATCAAATCTTAATAAATTACCAAAAAGAATAAAGAAAGTACTGTACAATGTCAGCCTCTTATCTATGTATGTCATCACTTTTTGCATGTTCTTGTGATACAGGTTGAAAGTCCTGGTCTGGAATCACCAAGTTGTCCTTTTCCTGTCCATCACCAAGTTGTCCTTTTCCTGTCCATCACTTACCCCGTTCACGCTCTCCTCTTTCGCATCTGTCAGTGTCTCTTCTCCTTCCTTCGCGTCCATCCCTCCATCACAGTCCGTCAAAGCTGATAGAGGTTCGGATGAGTTTATATCTTTATCCTCGTGTTTGTCGTCGTCTCTCTCATCTCCCCTCACCTCCGTCCCACCATTGCAGTCGGCTGAAGTCGAAGTATCTTTGTGCTTGTCTCTGTTGCAGTGGGACTGCCTGCGTATGGTCTGCCTGTGCTTCCTCCTCCTCGGTCGTTCAGAGTGGAGGGTCCGTCTTCGGTGCCACTGGTTCAGAGACTTTTGGGCCTCCACGCTGAGCTGGCGAGCAGCGATCCGGGGCTTGTAGCTGGTGATGTAGTACAGGGAGGCGTACAGGGTGGTCAGGTAGTAGCCGCCTGGAGACATCGGGAAAGTGTTAAAATAAAATAAAGAATAAAAATAAAATAAAAAATAAAAATAAAAAAATAAAAAAATAACTAAAACATAAAATAAAATAAAAATAATAAAATACAATAGAAATAAATAATACAAATATCTTAGCTATATACAAATTAAAATTAAAAAGGTGTATTGTGTAACTTTTCTTATGGAGTGCTTGCCATCTGCTTCTTTCCACGGAAATATTACTGTTTTTAGTTTGATTATTCCACAGTATGGAAATAAACTTGGTAATCACAATGGAGACAGGTTAATGGTCAGATCTATGGAGAGGCAAGCCTGCACATGGTAAGAGTTCATGTTTTTTAAAGGTATTTCTTGAGCAATAAAACACTTGTAACTGAAAAAAATGCAAGGGAGATTTCTTTAATGGCCTACTGTGGAAGATTCCAGGAAAATAAATAACATCTCCATGGAAACAGGCAAGAAGCGGATCCTCCACATTAGAAGTTACATAGTGCAGCTTTATTTTGATACGTTTATTTGGATGGGAACTTGAAATAAGAGAACTATAGTATTAAAGGTTTTACACTGGTATTCTGGTTGTTTCATGGAAATGTTGACACCATGTTGCTTTGACTAGAATGTTCCAGAGTATTGCATTAGTGTAAACTTATCGATCTTGCAGTTATTTAGTTACAAGCATTTTGAATCACAAAAAAATACTCGGCTTCTTTTATGGGTTCTATGCCTGTTTAATACTGTAGGAAATCTCATGCAAAACAATAACATTTCCTGGGGCCTGAAGAAAAGTTCCATAGTGCACCTTTTAGTATAATATGTTTGAAGTGAATCAATAGTCAAATGCATTCAAACATTAGCTTTGAATTTAAGCTTGTGCTTTTGATGAAATAATTTGATCAAAGCTAATATTTACAGTAAAGTGCGTCAATGGTAATTATATCACTATTCAGCTTGAGTGCTGGAGAAAGCTCATGACTTTGACACTATTAAACACACTGTGAGAGGTTTTGATAGTGTTCTGTCCCATTTATAGACCTTTCTTTAAACGGGATGAACCCAGAGGAAACCACATGTGTCCTACAGTCACATTTACTTTTGATGTCAACTTCATTCGTTATGGTTAAAGATGCACTGTGTAACTTTTCTCATGGAGAGTTTGCCAACTGCTTGTCTCCATGGAGATGTTACTACTTTGCCTGCATGTTCCACAACTAAGCATTAAACTAATCTATCTCCATGAATATAAGCAAAAACTAAGCTTGGCCAATATACTGGTCAGTTCTATGGAGCGCATCTGTGTTTCATGGTATATTAATCAATTAAAATTTCTGTTATGTAATAAATGCAAAATATACAAGTTTAGTACTGTGGAATATTCCAGGCAAAACAACTACCTCAGCATGAAAACAAGCAGGTTTGAGACTCTCTACCAGATGGTGCAATTTTACATGGTACACTTCTAGGTTTTAATTTAGCCATCGATTTTTTCCATTCCCTATGTACTGTATTTTTCGGACTATAAGTCGCTCAGGAGTGCACAAAAAATGCACAATGAAGAAGAAAAAAACATGTATAAGTCGCACTTTTGGGGGGAAATTTATTTTATAAAATCAGAGACCAAGAACCAACATTTCATCTAGAAAGTCAAGTTATAGTAGTTATTGTAATAAAAACAACCCAATAGAGAATAATCCATGTATCATTCGTTGGATAGTTTTTCAATAAAACTAAAAACTTTTCTTCATGATTTGAAAAAAACAGATAACGATTTGTTTTTTCATTTTTGATTCATAAATGGGATTCAAATATTTGGTCTATGGACTGTCAGTGTGAAAAATTGAATATATAAGTCGCACCTGAATATAAGTTGCAGGACCACCCAAACCCTGAAAATACAGTACTTTCTTAGTCTAAATTTAGGATAGTTCACATGGTTTTCTCTTTAAAACTCATGAACACTATACTTTGTGATATGAAGAGGCTTCCCTTCTAACACCATCTATACCTTTGTACCACACTGTAATGTTTTTCTTTCTCTCCATCCCTCCTTTTTGTTTGTTTGTGTTGTTATGTGAAGAAGAAGTTGTATAGAGTGCATCGATAGTAATTAAGTCACTATTCAACCTGAGCGCACAAGAAAACTCATGATTTTGACCTTCTCCCTGCAGCTGTGTGGGGTCCAGCAGCTCCATCATGTAGTCTGTATCCACCTGCATCGTGATGAGGTCACAGTGGAGCAGCACCCAGGTCAGACAGGGCAGGAAGTCATCCGCCCCAAAAACTGCACCTGCAATAAGAAGAAATGTTAAAGGTGCATAGTGTGTGTGGTGAAATCAAATGCTTTTCTTCATGGAGATGTTATTGCTTTCACAGTGTCATATTAGACTTTTCTATCATCAAATGGACCAAACCAGACCAAGTTACAGGTCAGATCTGAGGAGAGGTAACCTTACTCACAGTCAGAATGTTTACCACTATTTAGTTTGTTTTGTTAAGTTAGTTTAGTTAATGTTACTTTATTAGTGTTTAATTCCCCCCTCTGTTTCAGTTGACTTTAAGTTCCCTCAGTTTGGGCCCAGTTTTTATTGATGGTTTGCTTGTATTAAATTACTTTGGACTTTATTAAATTTAAACTTATTTTTATACCTTGTCCTGTGTTTTCTCTGTTGGTCTCTAACAAGGTGCTATAAAATCATCTAATAAATGTAAGGTGTTTAATGTCACACTACGGAAAATTCCAGGCAGAGCAATGACATATCCATAGAAACAAGCAGGTGATGAAGCCCCAACCCAGAAGTTACATAGTGCATCTTTAACAACAAATCAAAGCTGTTCTATAGGTCACTCTTTGTTCTTTTTTGCTGCAAACAGGCACTGTATAATCTGGAGATGGATCTTCTCGTACCTCACTACGGTCCCCCACTACCACTACCACTGACATATTGAAGGATGGGTCAGAACAAAGGTGCACTGTGCAATAAAGTGTACCTAAAGCTTGGACATCGTGACCACCTTGGATGGAAACTCTTAAAACTCCTACATTACGCTATTGTCTGATCTATATTATAGTTTTCCTCATCACAAACATACCTGGAGTTGTGTTTTGTTTCATTCACACGTTTAACACACAATCCCTGCATATTTAGGCTGAGTTTTTGAGTTCTGTTCCATCTATGATGTCATGTGGTAATACAGGAAGTGCTCCACTGTGTTTTTAAAGTCCATAGACCTTCGCTAGAATCATTTGGATGATTTGAACCCTGGAATTGATCATTGTTACGAAACGAAAGGTAAAAGGGAGTTGTTAAATTGAAAGCTTCATGACATCGTGACACAGAGAATTTTGAGCTTTGGAGATGTTGACAGACTTGCTGCAACTTTCTTATCTGTATTAGATGATGGAGATGTCTTATATATGAACGTCCCGGCTCATTGTCTTCAGATGATTGACACTGTTTATCATGGTGCATTGAGGTCCATTACAAACTGTAAAGCAATGACACATCACTGTGACTTGTATTCTCGAGTTGGATGGCCTGCCCTTGCTGTGTGAAGGAGGACTCATTGTTTCACTTTCATCTATAAGGCACTACTTGGACTATTGCCCACCTATATTTGTTCACTAGTGTCACAGAGAACAACCGCTTCATATTCTCTTTGCTCACAGGATCATCTCTCGCTCTGTTCCATTCGCTCGGTCTGAACGTGGCAAAAAAGTTTTTGTCGACTCTGCACCTTCATCTTGGAACATGTTGCAGAAGGACTGGAACTTGGTTAATTTCATTTCCCTGGATGCTTTCAAGTCTAATCTAAGAGTCCTAGAGACCAACTCCATGACATGCACTTGTTTTATCCATCCATCCATCTTTTCCCGCTTTATCCAGCTGGGTCGCGGGGACAGTTTGCTGCCCAATCCTCATAGCACCTGACCCCCCCTATGAACCCCTCTGCAGGTGGTGAGCCCACAGGAGGGTGGATGTCATGGTCCTTGATGTTAGTTCAGGTGCTGCATGTTTTGAGTTGATGGGGGAAACCGGGTGTGCCCGGAGGAAACCCATCCAGACACAGGGAGAACATGCAAACTCTATGCAGAAAGGCCCGGGTATCTCCTCTGTATTTGTCTGTAATATTATAACTGTATGAATTTACTGCTGCTTCTTGGCTAGGACTCCCTTAAAAAAGAGGTTTTTAATCTCAACGGGACTTTCCTGGTTAAATAAAGGTTAAATAAAAATAATAATAATAAAGGCT
This sequence comes from Odontamblyopus lacepedii, assembly GCA_034769755.1. Taxonomy (NCBI): domain Eukaryota; kingdom Metazoa; phylum Chordata; class Actinopteri; order Gobiiformes; family Gobiidae; genus Odontamblyopus; species Odontamblyopus lacepedii. Next base: position 31,342,268 of record CM068357.1, read on the forward strand.
TACTCAAACATGTATGACTGAAACAAAACACAACTCCAGATATATATTTTGAGGAGGTAACAACATTCTAACATGACTTAAAGCTGAGGCAATTTTGCGTAAATATTGGATCATTAAAGTAGTCTTTGTCACTTATTTTACCTTTCAGAGGCCAATATGTCTTCCCTGAATGATATATTTGTCAAAAAAATACAGTGAATGAAAAATCAGCCCTATCTCCTGCTCACCTGCGTTGTTGGAGTTGGTGCTCATGCTGTGGTAGATGGTCTTACAGACTTTAAGCAGGATCTGGACTTTCTTGTTTGGGGAATAGGCTTTGTGCATTGCATCCCACTTCTGCCTGATACTCTCTAAAGTGGCAGAATCCGGGACCCCCACCCCGGGCGACCCACCCAGCTGCCCCACCTCGCTGGTCTGGAGGCGGGGTTTGTTGCTGAGGAGACGGTCCAGGGTCCCGTCACTGGAGCGGGAAGTTTGGATGCAGCCGTACAGGTGAGAGGACAGGGGTTTGAGAGCCACTTTGTGAATGGACTGTTCTACAAATACGTCTGAAAGAAAGACAAGATAAGAGAGGGTGTAAATTTGCATATAAACAAATAAATATCTTTTTAAAATTCTACATTATAATAAGTCATACTAGTACTGTGCATTTTTATATGCCCATATACCCAAATACTAAACAGTACTATTACTAACACGCATCAATAAAACTGGACCTTTTCCTATATATTTTCAAATGATCTAAATCAGAATAAGTTATCATAAGACCAGAAGGTGACTGACTGAGTTTGAGTTTTACATTTTAAACTGGATATTTATGTCTGTATATAAATATTATGTGTGTTCAGCTTGATGAAAATGAAAGAAATTAAACAGGAAACTACTCTCATTCCTATACTATTATTGCTAATTTCATTTCATACTTATTTCATTTCAAGAATTTCAGATCCATATTTCAGATCCGTATTTATCATGCAAGGTCATGTGAATGAATATGAATTATTGAAGATCCACTTTGGGCATTAGTTAAAAGTGTTTTTTTTTTCATCCATCCATCCATCTTCTTCCGCTTATCAGGGGCCGGGTCGCGGGGGCAGCAGTCTAAGCAGGGGCTCCCAAGCTTCCTTCTCCCCAGCCAATTCCTCCAGCTCCTCCGGACGGACCCCGAGGCGTTCCCAGGCCAGCCGAGAGACATAGTCTCTCCAGCGTGTCCTGGGTCTTCCCCGGGGCCTCCTACCGGGGGACATGCCCGGAACACCTCCCGAATGTTTTTTTTAATTTTTTAAAAAAACTTTTTTACTTAAACCTTTAGTATTGCACTTTACACAAAATTCTGCAGTTTGATGCTCTAAATGTCCTTTTGTTGTTTTTCTATGACAATGGCAATAAAATTTTTAATCTTGAAGCATTAGGTTGCTCTAAAGGTGCACTGCAGGCCTGGCCCTAACCATTTTGACATCCTAGGCAAGATTTCAGGTGGCGCCCCTTGGATTGCAAAAAAAAAAAAAATAAAAATACTGCCAGAGTACAGATACTCAGAAGAAATCAAACAGTTCATAGTGACGATGTTTTAGACAGTGGAGGATTTTATCCCCCATCGCCGATTTTTACGCTCGGCGCCCCCTAGTGGAGCGGCGGCGCCCTTAGCATTTGCCTATGTTGCCTAATGGGGGGGCCGGCCCTGGTGCACTGCATAACTTTTCTGGAGGAGGTGGAAGATCCGCCACCAGATACTATTGCTTTGCCTGGAATGTTCCACGTTATGGCATTGAATCTATCCATTTAGCATTTATTCATTATGGCTGTTTCTATTGTTCCAAAATACAATGACTCCTTCTGTAAATAGTGGCGACTCTCCACAGATCTGAACTGTAATGTAGCGTACTGCTGTAACCTGGTTGTCTCCCTCGTGATAGATTTAAGTTTAGGCATTCTAGACAAAGCAATAACATTTCCATGGAAACAAACAGGTGCCAGTCCCTCCGCTAGTAATGTTACGCAGTGCACCTTTAATGCATAAACTAAAAAAAATCTAGGAAATTTTTGATACTTTCTTTGTAGAATTATATGAAAAAAATGTTTGAAGTACTTTGGGTGTCGCAATTTAAACCTGAAGTCTATTTGGCCCAACTAAATAAAGAAATAAATAAGTGTAGATAGGTTTAATCTATACTATAAAACACTCAAAGCAAAGGAAGCATTCAATTTGTCAACTGAACAACTCAATTTGTCAAGTGGACAACTTTTTATTTATTTATTTTTGGTTCGAATACATTCTGCAGCTCATCTAAGATGGGTTTTTTTTTCAGAACTGAAGAAGACAAATTGAATTTCTCCTTTGCCATGGATTCTACCTGGCTGATTAAGGGAATTTAAATACATTCTAGACAAAGCAATAACAATTCCATGGCGACAAGCAGGTGGTGGCCCCTCCACTAGAAATGTTATGCAGTGCACCAGTGCAGTGCAACAACCTAATGCTTCAAGATTCAAGATTTGATTGCCATTGTCATAGAAAAACAACAAAATTACATTTAGAGCATCAAACTCTGCATAACTGAATGCAAATTACAGCTAAAAACAAAAAAACAAACTAAACTTTAAGAGTTTACTTACCAACTTCTGCGTCACTTATGTCCGTCATGCTATCCAGAAGCACCTGTATCTCCGTGTGGTCCAGCAGCATCTCCCGTAGCGATGTCACCGATGACCTCACTTCCTGTAAGAACTCGGTCAGCCCGTCTTTCTCTGGGCTTTTCTGCAAAATGGCTTCCACAAAAAGTTTCACACTCTCTGCAAAACTTCCCCCTCTTCTCTCGCTGATCTCTTGGACTCTATAATTCAACTTTTTCTTCTGACAAACCAGCCCTCCCAAAGCTTGCCCCACTGCAGAGAAGCGATTTTTCACTTTATTGGCCAAACGCTGCGTGGAGGGGCTGTGTGTTGATGTTGGAGTCGCGGGGTCTTGCTCTTCCTCTATACTGCTGATTGATAGAGAGTCTAGTTCCAAAGATGGTGGGTTGAGATAGGACGGGGCTCTGGGAGGAGGCAGCCAAACTCCATCCTCTATCCAGGAGACTCTGTGAGGAGACTGGGGCACTGGGGAGCTGTGGTGGTCCTCAGATGAAGGAGGAGAGGAAAAGGGGCGTGAAATGGCGGCGCTGGGGGAGTTGAGGGGGGAATCTCTGCTGGGGCGACGGAGAACTACACCAGAAGGGGGCGCTGGTGGTTCGGCTGGTGCAGTATGGGCAGGGTTCTTTGAGGAATCAGCAGACTGGGCTCGGGCAAGACCTGAAAGAGAAACTTGCAATGAAACTTGAGCTAACCACAATTCTAACTTCATGTTTTGTAGAAATGTCACTACAGAAACACAACTTCCACTTTTCTAGTCCGAGTTCACAATTTGGTTAGCTCCATGGAGATTGCTTTACCTAGAATCTTTCACACCATGGCATTAAAATAATCTCTCTAGATAAATATAATTACCGTATTTTTCAGACTGTAAGTCACACTTTTTTCAGGGACTTATACTCAGGTGCGACTTATACATTACATTTTTCACACTGACAGTCCATAGACCTAATATATGAATCCTATATATGAATCAAAAATGAAAAAAACAAAACAAATTGTTATCCGTTTTTTCATTTTGGTTTTAGAGACAAATAATAAAGAAGAGGGTTTTTTTTTTCATTTTCTTATTTTTGGTTCTATATTGAAACATTATTCTCTATTGGGTTGTTTTTATTATTACTATTACTTCTATAACTTGCCTTTCAAGATGAAATGTCGGTTCTTGGTCTGGTGCGACTTATATATGTTTTTTTCTTCCTCATTGTGCATTTTTTGGCTGGTGCCACTTATACTCCAGAGCGACTTCTCGTCCGAAAAATACGGTACATAAAATACCTTGAGAAACATGCATTAATTTACCTGTCCTTTGGACTGGTTCTGCCACATGCTTGTCTCCATGGATATATTAAAGTTTAATGCTATAACTGTGGAACATTATAGGCAAAATGATAGAAAGTAGGTCTCGTATACCCTCCAACAGAAAAGCTATACAGTGCACCTTTAAAAATGAAATGGCATAATAATACCAGGCAAAGTTACAGGTTAGATCTGTGGAGAGGTGACTCCGCTCAGAGTGAGAATGCATGTTTTCAAGGTATTTTTGTGCCATAAAAACACAGATCATTCAATAAATGTAAGATACTATAAATGTGCACTATGTAACTTTTTGGTTGGTCCGTCACCTGCTTGTACCTAAGGATATGTCATTACTCTTCCTGGAATGTTCCACAGTATGATATTAAACAGCTTTACCTTACACTTACTTTAATTTATTATCTCAAAGCACTGCACTAGACAATCTGTAAATAGACTTTTTAAATTAATTTGTAAATGAAATGAGCAGGACCAGTGACTCGAATCCCCTATGAATAATCTATTTAAAGGCGCCCTGTGGAACATTGTTTGGGGATCCGTGATTTGCTTGTTGCAGTTCTACCTTACATTTTTATTCAATTACAGGTGGTTTTATAGCTCAAAAATACCTAGAAAAACAAGTATTCTGACTGGAACTTGATCTGGTTTGGTCTCTGTGAAGACAGAAAGCTTTAATGCCATACTGTGAAACATTCTAGACAAAGCAATAACATCTCCATGAAGAAAAATGTTTGACAGATAATGCTTTAAGTTACCTGTATTTTCGCAAACAGGTTCAGGCGGATCTTGTTCGAGGGAGACGGCTCTTTTGGAGTGCAGTCCTGCCCCAGACCAAGGCCTGGTGGTGCTGAGGCGGCGGTGGTCTCGTCTGTACGGAGAGGGGGCTGTTTTCTGCGTCAGCCACTCATCCCCGTGCTCATGGAGGTACAGAGGGTTTATCACGCACAGAGCGCCACTGGAGGAAGTGAGCTGTGACGTAAAAAGACAAACTGTGTTAAAGGTCCTATACTACACTAAACTGACTCTTGTGAGCTTCACACGTGCACTGTGTAACTTTTCTGGTAGAGGGTTTGTTACCTTTTTTGTCCTGGAATGTTCAACAGCATAGCATTTAATTTAACTATCTCCATGGAGACAAGCAGCCACATCACCAGGCACAGTTACAAATCAGATCTGTAGAGGAGTGGGCCCGCTCACAGTAATGATGCGTGTTTTTGTGGTCGTTTTCAGAAATAAAAACTCCTAAAATTGAATAAATGCATGAAATACCCGTTCAATGCCATACTGTGGAAGATCCCAGGTAAAGCAATAACATCACCATGGAGACAGCCTTAATATGCAGGGTTTGTGTGTTAAACATGTGTGAATGAAACAAAACACAACTCCAGGTATGTTTGTGATGAGGAAACAGCATTAGATCAGAAAATACAGCATAATAAGAGTCTTTTAAAGTTTTTGATAAATTACCTGTATGGTGCACATTACAGGGCCTTTGTTGCTTTGTTCTTCTGACGGCTGTTCAGAGGAAGCATTGAGCCACATTTCTGTGAAAACGAAACCTTCTTTAAAAATAAAAATATCTAAGGAAAGTGTAAAATGAAATAAATAACCTACTGGGATGGAGCTGCGCGGGATAGTCTTTGTTCTCAGTTACATTGTAGATCCACTGAGGCAGACACAGACAGACGGGCAGCACATCTCTGACAAAAATAAAGTATCAGTCATTCTGAAATGCTCATACATAGTAAGTGATACTTCTTGTGAAAACATGTTATCACGCAATCCACGCACTACCTCTATTCTACTACCGCTATGTACCAGTAATTGCTTTTAAATATAAACGTCCGACATAATGCAGAATCGATTTTTGTGAGTTTTTATCCATGTTACAATACAGGTACCTCCTCAAAAACATACCTGGAGTTGTCTGTCTATAAATAATAAAAATAAGAATATGAATAATAAAGCTCAAAATGCTCAATTCCACCTGTCATGAAGCTGTAGGTTTCAACCTTTTACCTTTACCGATTTAATAGAAATGCAGTAAGCAGTAAAAGAGAAGTGACCACCTGTGACACCCAGAGCACCTGAAGTCACATTAAGTCATTTTCTGATAAATTTAAGTGTTTATATTTTACTTTTTGACCAAGCTTTGGTGCAGTGTACAAATCAGGGCTGAAACTAGTTGGTAAAATCAGAATTTATCAATGATTGAGATGATTGTGAGCTAATTTAAAACTGGAATAACCGTCATCTTTTAAACTACTAGTCAAAAGTCTGGACACCTTCTCATTAAATATGTTTTCTTGTTTTATTTCTATAAGTAAACAAACTTCTCTATAATTTATACACATAAAGAAGCCTAATATAATGGTACAAGATTTATAGAATTATGTTGCAATGAAAAAAAAAGTTTAAAAATGTGTGTTAATATTTTTTATATTTTAGATTCAAATCCTTAGAGTCTCCAGCCTTTGGTTTGTGGACAGAAATGGTTTTCACTTCACATCTGGGCCATGTCACGGTTGAGAAATGCCAAGTGCCCAAAGCGGTGATTCAAAACAAAAGACGATAATTTTTAAGGAAATACTTTAAAATATGGGCCCAAATAGGGGCAAAAAGAAAAACTAGGCATAAAGAAGAGCTGCTCTGAGTCTGAAATCATAAAACTGGTCATTAAAGCTGTCAGCCCTGAGACTTGCTGGAAGTGAAGTGTCATCTCACTCCCCACCCTCAAAATCATACTTTGAGGCCACTACAAAGTTGACTCATCATCTAATCTGCTGCACAGGCTCATGAACATTTCCGAAGATCCTCAACAGTCTGCTCAAGCATTCCTGTTCAGAGCAATCGAGCTGAGAGAGAAACTATTCTGCAAATCTGGGGAAGAAGATGAGGGGGAGCAGCTCAAATCTGATCCAGTGCAAGTTCCTGCGATCACCTCAGACAGGTTTGTTAAGTGAAGCAATGACATTCTAGTTCTAACCATACCTAAGCAATACAAGTGTGGCAGATGAGGTTTTAATTGGAAAGATACATCAGGCAGCTAGTCTTGAAACAGAGCGACAAAACAAACTAAAGAGACACATACCAATCAAACCACGTAAAGTCAATGAAATACAAGCAGAGGTGCAACCACAAGACAGTGACACTGACACACAAGAAGGGAGACTGACGAAAGGGGGTGACAAAGTAACAAAAAGAAAGAGCCACAGTACAGGGGGCAGATCCAGAGACTGTTAAGCTTATTGAAGGCCTCAAAGCAGATGTGTAGGAGATCAAGAAACTGAGTCACTGAGGTACTGGAGGGGGTCCAGTTGAAAAGAAAAAAGTGAGGCCCCCTCTCGTGGTGCACTTTTTTGGTGATGCCCTCTCTTGGTGCCCTGCTTCTTGTGCATAATGTGCGTATGTGGAGTGATGGCTCTGCATGTAACCATGGATATGAATACATCCTGGTGTTAATGGATTATTTTTCATGCTTTGCATAAGTGTATGCCACATAGAACAAGTCAGCTAAAACAGTGGTGGACAAAATCTTTAACCATTTTACTCTCAAGTTTGGTTTTCCAGTGAGAATGCATCATGGGCCCAGAATTCGGAAATCAACTCTTCTCCCAGATCCAACAAGTTTGTGGTCTCCCCGGCTCCCAACATCAGCAGGGAAATGGGCAGATGGAGTGTTTCAGTAGGACCCTGCACTCCACGCTAAGGACCCTCACAAACAGTGAAAAGGCAGACTGGAAAGAATCACTGGCAAAGGTGGTGCACGCCTATAATTACACTAAAAGTGAAGCCTGTTCTCTGCTTTTTGACCGCACTCCCAGACTCCCAAAAGACAATTTAACCTGCCAAACTATGAGGAGTATGTGCAAAAGTGGCAGTCACAAATAAGAGAGGCCTATCAGATCACATCTAAAGAAGCACAGAAAGAAGCTTCACACACGGGGTAAACATTATTATGACCCAAAGACACATGGTGTGCAGCTGTATCCAGTCAAGAGGGTCCTCCTTCGCAACTTCAAAGAGAGAGGGGTCCTGGTGAGCTCTGTTCATACTGGGAAGATGCTGTGGATGTGATAGTTGCCTAGAAAACCCTGACATAAAATGAGATAAAACCAGAACACGGGGGAAAAGTCACAGACTACACAGTAACCTGCTCTTCCCATGGGACTGCTTAGCTGTTGGAAAACACGAAAACAAACAGCTGAACAGACACATTAGAGGAAAACACAAACTAAAGGAAGAAGACAACAAGATGCATTAGAGGAAAACAGACTCAGACGTGATGAAGAAGGTTCCCTAGTGTGGAGACCCGAGGACCCAAGCACAGTCTAGGACTAAGGAAAGCAATAACATCCCCATGGAAACAAGCAAGTACTGGTCATTAGATAAGTTACATAGTGCACTTTAAACTAGCTTTGTGACATTGTATTTTAAGCCTTTATGGCCATGCAGATTCAAATATAAAACTAAACTCTTACCTGGTGAAAGAGTAGAAGAGCACCAGCTGCGTTATGTCAGAAAAAGACAGACGTGATCCAGACAAGTGAAAAACTGAAAGAAAATAAGAAAGGGACAGAATAAATAAATATGTTTATTCTGATTAAAACTGGAATTGAATACGTTTATGGTAAGTGAGTTTATGAGTTTATTTTTTTATCCGTGTGCTTGGAATAAGTGGTTTTCACAGCACAGTCACGTAAATTTCCATTTTTGTGGCTAACACTACACTCCCACAAGTATAGCCAGTTAGAGTGGGTCATAGTGCGTTATTCTGATTCTAGAGGTTTGAATCATTCATTCATGCGGCTGTCACCTGGTTCTCTCCTTTATGTCTGTGTCTTGTTCATTATTCTTTGTTAGTTAATCTGTTCAGTTTTGCATAGGCTCTGTTCACGCTTACGTCACAAACCAGGAAGACATGCGATGATGACTTCTGGTGTGGTTCCTGACACTGGGCTCACCGACCGACTGTGATCAAACTTCCTGAAGTAAATGTGATCGTTGGTAAAATGAAGACTGCATACGGATGTGCTGTTTGGAATCTTCTTGAATTTGGCGCCCTCGTCTTAGAGGAGATGAGGTCGCATGTACCCAGTGCATGTTGCAGTTGTGCGTCAGTGGGGAAATGATGAAAATGGAGGTATGGTTGTAATAGTAATAGTTGATTAGCCAAACATAATGGAATGCTACAACGACATGTAGGTGAAGAAAACTGGGACATTTTCTTATTTTTCCTAGATTTTGTCAGACTTACTACTACGAACAGAGCCCGCCAGAAGTTGTCATCACATGTTTCCAAACGTCTTCCTGGTTTGTGATGTAAGCCTATTGTTTTGCCTATAAAACCTATTGTTTTGGTTCATTAGTAAAGTTAAAGGGAAACTCTGGCACGTGTCAAGGCAACAAACTAGTGTAGTGAAGGGGCAATTGGCGTTTAACATGGAAGCTCAGAAATTGCCCCTTCACTACACTAGTTTGTTGCCTTGACAGACTCATTACCACAGCGAGAACATTGCCTAAAAAAACACTGATCTGTGCCATTTTTTGGCTTCTCACAGTATTTGACCACCTCTAGCAACGAAATTTAGCTTCAAACATGCCGGAGTTCCCCTTTAACCCTTTACAGTGTAGTTGTTGACCTCACACCCCACAGTGTAGTTTGAGCCTAACCCTTTGCGGTGTAGTTGTTGATCTCACCCTTTGCAGTGTAGTTTGAGCCTTAGGCTGCACTGCGGGGTGTGAGATCGGCAGCTGCACTGCAAGGGGTTAATACAAAGTCACGTGTATCACTTCATGTTTGTTCGACCAGGAGAGACAGGAAAGTTAATTTAATTCATTGTTTGAAAGCTTTGTTTATATCTGAAAAGGCATATTTCATGCAAATGTTTAATAATTTAGGTCAAAATGCGTGATTATTTTAACGTAAAAAATGTGATTTAAACTAGTCATTGCTATTGGAAGCTGCAAAAAATAATGCTTTGTCATATTTCATTATCAGTCTTTCATTAATGTAAACTGAATATTCTTTATTTTTGTTTGTTTGTGTTGTTTTTGGTCACAGTTTTCACTCCATGTCATGATGATACTTCCACTCGTCTCTTTACTGTGAATAGTGTTCTCTCTACGGTCATTGCACTCTGATGAGAACACTGGAGTGAAAGTAGATATTATATAATACAGCTCTCAGAGCAGAACACATGTGGCAGCACTGGTGGTTTTCAGATTCAAGAAGTGAAGGGAGTCCCCAGTAGACTGAGCCTGGCAGCCTCACTAACAAGCTCACAATTATCCAAATAATTCTAGTGAAGGTGTATGGAGTTTAGAAACACATTGGGGCACTTCCTGTCTGAGAAAAGACCCAAACCCAACAGTATAACATAGATTAGAAAATAGTGTAATATAGGCCTTTTAAACAGTATCGATTGAAACCCTTATATGTCTCTTGTACCTTTGCCCGTGCGGAGGATATTTCTCTCTGTGACTGGTGCATGCTGGTCTGAAGACGAGACACAGAGGAGGCGGGGTTCACATGTCAAAGTGTCTCTCAAAACCAGGAAACTCTGCAGGGAAACACATGAGTTATTTCAGTAAAGAGTCTGGACTAACCGCAAGGGAACCAGTTTAAATATTCAGAAAGCACTATGCAGACAGACAGAAGGAGGATGTGATTATAATGAAGGGGTAGATAAATGGTCTGTTACAATTGTCTATATAAAATTGTGAATCAACCCATGCGTAGAAAACGTAGAATAACTTCCTCAAACGTTACACAAACTTCATTTTGGTTTTGAGAACATTGTGTCCCAAGATTGCAACATATTTGAACAAATGACCTGCTTTATAATATATATTTTTCTTTATCTTTTATTTTAAAGGTCTTATACCCTGAAAAATTGCAACTTTTTAAAGGCACAATATGTAACTTGCATGTTAAACTTATTTATATGATAAATAGTCAGATTTTTATACAGAGCGTTTCCATCTTCAAGGCACTAAAACGCTTTACAACAAGGAACCACTCACCCATTCACGTACACATTCATACATCAGTGTACACAGACGCTGGGGGCGAGGTAGGTTAAGTGTCTTGCCCAAGGACACAACAATAGTATTCATCTGTTGGAGCTGGACCAGTGGTCAGTGGATTTAACCGTTCAACCAATGATGTTTCAGAATCAGAATCAGAAAGGTTTTATTGCCATATGAGTGAACAGGATCACAACATTAGGAAATTGCTTCGATACTTCGGAATGTAGACAAACACTAAACATGCAACAAATAAAACAGAATAAAATAAAGTAGAAGACCAATAAGGTATAATATAACACAAAATTTGCAAATTTACAAGAATATAAGAATACAACAGTGCAGGTAAATAAGTCCACAGGTGTTGTAGTCCTGTAGTTCAGAAGCTCTTCTCTGGTGTAGGTGGACCCAGAAGAGTGACCAAAAACACAATTTACGCACAAAAACAAGACGAGGACGACACTCCGAAGCACCAAGGTGACCGTCCGTGACGCCATCTTGGTTTTTTAAGTTGAGAGCGGAATTCAAACCACCAACAAACGCTCTACCAACTGAGCTGCTGCCCCCCACAGATTTCTAAACAGTTGCTCTAAAGTTGTAACCCTGGATACACAAAATTATATATAATAAAAAAAAATACACCTGCTTGTCTCAGTGGAGATGTCCTACACTATAGCATTATCTGTGTCTATCTCCAATGGAAAAGCAGGTTCCACAGTGTAGTGTTCTCCTCATTTATCTCACATTTATTCAGTTGTTTTTGTTGCTAATAGATAACCTTGAAAAACACGCATTGATCGCCTCCCCGCAGATCAGACCTGTAACTTGGCCTGTGGCACAAACTCGCTCGTCTGCTTTCACGCCGTAGCATTCTAAACAAAGAAATAACGCTTCTGTGATGGAGATGAGCAGGTGGCGGACCCTCAAAGAGAAAAGTTACGCAATGCACCTGTCACTAAAACATCCAGCGATCTTTGATGAATTAACATTTTTAATTTGCTAATCAAGAAACAATATATTATAAGGAACTGTGAATTAAAACCATCAAATTCAAATGTCATGCAAGCAACGTCAGGCATGAAGAAAGTGGAAATTAACTTCTATCTATATCTTCTTTAGTTTGCTGCATGTCTTTCCTAAAACTATAATATTGCCACTATTACAGTTACAGGAAATATTTCAAGCTATGTCCTCTAATACATGAATATTAGAAGCACTTCTTAGACATTTCCATCTCATTGGGTTTTGTTAGAGGGAACTGCCCAGCTCTGTGTGTTACCGGCAGTGCAACAATTTTCTATGTGATTTCCTGAGTAAAATATTGATGATCTAATGCGGGAGGAGCTTAAGTATTTGTGGAGCTGAGGCAATTCTATACCATTGTTGTAGGAAATTTAAGTGCAAAAAAGAACACTTTATTTGGTCATTTCACTTCATTTCAATAGCTATTTTTATCTGTTTTTTTAGTTTCTCTTCATAGACAATATGCATGTTTTAATTTAGCAAATCTTGATAACAGCTATTTTAAAGGGGTATTGTGTAATTTTCTGGTGGAGGAACATCAAATGTTTTTCTTCATGTTGTTGCTTTCCCTGAAATGTTCCATAGTATAACATTAAACATATCCAAACAGCATTTACTCAATATGAGCTTTTCTATTGCTATTTTCTAAAAATACAGTAATTCTTTGTGTGTATAGTGATGACTCTCCACAGATCTGACTTGTAAGGTAGTGTAGTGCTGTAACCTGCTTGCCTCCTTTGTGATAGAAAGGTTTAGTCTATATTGTGGAACATTCTAGGCCAGCAGTCCCCAACGTTTTTTGCACCACGGACAGGTTTAACGTCAGACAATATTTTCACAGACCGGCCTTTAAGGTGTGGCCGATAAATATGACAAAATAAAATACGACCAACACAAAAACTGTGGTATTTTGTAAATATATAATAAATGTTTCCAAAGACATCTGTTTTTTACTCATTTTGCAGCTTGTGGGTTTAATATTAGCGTTAATGTAGAGACAAGCATCTTGACATGTGCCCAGAATGAGCCATAGACGGATGGAACGGAAAGAATTCAGTAATTTTTCAAAATAAAACGTTAAACGGTAAATAACTGAACAGAAATAATGTCAGTTATTTATTCTTTCTATGCGGCCCGGTACTAAATAACCCATAGACCCGTATTGGTCCCTGGCCCGGGGGTTGGGGACTGCTAAACAAAGCAACTGTGTTTCCATGGAGACAAGCAGGTGGTGGACCCTCCAGTAGAAATGTTACGCAGTGAAGCTTTAACATGATGTGGTTAAATCGAGTATACATTTCCCTTTAGCTCATTTCGTCCACGGCAGACAAACACACACAAACATTCATTTTCCATTTTTGTTCTTAAAGTGCAGGTATTACTGACATTTGCTGGTGTTTTTGAGTTGAAATATTCTAAGCGTTAGCTGCAGCAGAGACAAACTGACAGTGGTATGCTCAGAGTTACGTCATTTGAACTGAAATGGCTCTCAGTGCGTTTATACACTGTCACAGGAAGTGGCTTGTCAAAGGGAACCGCAATAAAGAGAAACTCTGTATTCACACACAACTCACTCTGCAACAGTTGACTTAGTATGCTCAAATATAGTAGGCCAAAATAGAAGCTCAAGAAGCTATCTCTTATATGAAAGTGTTACTAATTTAACTTCAGGATGTGTAGCAATCGATTAGGACATGTTTAAAGGTCCTATAGCAATAAATATGCTGGATTTGTGTGTTAAACGTGAATAAAACGAAACGCAGCTCCATACATAAGAGGTCACCCTGGGGATCACAGGTCTATTGTAGTACAAAGTCCGATCCACACTATTTAAAGGTGCACTACGTAACTTTTTTGATGCCACATGCTTGTCTTCATGGAGATATCGTTTTGTTTTGGATTCTATATTACAGCATTAAACATTGACAGGTGAGCCCACTCAAGCAAGAATGCATGATTTTGAGCAACAAAAACACCAGTTAATAGAAATAAAAGTTATATTGTAATCTGCCATACTGCGAAACATTTACATAAAGTACACGTTTAAAGTCTTTATAGAACATAGTACCAACACAAAGTAACGTCCATCAGGCAAACACAAGTTAAGCATATCAAATAATGTAAAATGTAAATTAAAATAAATAAATAATCAATAAAATACATAGGATAAAAGTCATATAAAAACAAGCCCCTATGAAAACTATTCACCACTTTACACCCACAGCAAATACAACCAATATGAGTCAGACAATGATTCGCTGTCTCATTGTTAACTCCAAGTCATAGACCTACAATGATCACGTTACAATGATGGCAAGACCAGAAGACAAAGTCTGGAAAGTCAAAATTAAACAGACATTTGGTATAATTTTGTAAAACTATAACTTATTGAAAACAGTGTATCCTCTTAGCTGAAAACAAGTCGACACTTCTGACAGACTAATATTTTAAATGATGTATTATTCTGGTTTTTCTACTCACATTCTCCCGTTTAGAGCAGGTCTAACTGGCAGTTGGTTCTTTATCTAGATTAAAAGTACTTCTGCATTTAACGCTGAGATACCCTGCAGTAATCTCAAGATGACCAGTAAAAAGGAACTACAGTATTTTCATGCAACTGTGATGCGCAACGTGCTAACGCTTTCTCTGGGATCAGTATCCTTTCAGTTTTTACAAGAGAATGTGCCAATAGCAGTAGTGGATGGAATCATACTCAAAGGTTAGGGTCAGGGTCAGTAAAAGTGCAGATACCAAGGCAAAAGAATACTCAAGTAAAGTTATTAAAATACCTGTTTAAAAATGTACTTAAAGAGTAAAAAGTTAAGTTATTTTGCAGAAAATTTCAGAACAATTACAGAATGAATTGTAATGATTTTGATCATGAGGATTTTAAGTGATGCAATTGATTTTTTTTCTAGCTGTTTTGTGTTTTTGTGTGTTTGTTTTGCTCAAAGTTGGGACGTTGACTCAAATTAAATGTTCTAAAAATAAGGTTGACTATTCAGTGCAGCTCTAAAATGTAGTGAAGTAAAAGTAAAAAAAAAAAAATCCACTGTAAAATCTACTTAAGTAAAGTGCAGATACCTAAAAATTGTACTTAGGCATTATATTTTTTACTTTTGTTCTTCCTTACCCTCCACCACTGACCAATAGGGTTGACACATGTCTTAAGCAAGGTATATACAGTGTTAAGTTAATGCCATACAAACCTGTTTTATGCAATACTAAGCAGTTCAGTCAGTTTATCCAATAATTAAATTCTACTTTTGTGTCATACTGTGTATTATAGGGGAAGTGTAGCCACTGAAGCCAAAAATTACATAGAAGTCTATGTGCAAATGTTGTAATAATAGAATCAGGCATGAACAGCTTCTACATCTACAGGTTAAAAAATCAAATAAAGTTACCAATAGTATCTCTAAATGCCGTGTATTGTGTAATTGAGCAGAATGTGTCTTGCCCAAGTCCAGATATATTGCAGAATCCGCTCTTGAGGTAAAAATAAGTTGCATCTAATTATAAAGTGCTTTTTTGTCAGATAATCAGGAAGTGCATGTAAGCTTGCTAGTTGTTGTTAGCTTTACATAATTTCCAGCAATTTAGTAAATGCATTCTAGTATATAATTTATATAATATACAGTCATACCAACATTCTAGGCAAAGCAAAAACATGTCCAAGGACCCTTTATCAGTAAAGTTGCACAGAGCACCTTTAAACCTAAATAAATGAGTTTTCATTTACTTAATCAGCAACTGTGTAATTATATCAACTTTTGTTTGTTTTCAGCATATTATTTTAAAACAGTGGGGTGGAGGCTGCTACACTGACCATGGGCTATATTCACTTAATAATCACAACATATAAGTTTACCTTTACCTGTACCCATTGATTTAAGAATGATGAAAAATTAAGACAGTTGCCATGGAGATTATCATTTTAAAATGAAATACTGGATGAACCCATGTAAGCCTATAAGGTATTATATTACACAAAATTGACTCTAGTGAGCTTTAAGGTGTGTTCTAATGCTTCCTGGAGTTCTGTTTCATTCACACATGAGTAATCCTTTATTATTCATCTGTTTGCATCTCCAAAACTGCTCTACAGTATTGCACCTTGTGATGTCATGAAGCAGTAGTTTTCAAATGAACAGCTACATTTTACCTTTAGTTAAGCAGAGACTGTCAGTTCCAGGGCTAAAATTATCCAAATGATTCTAATGAAGGTGTGTGGAGTTCTGTTTGGGAGAAGAACTCAGCCTATGCAGGATTAAACATGTGAATGAAACAAAATACAACTCCAGGTCTGTTTGTGATGAGGAAACAACATTATAACATAGATCAGAAAATATTTAAGGCTGGGCAAAGTGGATAGATGATTTTACCCCAGCTGGTGCACCACTGATAGCTGCTTGTGCCTTCTCTCTGTCCCATGGTTCTTTGGGACACCAGGCCTCCTCACACCCCCTCAGACGCTCCAGGAGGGTCAGTCTTTTCCTGCTGTTCCTCCACGGGATCGCTGTGGTCCCATTAACTGGACTGTGAACCGCCCTGTACACATACACATATAGACATGAATATAAGCATATGTCAGTTATAATCAGTGGTGGCGGTACTCAAGTATCACATGAAATCTAAAGTTGTAAAGTAGCAGTCTAAACATGTACTTTAAAAGTAAAAAGTAAAAGTATTTCACACAAGTGTTAATTTGTTGACAAGTAGTAACATTTTATTATGAAATGTGTGTATTTATTTTGTTTGCTCTAAGCTGAGTCCTGTTCCAAACTGCAGTGGAGTAGAAAATACAGATACCTGCTCTCAAATGTAGTAAAGTAAAGGTCTGACACAGGTCTATAACAGGTCTAAAACAGGTCTACCAGGTCTAAACCAGGACTATACCAGGTCTAAACTAAGCATAAAACAGGACTATACCAGGTCTAAGATAGGTCAAATGCAGGACTAAACCAGGTCTAAAACAGGACTATACCAGGTCTAAATTAAGTATAAAACAGGACCAAACCAGGTCTAAGATAGGTCTAACACAGAACTAAGCCAGGTCTATAAAAGGTCTAAAACAGTTCTAAAGGACTACACCAAGTCTAAACTAAATATAAAGGTATAAACCAGGTCTAACACAGGACTACAGGCTGACTGGAGTAGTTTTAAGGAGGTAATAGCAATGAACCAACAAAAATGCTATAAGTGAGAAACTGTCATGTAAAAACAGCATCTGTAGAAAAGTGTGGTTACATTTTCCAGTAGAATCTGTTGTTCACACAGTACGCCTCATCATTGCATTGTAAGCATTCAACAATAGCTGTATACTTACATAGTATTCCACGTCAGCCTCTTGTGTCCTCTTTAACAGACGTGCATTTCCCCATGTGTCGTAATGTAACTGCCACTGAGTTGTTAAATTCTTCAAATACAAACAGGTCTGAAATAGGAAGCTCCAATACTGCATGTGCAAGCTATTTCCTCAAATCACCTGTAGTAAATTACAGACTAAATATAACTGCAGTCGTCCTGTTCGTATCCTGATGACATTTGACGCACTTTTGGTTCTTTTGAGTAGACCCCCTGCCTTGTATCTGATGGTACTTTTTCTTGTCACCTCCTCCCCCCGAGGCTGCTGTGGTTAACCTTGTGTCTGTGTCTGTGCAACAAGAAAGAGCGACTAGATTAGATTTTTCTATTCTTGTATTGGTAACTCATGTTTTTGCATCATACTACATACTGGAGACTGCAGGTTTAAAAAACTGTCACAAAAACTATCTCAGAAATTGTGGTTCTAAGGTAAATTTGGTAGAAAATGTAAAATGTTAAAAGAAAACAATGTGACTTTTGCCTGGAAAGTTGCACACTATTGTTACTTCACACTGGGGGTGTTCTGTACTGTATGTATCTCTCTGGCGAAATGTGCAACAGTTACCATGGCGACACGATGCACATATTAGCAAAAGTGTTTTATTATAGTCAGAAAAAACACAAAATTAATTTAAACAACACATTTTCAGGGCCCTGTGAGAGGTGAGATTGAGTACTGTATTTTTCAGACTATAAGTCGCACTTTTTACAGGGTTTGAGTGGTTCCTGCGACTTATATATTACATTTTTCACACTGACAGTCCATAGACCAAATATATGAATTGTATATATGAATCAAAAATGAAAAAAACAAAAGAAATCATTATCTGTTTTTTCATTTTGGTTTTAGAGACAAATAATAAAGAAAAAAGTTGTTCTTTCAATTTCTTATTTTTGGTTCTATATTGAAAAACAAATGAACGAATGATACATGGATTGTTCTCTATTTAGTTGTTTTTATTACTATAACTTCTATAACTTTCCTTTCAAGAGTGAAATGTTGGTTCTTGGTCTCTGATTTTATAAAATAAATTTCTCCCAAAAAGTGCGACTTATATATGTTTTTTCTTCTTCATTATGCATTTTTTGGGTGATGCAACTTATACTCCGGTGTGACTTATAGTCCGAAAAATATGGTAACTGAAAAACTGTTGATGGTAATTTTATGTGTGAGGGACTTATTTAAGTACACAAACCATTTGACTTGTTGCAGTTCTGACCAAAACAGCTCTTTCTGGTCAAATTGTGTTAAAATAAAGCTTGAATTAAGTCTAACTTGATTAAAAGAGCTTCAGACAGAGCAGTGCCTACAGTTAACGTCACACCTACAGAGAAGGTTGATCAGCTGTAAAGTATCAATACTATTAAACTTACCTTTCTTCCATTTTTTCATTGACTTTTCATTTATTCAGGTGTTGTTATGCTCACATCTTGGAAAGCTTGATGGTATCACCTGCTTGTTTCCATGGAGATAGATAGGTTATACCATACCATACTGTGGAACATTCCAGGCAAAGCAATGATATCCCCATGGAGACAAGAAGGTGATGGGTGGAAAAAGTTAGACTGTGCATCCTTAACAAGCAAGTCAAAACTAATGAATATGCAAACTAATATGAAGTAAATACAAGAACCAAGGACTGAACCAAAACAATGTCTAAAAATAAAACTAAAGCTGAACTAAATATGTCATGAATCAGAAATGTGACCAGAGTAAAAGATTGAAGTTTATGATAAGATTAATGCACAAATTGTAAGCTTCTCATTTCCTACACAGTCTGCTCGGACTTTTGACGGAAACCACTGCAAGAGGTGTTAGAAGTGGTCATCCTTCACCAGCACCAAAACTCACTATGAAACACTACACTGTTCTCTAAAGAAAATGAAAGCAAAAACAATTCAGGTTGAAGTGTAGGTTTTAAGCAAAATACAAGTTGCAATCTATCTATCGCACTGTTTTTGCTACTTATTATCACCAAAATCAGTCACTGTTTAAGGTTAGTAATAATGAACTGATAGAATAATATTGTATGCAGTTTGTCTTGTCAATTTCTTGTCAGTTTTTGCTATTTTCTGATCTACTGTATGTTATAATACTATTTCCTTAGCACAAACACACTTGGAATTGTGTTTTGTTTCATTCACATATGTTTAACACACAAATCCTTATCCATATTTAGGCTGAGTTCTTCTTTCAAACATAAAAAACTAAAATAAGAAGTGCTTCTCTGTGTTTTTTCACTCCATACACCTTCACTAGAATCATTTTGATCATCTCATCCCTGAAATTGCCCATGTCTACTGAACTAAAAGTAAAAGTTAGCTGTTAACAGGTGCCTATCTGAATGCAGTGATAATGCCTCACTTTCTATACTGTATAACAACTTGGTCACAGGCTTGTAAATCTGCTCTGAGGCCTCTAGAGTCATTATATAAAAGCGCTCTCAAGACCCATGATAAAAAAAGTCGGCTATTCCATCACTGTCATATTCTTGTGAAACATGACATTTTAAGTTTTGTAAACCTGATAATGTTTGCAAATGTTTGTCTGCTGTATAAGATCGTTGATGATGCTGCTGCTCCTCCGCTAAAACAGTTTGTTTCCCTGAGCTCTGAAACCACCTCCACCTTTCAAACCAAACCTGCGCCCATAAAATGAACTGAGGAGTGTCTGGACGGTGTGATGTTCTGGAGAGAATGAACTGAATGACGATTTTGATAAGGGTGATGATTTTAAAGTGCTGAGAGAAGTAGGTATGACTGAGGATTCAGAATTGTTGTGATGCTCCGGTCATTATAAAGACATTCTCTTTGTATGTTTGTATTTATGACCTATAACATCAACCTGCCCAGGGACTACAAGTGGAAATTAGCACTGACGCTACAACCTGGTACAATGCATATTCTGCTAAGGTTAACATAGATTGTGCACTGTCCCTGTCTAATTAAATAAATAAACTAAACTAAACTTGAAAGCTACCACTACATGACGTTACAAAGTGGAACAGAGCATTTTGAGCTTCGGAATTAATGAACAAAGGACTCAAACATGTGTGAATGAGACAAAACGCAACTCCACATATGTTTTTGATGAGTTAACATTATAAAATGACTTAAAGCTCACAAGAGTCAGTTTTGTGTAATATAGAACCTCTGAATCTTACAGTAGCATGGCAAAACAGTCAAGAATTTGCATTTGGTAAGACCCAGTGCCCAGGTTTACATATACATCATAACCTGACCATTATCTGATTTCTGGAGGTTATCAGATTATGAAATGTCACGTTAACGGATGAGATGAGTGACCTGCTTTCATTCTGACTGCTTAAACACGCAATAAAATAAGCTTGCTAGGTTTTCTCAAGAGACATTATGCAAAAAAGGGCAAAACTAAAAGAGAAAATGGAAGAGAATGTGGATCCATTGTACTCTGTATTCCAAATACAACAGTTCTAACAGATCTTACTATTGGGTTATCTGCTTATCCTTGCTATCTGATGTTACTGGCCATGCAGCGTACACAATGGCTGTCATTACATGCAAACTCAAAATCAGTTTATCAGCATGTTTGAGGTAATTGATTCTTACAAAATGAAATGTAAATAGCAAAAATACCTGCATCAAATTGTGCAGTTTGCGTGTCCTTCGAGTCATTTTAAAGGCTTTGAGATCAGGTAGTAAAGAGTTTTGGGTGAGTTTGTTAATCTCAGTCATTAACTACATTTGAGAACTACATTTCAACAGTTGTGAGCTCAAGTAAAATCCTCATTCATTTTTATTTATATTAAAAGTTTGAAAGCTTGCTCAGGGATAATCAGCTATGTGGTAACTACTGAACCACAAGACCTAGATTTTTTTTTTTTTATATCTGTTTCTGAAACATTATAAACTACAAAGTTATTAAAACATTGTGTAACCCACATCTGAGCCTTGTATTTGAGGCATGAATCTATTAAAATAACAATAAATACACATTTTTTATGGACTGATTCATCATGAAATCAATGAAACTACATCATTCATTTTCACTGCGTAAATACCCTGATGGATACTTTACCCTGGATTAAATACTTTCACTCTGGATTAAATGTATTACCTTGGATTAAATTAACTATCAGCACTAACTGCATCATCGCGGACTATATGCACAAACTACAACCACAGGACTGGTTTCCTTCTTATTCAGTATCCAGCATATTTTGTTCTTGTGTTTGTTTGTTATCATTTGCTTAATTTATTTCAATATATTCATCACAAAAACTCTACTGTCTGGTGTCTTTTCACTCGTACCTCGGACTCCCTAAAGAACAAATCTGCATTTGCTGCTAAACTGTGTAGCCGTGTCTGCCCCCAGCCCTAAATTGCGTTACAGTGGATATTATTTTGCAAGT
The DNA here is from genome assembly GCA_034769755.1 of Odontamblyopus lacepedii. NCBI lineage: Eukaryota > Metazoa > Chordata > Actinopteri > Gobiiformes > Gobiidae > Odontamblyopus > Odontamblyopus lacepedii. The sequence continues at coordinate 31,364,026 of CM068357.1, forward strand.
AACTTGTAAGCCTTAGTCTTTGAACAGTTCATATATCAAATTTTCAAAAAGTCTATGGGAAAAATGAATGGAAAATGTACTTCTGGAACAGGAGTGGGCGCAGCTGTGGTTCTGCATAATGCTGTGCCTGTTTAAATGTTTAAAACCTATTAATAAACCATGAGAAATAAACAAGTTATAGGCTTTAAAAACATACATTTATTGCATGAGTTATGAATACTGATCTATTTTCTTGCTTTTTTTTTTAGCAGTGATCATTCTTTGCACAACCTTTTATAAACCCCATTAAGCTCCACTGCAATAAGTAGTAAAGAATAAGAACTCAATTAGAAAATGTGGAAAAAAGTAAGATAAGATAATGCTTAAAACAATGTACAATTTAAAAATACAAGAAAGAAAAATTTGCAGATGCATTAACGTGAAGAATCTTTTTTTTAGGGTCAGAATGGACATAATGATAATGCTATGACTGTATTGATGCATAGTCAGGTCTATGCTAAATAAATATGGATAATTATACGGCAAAAAGAATAAAAATTGTAGTTAATTTACAAAAATGCCACAAGGGGCAAGTTGTATTTGCCTGTGCAGAATACAAAGGACCATTCTGACCCATAACGTTTGGTCTAATGCAAATATGGATGTAAATTAGCAAAATGAATAAAGTGCTATTATGAAAAAAATAAAATTGTGAATTACATATCACCAGTTAGATTAGCCCAAGGGTTAAAATCACTTCAATACAGTAAAATGATGATGTATTTGTAATAAAAGACTTTATTCTTCCTTCTTAGTTTCTGGTGCGGGGTTTGCCTTTGCACTGGCTCCTTTGCTTTCACTCTCTGTTTTCTTCTTGTCTTCGCCGTCAATCCGGGTGTGCTCCTTTTTCACCAGCTCCTCCAACTCGGCCTAAAAGGACAGAACAATAGAACATTAAAACCACATTTCGGACAAAAAGAGAGAAAGAAACTACTACTACAGCTAATAAAAGTAAAAAAGAAAAAAAAAAAAACAATGCACAAAATGGATTCTTGTGAGCTTTAAGTCATGCTGTTATCTCCAAAAACATACCTGGAGTCATGTTTTGTTTCATGTTTCATGTGAGTAAACCCTTTTTATTGGTCTGTTTACATCTCCAAAGCTCAAAATGCTCTGTTCCACCTTGTGATGATGTCATGAAGCGATAATTTTCAAGTTAACAGCTCCTTTTACCTTTAGTTCAGGAGATTGACAATTCAAGGGCTGAAATACAGTAGTGAAGGTGTATGGAGTTCAAAAACACAATGGAGCACTTCCTGATGTCCTACATTACATCACAACATCACAAGGTGGAACAGTGTTTCCTTTATGAGGAGAACTTAGCCTACAGGTCTTAACAAATGTATTAGAGCACCTGTCATGAAACAAGAAAACATAAATAACGTCATAGTATATCAAAAACTTGCTTCAAATTAACTATTTTACTGTTATTCAATAAGAAAATGACCAATTAGAATAACAAAATAGTCCTTGTTGTTGTTGTTTTTATGGACTTTTGTAAAGTTTCTTTTGTTACTGAGTTCGAAATAGTTTCTAGCTGTTCCCACAGACTCGCTTTAGATGATACTTTGGTGTCATTTTTGGAAAACCTTAACCTTGAAAATGTACGGATAGCAACAATATTTTAGAATTAAAGATATGGTTTTGATACAAAGATCTGGCATATACTGGCAGATTAACCATTAGAGAAACATAGAAATATATTTTGGTAAACAGAAATACTGCTAAATAACGTATGGCAGCAGCTCCAAACACTTTATGCTGGGTGTGGTCTAGTCAATGTGTTAAGCACAGTAAATATGCAGGGTTTGTGTTGAATGGAATATACAACTCTGAGGATGTTTTTAATAAGGAAACAACATTAACGTAGATCAGAAAATAGCAGAATATGGGTCGTTCAATATATATTTTCTCACTTATATTGTATTATTCTATGCACTTAAAGGTACAGTATAACTTTCTCAAGGCAGCACACAACTCCATGGAATATACGTAGAAAGTCAGCACACAAGTTTTTCTGAGCAAAAATGAAGACAAAAAAAAAACATGCTTTTATTTTACTCTATTTTTTGGCCAAAAAGTTACATACTGTGGCTTTAATCATGTTTAATAGTGTAAGTAAGATTCTGTGATAAGTCATTTCCACTGTGAGAGCAGTGAATCAATAAACCAACCAACCGCTTTGTGGTCTCGAGGCCATAAATAAGTAACATTCAAACAGAGCTGATTCAACACAGACTTTAGCACACAAACATCTTTTCTCTGTGAGCACTTAAACACTTGTACTACAGCAACAGTGTCACACGGGAAAATTATAAATAGTTTTCAGCCTGTTTTAGAAACTCTCTTCTCTCACACCTTTTGCAGACTGTGGGCTCATGACTTTAGACAACAGTGTGTCTACTCATCGTAAAACTTTTTTACCTGGTCAAGCATTTCAATTTACAGTTTTTAGCAGTTTAGCAGTTTTAGGGGCTGCTATGACTGCTGATCATCCTGTATGTCTATAGTAACAGTTATTTTTGCTCAAAAAATAAAGAACTTCTGTATTTTAGCAGTTGCTTTGAGGAACTTTCTAAATTTATTATCTATAAAAGGTGCTATATAAATATACTTTGCTTTGCTTGGTTCCTTGCCACTGTTTATTAGCAAAACATATGCTTTAGTGTTAGTTTATTGGTTTATTCTAATAGGGATCATGTGCATCTCACAAAAGAAGAGATGCTTTACACCAGATTTAGTTAAAGCTACTTTCCATCTGCAGTCCCTGGGCAGGTACATCCAAGCATCTATTTACAATCAAACCTGCATTTTCCCACTCTTTCATTTAAAAGCATCACACTGCACAAAGGACTTTTCTAACATTATACTGTATATGCTTGTCTCACCAGAAATGTTGCATAGATACATTAAAAAGTCCAAGGATATATGTTTTAATATTGAGGTAAATGCGGATTTATGTGAAATTATTTGGGTTCATTTGGAAATTTGAATATGTGAAAGAACATATAATCTCACCTTCCACCCGAGTAGATCTGCCAGAGCCAGACAGCCGTCGTCACAGGTGCTGATGTGAGCTACATCCCTGAAGGACAATCCAAAATACATCAGCTTTTATCATCAGGGGTGGCAGTTATATGGTGATTTATATATTGATATAGATTTGATATTGGTGAATACTACATGTGATGCCCTTCCTGTCATATTCAGCTTAAAGCATTAAGATTTTGTCACGTTCTATGTCATAATATAGGGAGATGGATACATATTTAGGTAAATAAGCATTCATCGTATTATTGATATATTTACCTGTAAGCTTTATCAGAGTCAAAATCCATTCCTCCTCCAAAACCAAGCATGCCTAACATGGGATCCACCTGCAACAGAAATTAAAAATGCTATTACCACACATTATGTACAATATGATGTTGAAGAATACACTTGGGTTTACCTGGCCTGTTTTCTCCATGTTAATGAGCAATCTGGGGCAGTTTCTTGAAACTCTGGGTATAGGAGAACAAAAAGTGTGAATGTCCACCAATCAGTTAAACAACTGACAATAAACATGCTGCATATATAAATGTGACATTACTTGCTGACTAGACTTGCGAATGGCTGCACTTGCAGAGACGTTCCCATGACGATTAAAAGATCACAGCTTGGAAAGTCCTGAGGAAAAGGTGTTATTAGAACTAAACCAAGTAAAAAAAAAATTTAAAAAAAACATACAGAAAATAAATGTCTACCATCTTCATGGATGCAAAGAACCGGACAGGCAAATTCTCTCCAAAGAAGACAATATCTGAAATAAGCAGGGAAAACTATTACTAAAGTAAAAACTATTATTATAGATCTATTTTTGATCAATTTTAAAAGGTGCACCATGTAACTTTTCTGGTGGAAGGTGGGCCACTGGCTTGTGCATGGTGTTAAACTTTATTCAGAACAGGTGTTTTATTGCTCGAAACATGTAAGTCTTACAGGGAGTAAATCTGTTGGGAAGCCTGTCAACAGAAATTTAATTAATGTAATATAAATGAATAGGAAGAAGGTCCTATTCTGGGCCTCTAAAACTCTGGGGCCTGGGACAGCAGACCCCTTTGTCCCTCCCTGTCTACTGGCTTGTCCATTGGCTAAAATCTCCATGGAGACAAGTTACAAGTTGCATGGTACACCTTCAAAGTAACTTAATTCGAACTTAAAAAAAAAAAAAAAAAAAAAAAAAAAAAAACACATGGCGGCACGGTGGCTGAGTGGCAACACTCAGGCCTCACAGCAAGAAGGTTGCGGGTTCGATCCCTGGGTCACCCGGGCCTTTCTGTGTGGAGTTTGCATGTTCCTCCCCGTGTCTGGATGGGTTTCCTCCGGGTACTCCGGTTTCCCCCATCAACCCAAAACATGCCCGCACCCCTATGAACTAACATCAAGGACCATGTTGTCCACCCTCCTGTGGGCTCACCACCTGCAGAGGGGTTCATAGGGGGGGTCAGGTGCTATGAGGATTGGGCAGCACGCTGCCCCCGCGACCCAGCCGGATTAAGCGGGAGAAGATGGATGGATGGATGGATGGATGGAAAAAAAAACACACAAAAAAAAAAAAAACACACACACACACGAGCATAATACCGACCTGGCTTCACTAAACTGCTGCACTTATCACATTTGGGAATGTCATCAGCGAAGATTTTCTCTGTAAGAAAAACAAGACAATATAAATTACACCTGCAACTGTAAAACTTTTTTTTGGTTCCATGGCCATGAAGTGGTTGGCTGATTTTGTGGCTACCTGGCTCACATACCGACTAGTTTTTGAAATGTTTTGTTTTTTGAGCTCAGTTTTTAACATCCTGTCATGGGATTTTAACCAACCAATAAGTGCAGCAGGTGCAGTTTCAAGGACACAAGAGATTGTTGGATTTTGTGAAATGCTGCGGGACACAGAGGAGGGACACTTTTGGCTCTTCCTCTCCTCAAACTGCCTGACCTCCCTGACCAGTCCTCCTGTTAAACTGCACTGAGACCTTTGACTGACACACAAAAGCGAGATGCACAGTGGAAATGTTGCAGCAACATCAACTGCAACAGTCTGCTGCAGTAAAACTTGAATTTCCCTCAAGATCAATACAGTATCTGTCTGTCTAACAACTAAAATTATATTAGTGTAAAATTTATTGCCTCCATATCTCACCTTTCATCCAGTCGAGGTTGTACTCTTTCCGGCAGCAGAAGCTCACACAGTGCGACGTGTAGAAAGTGCCATGGGCCTCGATCAGGTCCTCTCCCTCCAGACCAGCCACACGCTCCAGAGTGTCTATGTTCTACAAGAGGACCAAAACATGTACAGTTATGTAGTTAACAAGCTAAAAATGCTTTGTAGGAGCAGTGTAGATGGGCAAAAGCATTATCACCTGTGTATAGCAGCGCTTTAAAAGTCCTTTGTCCTTGAGCAGCTTCATGAAGTAGTGGCAGATGGTTGGCTATTGTCAAATGGGTGAAGACAGTGAAGTAAGAAGGTTTAAGTTTAGTGAATTTTTATGATTAAAAAGTTTTAAAAAGATTGTTATACCTTAAACTGTCCAGGATAAAGCTCTTTGGCCAAGGCAAAAAATGGTTCTGGATGTTGCTAAAAAATATTAAAATAAAAAGTGTCAAATTTAAGGAATAAACAAATGTACTACTTTTAAACCATCAAACACTTAAGGCAAACCTTAAAATAATCAATCTGGAAAATTGCTTCTGGGTAAGGCAGGTTATATTTCTGCAGATTGGCGTACAAGCCTGTTCCTGGAGATCGGAAATCAGGAATTCCAGCCGCTGTCAACAGAGAAACAAAAACGGTGTGAAAAACTATTCTTATCAATTTGATAAAAGAACAGATATACTTTTTACTTACATGTGGATATTCCAGCTCCAACCATGCAAATAATATTTTTACCTAAACCATGAAAAGTAGAAAATGAGCACTTGAGCTCAATGAGCACACAAAAAAAGTGAAAAAGAAAAGAACAATGTATGTAGTTAATGAAAGCTCACATTTCCCACTCAGCATGTATTTTGCCACTGCATCCAGAGTCAGCTCATCCAGGACTTTCTCTCCAGAACCTGACCCGAAACCCAAGGCGCTGGAGAAAAGGTTACGCAGGAAGTCCACTGAAAGAACCAGTCAGATTTTAAACAAACCTGAAGCAAATATAATGTAGTTTCCATTTTCTTACTAACTTTCTCCAGGAGCCTCTTCCTCACTGCTGTCGTCCTCTGAGTCGTCCTACAAAAATAAGGCAAAACAAAAACATAAACTGTCTTGATAAATTGTCTTGATCTTAAGAATAAATACCCATATTGTAACAGTACCACAATCTCACTCAAGCTGACCCATTGTACCATATCTTCCCTATGTACTGGACCTTAAAACCCAACGGACTCTGCAAAAAAACCTTCCAAAACCTGTCCCAGAATGTAATCAACTACTAACTGAAGTGGTTTTAAGTTACCAGACAACCCTATTTACCCAGGACAATCCCAGTTTTGAGCCCTGTGTCCCCTTTCCCAACAGATTTAGCCAAAACTAGTGATTTGTACTGTACAAGAAATGTCCCAGGTGTCCCTATTTTTGACTATTTCATACCTGCCAACAGTAAAGAGAGGCATACGTTGTCACTTGGTTAGGTAAAATACAAAAAAACTGCTTAAAATGACCTAAAGTGAAAGAAAATGTGACTATGTTGACACATTAGTCATGATTGGGCTGAGTGCATAACATTTTTCCTTAATTATGCACCCGATACACAATTTTATTATTATCAACCACCCCAAACCAGAGGTGTCCCAGTTTTTGAAAATCTTCATCAGCATGTTATCCGTTTGGACTAGAACCAGATCAATATATTTTTACACATAATTAAAAATGAATAAGTAAGCAGACAACTCCCCCTTCTTATTATACGCCCGTTGTGTATTATGGTATGGCGCTGTCCGTCCGTCTGTCCGTCTGTCCGTCCGTGGACACTTCAAAGCTTTGAAGTCTTTGAAGCTTTGTCTTCATGAAAGATCTGAACTCTCTTCTCAAATGTTCTGCTGCTGAAAGCGAGAACAACCCACATTCTCTGCTTCTTTGAGCTTTGACACATTAAAGCTTTGTAGTGTCTTTAAGTTCTGTTGCTGCAATCTGATTGGTGGAATTCCGATTCTAGAATTCTATATACAATAATTCAAAGTACGGGCGTATTTTGCCCCGCTGGCGGAGCTCTTGTTTTATTGGTTAGCAAAATTCAAACTTAATTCTATTTTTTCAAGTTGTCCAGCCTGGAGAGTTAAAAGGCAAAGTCCACAAACCCCGCCCACAAAAAAAATGCTGTCTCAAATATCTATACAATACAAGATCATTTTCTGTTTAACTTGCCTCTGCTTGTAGTGGGTCCTCCTCCTCTTCTTTGCTTTTAGAGGGTTCTAGAAATGCACATTTTAACACGTAAATATATGTGAGGTCTTACAAAAACTACGATTAGCAGCGAGGCTAATGTGACAGCGATAGAGATGCAAATCAAATGATCGAACTTTTAAAGTGACAATGAGTTTACCTTGTGCATCAGACATCTATTCGACTACAGGACCCCTCTGTCACAAGAGTCCGATGGATAATAATGTCGTTTTGGGAGGATTTGGGATTTTACAAATAATCCACACACACAACTACAAACGCTCAGCTGATACGTGTTGTTATGGTCCGTCAGGACAAAACGTCCGCAGCGTTGTCGTGACCTAGTTCCAACAGAATTTGGTTCCTAGGTCTGTTTCATTGTTATTAAAAAAAACAAAAAAACAAAAAAAAACCTCCAGTTCTTTTTAACATAGATTTATCAACAACAGATTTGAAATAATGATAAAGACTTGAAGACCAATATTCAGGAATTATAAACATTACAGAAGTTTTTTTTTTTAATTTTTTTAAAATTTCAATAAGTTTGCCTTTCTATCTATTTTGCACCTATGTATTTATTTAATATTTAATATGCATTTAAAGAAATAATAAAATATATACCTAAGCATAAGTAGTTCAATCTTTTTCATTAGCAACAACAGTCTAAACACAGCAACATTGCTCCAGGCTCACGGTGGATTATGGCTCAAAGAAGATTTCACACTCTTCAAGATGGCAGATACATAGTCAGGCATTTACCATGGTACCTATTATTAATTTATTATAAAACAAAACTGAAAACAACCTAAATTTGAATAAAAGAGCATTTATTTACAGTTACAGTATAATATATCATAGTTGCTTAAAATTAAAATGTGCCTCCTTTAAACACACAAAACAAAAATATTTTTCAAAACGTTGAATATATCAATTGCATTTGTCGCCATCTCTTTTTCTGTATTTCCCCTTTCCCTACCTTTGCATCTCCTCTCTGTGTCCCTCTTCTTTCTCTTTCAGCGGTAAATCAAACTGATACCCTTCTGCAATTATGTGGCACTTAGGCAACATCTCTTCAAGCAGAATCACCACCAACCCAGGGTTGCCGATACCAGGAAGTGAAGACACGTCTAACCTCTTCAAACCCCTAAAAACACACAAAAACAAATTAGAATTACATAATAACAAGTATAATACTTAGTTTTTGGGAAATATACTGTACAGTGCTGTGCAAAAGTTATACTGACAGTTCCTGAAAGTTTTATTAATTAGTATTGTGAATTCTAACTTGAGTTTCTTTTAGTTCAAGATGAAATATTCTGTGTTTTGCTATGAACTAAGTAAACTAATGATATGTAATAATAGTCAATGTTCCCTTTAATGACCTCTTATGGAATTCAAACCTTGAGCTAAAATTCTAATCTAATCTTTAATCTTTGGTGCCTCTTATCTAACAGTCTAAATTTAGAATTTTATATAGCATTCTTAATTAATAGCAATTTCAAACCAGATACTTTTGCACAGTACCACAAGTAGCAGTGGGAGTCGATTCAAAATGTAACTGAAGTAACTATATGTAATAAATGAATCACTTTGAATTCCTATGTTTGAGTTGTTAATGTTGATGAACCTATTCCATATCTGTGCGTTATTCTGATTTCCCTATTAAAGAGCACTCTTTTATAACAAATAAGCATGTACCAAAAACAATATGGTAATAGAATAAGTGCACTAAGTGCAGTAGCAGTTGTCATACTTGAGATTCCTCAGAGCGGCTAAACCCCCTATTGTGATCCTTGGGCAGTGGGAGATGTCCAACTCTTCTAAAGAATCTTGAAAAACATGAAGTTTGGACAGAAACCAGTCATCGACTTCAGGACAAGCCTTTAAAGACAGAGTCCGCAATGATTTCTGCTGATCTGAAAAAAAAAAAAAAGAGTAAAAAGAAAGAAGTAATTTACTGTACTGAACTGCAGACAATAAGCAATTTAAGAGAAAATAGTGTGTGGTAACTAATGTAAGGTACCAAAGTTTTCTAGTCCGTCGTAGTTGATCATTGTGTAGCTCAAATCTATCTCCTCTAGGGGGCAGTCTTTGTGATTAATGAAGTCCCAATTGAACTTATCTGCACAGAACCAGTGAGAGTGGCCATGATACCTGAAAAAAAAAGAACATGCATTTGAAGCCAACAGTCCAAATTGCGTAATAAATAAAAAGGAAACAGATTATAAAAAGTACTTCCCCCCCCCTCCAAATCAAGACTTGACTCAATATATTTTTTTTTAAATTTTGCCCCAATAATAAAACTCTTCCATATAATCTAACAGAAAAGTCTAAACAATTATAACATAAAGGACACGTATAGTAAAAAAGTAGAAAATTGTTAGTTTGGTAAGGTGGACCAGATAAACATGGTCATTTAAAGATGCAAAATGTAACTTTGCTAGTACAGGTCCACTCTCATGAAGGTATCTTTACTTTCCCTTTTACAGTTTTAAACCTATTTTATTGCTCAAAAACAGCTTCCCAACTACTCTAAGCATTCTTATAGTGAGTGGGGCCGCATCTCCACAGATCTGATCTATTTCTTGGCCTGGTGTCATCTGCATCTTTCCATGTAGATAGACAGGTTTAATGCCATATTGTGGGGCATTACATGTAAAGCAACAACATCTTCACAAAGACAAGCAAGTGGTTGTACTTTCACCAGAAAAGTTACATGAGCGCACTTTTAACTTCAAAACAGTGGTAAAATATTGAATTAGCCAAGAAAAAAATGGATGTTTACCTAAATCCTCCTTTCAGATTGAGGATAAAATATGCCGCCGCTACATGTGGTCCGTAAAACTTTTCAGTGTAACCATAGTAACTGCAAAAGACAAGAGGAAAATGTCAGGGAAGGGCAAACCTGGCTTAAAATAGCACAAACAATATTAGTTGCAAATGATGAAATACAATGAAATGACAAGAGAATACTTTATCACAAAGGCAACACAAATAATACATTGAGCTTGTTATCTCAGTACCAGCACACACAATATGAAACTATCTGCCAACAAACCGAAAGAATTGCAATAATATTCAGTACCCATGCAGTAAGTTTCGTTTGGATATCTTTGCCTATTAAATATAAATACTAATCCATCTGTTCTTAAAGATGCACCATGTAACTTCTGGTGACGTGTGTGCCTCCTGCTTGTCTATTAAAAATTAAGTAAGTCTACTATTTAGCCTAGAATGTTTACAGTCTCACACTGACCTGTAAGGCTTGGTGGGGTGCAGTTGTTTGTCTCATTAGAGATAGATATATCATTATAATATATTGTGATGTGTGAGCTCCTGTGTCCAAATAATTTCCCTCATGGAGCCATGTTTGTCTAAGTGTAAGTAGTTTACTACTATACTATACATCAGGGGTCTCCAACCTGCAGCTCGAGAGCTACCAGTAGCTCTCCACTCCCTTCCAAGTAGCTCACCAAGGGCGTTCGGAATTAAACCATTGTGCTGAATAACAACAATTTGGTTAATTTCATGGCTATTACTGCTGTACATGTATCCTTTTGAAGCCCAACTTTTTACACTCAAATGGACAATGGTTTATGTTTTATAGGAATCTGACTGTACCCCAATGCTTGCCCTATTATTTGTAACTGTTTCAAATTCTTGCAGTCGCTAAAATTAGTAGCTCGCTGGCATTTTTGCTTTGTAAAGGTAGCTCACTGGAGGAAAAGGGTTACCTGTAGTCCGTATTTTCTGCTTGTGGTTAAGCTATTAATACAGGGACTATTGTAACTTAAAGTGTTAGTAGGAACTGCATTGAGTTCATATTAAAAATCTATGATATAAGGCTGGAGTCCTTTAGCCAGTTGATTAAATGGCCAATGGTGTCTTAGTTGACTAAAATTTGTATTAGATTGTAAAGATTTGTATGTTAGTGAGTTATCTGAAGATTTGGTATTTTTTGGTAATATATGTAAGATATATGTAGGACTGGGCAGCAAACAGCCTCCACGACCCAGCCGGATAAACCGGGAGAAGATGGATGGATAAATGCATTGTTTCCTAATACGTTTTCTGCATAAATAGTAGTTTTTTTGCATGAACTCTAGTGCAGGTAGTCTTGTGAGTGCAGTTTGGAACAGATACATAATAGTTTTGAGAGCTTTTGTCACCCTTCCCCTTCTTTATATGACGAAATCGTCAGAACATGATTTTAGTCGACCGAGAATTTCTTTATTTGCACCCCTGCTATGGGACATCACAATATTCATTATATTTGTCATAATTTGCAGCATTATTCCTTACGCATTTCTCTTGCGCACCCCTCTCTTTCTGAACTTGGATGTCCAGGTGAGCAGCGCCTCCACGTCGTAGAAGCGCTTGGTGAGGTACAGAAGGAAGCGTGACTGAAGTGAAGGTTTAGTCACAGCTCCCGAACTCAACAGGCGAACGGTGACGAGAAGAGGACGTGTGCAGCATCTGGACAAAGACTGTAGCGACAGAGACAGATAAGGAGGAGTTACGGTTATAGATAGGGTCATTATTTTATCATGTTTAGCCTTATGCATTTAAACACTTTTTATTTATTGCTTTTATTTTATGGCTTGCTGTCTCTTGTACTGATTTCCCTGTGCAGCACTTTGGAAACTGTCATATATTTATAAAATGTGCTATGCAAATAAAGTGGATTGGATTGGAGACAGAACAGACAAGATAGAAATACAGAAATAGACAGGACAAAACAAAACAAGACAAGGGACAAAGGACAAGACAGTTTTGCATTTAGTGTGATTTAGAGTGTTTCCATTGCTAAAAAAAAACAAAAAAAACACCTTGCCTCTATACTGATGTGACCTGTAAGTTGGCCTGATGTTGTCACCTGTTATTTCCACAGTGAAAAATAAGATAATGCAATGCTGTGCAAAACATAGAAGTAAACAAGACAAAAAGGAGCCACTTTAGCGCACGGATAACCAGTCTCTGCGTATTTATCTTTACACATGAAGAGTAACATCCTAATCTTAATGAATCAAGGTTATTTCAGTGTTAAATATAAGGTTAACTCACCAACAGAGGAGATGCCATGTCTACTCTGTGTGACGGAGCGGCGGGAGGGACAAACAAGGCATGTTCGAGTTTTGGTTTCGGAAGTTATACATCTGTGCACCGCAAGGGGGCACTCCGGATCCATCTGTTAATCAATGATGAATGAACTCAGACCTCAGCGCCTTAAAATAGTCACAATGGGGTATTTTTAGAAACAGTAGAAAGGCTAAATACAGGATCATACATAGCCTAGTCAAACCAGTGATATATGGTTCACTGGAAAATCTGCACTACATTAGAATTCTGTCTTCACCTCCTGGGATTACATATAGAGATTAATAGAAGTCTGAAAAAGGCAACAAGACAGCCAGCCTGGTTTAGATTTTATTTGACCTCTTATCACATCTGTATAACTAAGATGTGATATAACTAAGATTTGATTTTTTAAAACTTATTTTTGTATTTTTATTACTTATTTTTGTATTTTATTTTGACTTATGTCTTATTTGACACCTGTTTTGTGCTCTTTTTTGCTACTCAGGGCATCTGAAGTAAAAATGCATTTAAAAAAAGCATCATTTGTACATCACATCACTCCCTCTTTTGGTTTTCCTCTACGACATTTAGTCCCTTTTCCCATTTAGTCCCATTTTAATATCTTACTTTTTCATTGGTTCACTAATTATATAAAGTGATATTCACAGTGGCGTTTAGGGCTGTATTATGTTGACACTTATTGATTGCTACAACTGTTAAAAACTGAAAATCATATGATGCAGTTAATTATCTGAGTTTAAGGTGCACTGTGAAGCTTCTAAGATCTAAGGCAGGGAGAGCTATTCTGGAAATTTCAGCAGTCGCAAAGAAACAAGTAAAAGAGTAAATATAAGAACCACGGCAAGCCCTAGATGGGGACCAGGTAGATGCTTATAACCATAAAGTATAAACCATTATCCATTTTGTTCTAAACTTTCACCATTGAATAAATGAACATTGGACCAAGCATCAAAATGATATATTTACAATGGATTCATCAGGAGTTATTCAAATTTCACTTATTATCCATAATACATAAGAAATCCCTTGGTGAGCTACATGGAGGGGGTGGAAAGCTACTGGTAGAAATGTTATTTCTTTGCCTGGAATGTTCCACAGTCAGGCAGTAAACATATTTCTCTTGCATTTGTTCAATTTCAAGTGTTTAATCGCTCAGAAATCCCTTAAAAACATTCATTTTTACAACACACGGGCTTGCTTCTCCATAGATCTGACCATTAACATGTCTCCATTATGATTGTCAATAATAATAGTATCTCCATGGAGACAAGCAGGTGCCGGACCCTTCACCAGAAATGTTCCTCAGTGCACCTTTACATTTCAGCCAGTCCCTCAGTGTCAAAAACGTGTTAATCTTTTTCCACAAATTGAAGCTTATATAACAAACAACAGCCTCCACATCAGTTTACTGCTGAAAGCCTATGGGAGAGGGTTCATCTGGCACATGTGTCACTGAAAAACAAACACAGCAGCATTACACTGATAATTGTTCTATGACAAGTTTACACGAATCCCCGAGAGGCACAGGGGCTGGTGACAGACGGCTACACCTGCTAACACGGTTATGAGAAATGCTCTTCTATTGTTTTGATAAGAAAAAGCTGTTCACTCTCTTGTGTCATGGGAATAATGCAGGTTTCTTTCTAATCAAATTCTTTCTGTAGACTGTATTTGTGCGTTGATTGAACACGTGTCATCTCCAGTTCTGAAAGAGACACAAAAGAGACAAAAAAGAGCCCATATTACTTTATTTTCAATGTTAGAATGTTTCCTCGTCACCAACAGACCTGAAGCTGTGTTTTGCTTCATTCACACATGTTTAACACACAAATCCTGCATATTTAAGATGAATTCTTCTCTCAAATACTCAGTTCCACCTTGTGATGTCATATGATGATACAGGAAGTGCTCTACTGTGTTTTTAAACACACCTTCAATAGTTAGTCTTTATTTGAAGGGACAATGTACAGAGACATTATGCTCATAAAACAGAGATGTACTGCACCAGATTATAGCTAAACAGCTAGTTTCCATCTGCAGTCCCTGAGGAACAATAATAAATTATACAATGCAAATTACACATTCAACAATATAAAAAACACACATTAGCACACATTCAGCAGCTTACATACAACATTCACATCACAATATTAAAAAGTAGACTTATTAATACATTCTTAAAAGAAAAACAAAATACACCTTCACTAGAATCGTCACAGCATTTTGAGCTTTTGGAGGTGTAGACAGCCTAATAATAAAGGATTACTCAAACATGTGTGAACAAAAAACAACTGTTTTTGATGAGGTAACAGTATTTTAAGATGGTTTAAAGCTCACAAGAGTCATTTTTTTCTTATAGAGGACCTTTAAGAATGAATTAGTTTGTACCTGTTGCTTAATAACCATTTTTATAGGCTATTTTTTTGTATTGTGTATTCATAATCCATTTTTCCTTCTTGCTTCTATCAAATTATAAAAGCCTATTTATCATTTATCATCCATTCCAATGTTTATTTATTCAGTGGTGAAAGTTTAGAACTATTCCACAGTGATAAACTTTATAAAAAATAATATTGTATGAATGAAAAATAGTCAGTCAGAATGTTGCATATAACAGGAAGCTGAAACTCCTTGGCTATAATGTGTATTCATATTATTTTTATCCTTTTATTTTCTGTATACTTTTCACAGTAGGTTAGTATTGTGCTACCAAACCTACTTCTTCTTATTTCTGCTCTCACAACAGCTGGTATCAGGAGGAGAGATTGACAGAAACGTGAGCAGCCTGTGCACAGAAAACCACATTAGAGGAGTGAGTCTGTCCCAGTGAACATATGGTCCAGTGAAGTGAGAGCGAAGGCCAGGAACAAATGAGGGATTGGACGAGAGGTGGAGGTGCACCACCTGGTTTAGACCAGGTTTAGTCGTCCTGCTTCAGACCTGTTCAGTCCTGCATTAGACTTGGTTTAGACCTGGTTTAGACCTGGTTTAGACCTGGTTTAGAAATGGTTTAGTCGTCCTGCTTCAGACCTGTTCAGTCCTGCATTAGACTTGGTTTAGACCTGGTTTAGACCTGGTTTAGTTGTCCTGCTTCAGACCTGGTTCAGTCTTGTTTTAAACCTGGTTTAGACCTGTTTTAGACCTGGTTTAGTCATCCTGCTTCATACCTGGTTCAGTCTTGCATTAGACCTGGTTTAGACCTGGTTTAGACCCAGTTTATTCGTCCTGTTTCAGACCTGGTTCAGTCCTGCATTAGACCTGGTTTAGACCTGGTTTATTTGTCCTGCTTCAGACCTGGTTCAGTCTTGTTTTAGACCTGGTTTAGACCTGTTTTAGACCTGGTTTAGACCTGGTTTAGTCATCCTGCTTCATACCTGGTTCAGTCTTGCATTAGACCTGGTTTAGACCTGGTTTAGACCCCGTTTAGTTGTCCTGCTTCAGACCTGTTCAGTCCTGCATTAGACCTGGTTTAGACCTGGTTTAACCCTGGTGAAGTGACAGAGAAGTGCAGGGATGACTGGAGTGATTGGGCTATAGACAGAGGTGCACCATTTTGGACTTGGTTTAGTCCTGCTTCACACATGATTTAGTTTTGCTTTAGACCTGGTTTAGTCCTGCTTTAGACCTGGTTTAGTCCTGCTCCACACATGATTTAGTTCTGCTTTAGGTCTGGTTTAGTCCTTCTTCAGATCTGGTTCCTGGTTCTTCAGATCTGGCCCTTGGTTTAGACTTGGTTTAGTGCGTGGTTTAAATTTGATGAAGTGAGAGCGTAGGTCTGGGATGAATGGAGTGATTGGGTGATAGACAGAGGTGCATCAGTGCAGATCAATGAAGCAGAATATCAATAGATCAGATCAGGCATGAATGAAAACACTTAATATGAGAGATAAGACCTTTGAACCTGGTTTAGTCCGGTTTCAGTTTAGTACTGCTTCAGACCTCCTTTAGTTCTATTTTAGTCCTTGCTTCAGATCTAGTTTAGTCCTACTTCAAATCTGGTGAAGTGAAAGCGAAGGATGAATGGAGCGATTGGGCGATAGACAGAGGGGCGCCAGTGCAGATGAAAATCAATAAAGCAGAATAGCAATGGATCAGATCAGGCATGAATGAAAAGGCACACAATGGGAGGGCTTTGAACCTGATTTAGTTCTGCTTCAGTTTAGTCCTGCTTTAGACCTGGTTTAATACTGCTTCAGACCTCTTTCGTCCTTGATTTAGACCTGGTTTAGTCCTTGGCTTAGACTGGTTTAGTTCTGGTTTAGTCCTTGGTTAAGACCTGATTTAGTCCTTGGTTTAGACCTGGTTTAGCCCTTGGCTCAATCCTGGTTTAGTTCTGGTTTAGTCCTTGGTTCAGACCTGGTTTAGTTCTGGTTTAGTCCTTGATAAGACTTGGTTTAGTCCTTGGTTTAGTTCTGGTTTAGTCTTCGTGAAGTGAGAGCGAAGGATGAATGGAGGGATTGGGCGATAGACAAAGGTGCATCAGCACAGATGAAAATCAATAAAGTAGAATACAAATGGATCAGATCTGTCATGAATGAAAATGCACAATTTGGGGGATTTGATAAAACCTTTGAACATGGTTCAGTCCAGATTTAGACTAGTTTGATCCTACTTGTTTAGTCTGAAACCTGCCCAAATGTTGTAGAATAGAATTTGCCTTTTAACTGTCAAATTACAAATATTTTGTCATGCTTTATGATTAACATCTTTGTAATTCCTATGCTTGTATCACAAAAACAAAGCCATGAAGATACTTTCTCTGATTTTTATTTAGAAAAACATTATACAATTCTGTATTGCATTCCAAAATATGAAATATGAAATATATCAAACCTATAATTTGCATATTAAAAGATAATGCAAAAGAAAAACATGCTTGGGCTTTCCAACCATGTCTAAAAACAACACACAGTTTAATTTGAACAGTTTGTGTGAAACAGGGATTTAAAAAATATTGCAATACATTTTTGCCCTTACATTTTTCTTATTTAGGATTTGGTGCAGAGTTTACATTTGCAGAAAAGGTCCAGAAAAATGATCAAAATGAGCCCAATGGCAGAGCAAATCAACTTTACTCTAGAGTTTCAACACGATTTTTAACCTGGATCTGCTTGACTGGATTGTGAGGATATAGATAGAAAAATGCTTCTCACGTTTGTATATCACATCCCTCTGATTATAATGAATGAACCAGAAGATTAAATGTTACAATATTGATTGAAACTACTGACATAATTTCACTTTCCTTCAGTATGTTCAGTCTCGCCTCATACATTATTCAGCCTTAATGTACAGCATGCTTGTATTAAAGTCTCCAGATATGGCAGATGTGTTAGGGGGACACTGCATACATGTCCCTCTCATCTTCATGTTTATACTTCATTAATATTCTACATGTAGCGCTGATCAGACTGCCTCTAAACCAGTCGCTGCCCATCCCCGGTGAATATATCAAACGCACCCCTCTTTGAACCGCAGCCTTGTTGTTTTATTGATGCCATTTCAAAGTCCTTGTGAGTCATATATGTTCACTTTTACCTTTGAAAACTCAGGTCATCGCATTACATGGACCTGTGAAACTTTGGCAAAGACCTGCTCATTTTGAAGTGGTGATGAGCTACCCAAAGCTACTCTATAGAAGTATTCTGGGGCATCTGGGGTAATAAGGTCTCATCCGATTGGCTGATAAAACATGCTATTGCAGGTTTTGAGATTCTTGAATGTGATGTCATAATCCCAGATGATCAGATTTTCCTGCAGATTACTTGTTCTTGACCGTTGATTCAAAATTTTAACTGACAATTTCTATCTTTGGCCAGATCAATTTTTCACTTTATTCCAACAGAAATATGCATTTTAACGATATTAATTTTAGCTCCCCTCATCTGCATGAAAGGTCCTAACTGCAAATTTCTCTGATCTGGCCAAGATTTTAAAACTTATATCAAGTTATTCGTCTTATTTTCACATTTATTATCTACTTACTAGTGCTGAGGCTGCTTCATTCTAGTTTAGAGGTCGTTTATTTTAAGATAACTTGTCAAGGAAAATGATCTTGCTG
This sequence comes from Odontamblyopus lacepedii, assembly GCA_034769755.1. Lineage (NCBI taxonomy): Eukaryota > Metazoa > Chordata > Actinopteri > Gobiiformes > Gobiidae > Odontamblyopus > Odontamblyopus lacepedii. The sequence goes on from CM068357.1 coordinate 31,382,643, forward strand.
CATGGACAGATAATTTCACTACTTTTAATTTCATTTTCTGATAGATTTAAGTGTTTATATCTTAAATTTTGTCCAAGCTTTTTTGCAGCGTACAGATTAAACCTATCGACTACCATGAAAACAGACAAGCAGTTTACAGCACGATGCTACATTTCAGTTCAGATCTGTGGAGAGTCGCCTCTATTCCCAGAAGGATTTACTGTATTTTTGAGCAATAGAAACATCCGTATCTGAATAACTGCTAGATGGATATGTTTTAATGTCATAAGATGGAACATTCCAGGCAAATCAATGACATCTCCATGGAGACAAATATGGTGCAGACTCACCAGAAAAATTGCGGAAGTGCTTCTTAGAACTATAATTACTTCATTAGCCCAAAACATGTAAGTAAGCAAGGTTTTCGTGTTGGGTAAATGATGACCTCTTATTTGAGAATGTCGTAAACAATATCGAAGTATGAGACGTTATTCAAACTTCAAAAAATGATCTGTCCATGCAGCAAGATAATTTCACTACTTTTAAGTCATTTTCTGATAGATTTAAGTGCTTATATCTTAAGCTTTTTTTTTTTCATTGTACAGTGTATTACAAAATCAACTCTGTACTCCATGTTAGAATTATTTCATTCACACATAAACCATGCATTATTACTGGGTTTGTATCTCCAACACTCAAAATGCTCTCTTCCACCTTGTGATGTCATGAAGTGGTAGTTTTCAAGTTAACTTTTACCCTTTGTTTAGCAAAGATTGGCAAACCTGCGACTAAAAACATCCAAATGATAATAGTGAAGGTGTGTGAAGTTTAAAAACACAGTGGAACATTGTATTACCACATGGTGTCACAAGGAGTTTTTTCAGTTTTAGAGAAGTAAAAAGGCAGTACTTGTGTGTTAAACATGTGCGAATGAAACACACACAATGCAACACAACTCCACACGACTCCAGGTATGTTTGTGATGAGAAAATAAAGATAATCAGAAAATAACATAGTATCGGCATTTTAAATATTTTTGACCTATAGAATGTTGTGATGTCTTCAGAAACCAGCAGTGGAATAACATTATGTCTATCCTGCACACTAGAGTACACTGCATGTGCGATGGGCTCCTACTGTAATGTTAAAATTTAATCATCACCTTGACAACAAAGTGGCAAAGTGGATAAGAGTGTCACGTCACGCCAGGACACGATGACCTACAAATGAATTTAACCTTCAAACTGGTTTCCAACAACAACACATTCAAACTATATATGGAGCAGTTTACCCAATAAGAAGGAAGAGTCAAACTGCATCTTTATTATATTTTAAAGGTGGTTGGGATCCATCTCCTGCTTCTTCCTATGTCATTGCTCTGCCTGGAATGTTCCACAGTATGACATTAAACAGCTCTACCTTAAGTTTATTACATTACAGGTGGTTTTATAGCTCAAAAATACCTAAAAACAGGCATTATGACTGTGAGCGGGGTCGCCTCTCCACAGATCTGACCTGTGACTTGGTCTGGTTCAATCTCTATAAAGACATACGTTTAGGTTTAATGCCATACTATGAAACATTCCAGACAAAGCAACATCTCCATGGAGAAAAGTGTTTGATGGACCCTCCACCAGAGAAGTTACACAATGCACCTTTAATAAGACAAAACAAAATACTAAAACTAAACAAAAAGATCTTTTCAACTTTTTTTCTACAATAGCCTCCTATGCCTGTGTCATAGAAAAGTTCAGATTCATTTATATTAGGGGTGTGCAAAAATACCAAACTATACAATACCATATTTTTTAAATATATTTTCAATTTTTGTTTTGTTTCTTTTAGCAATTTTTTTGTGATCACACTATAATTTTATATTTTATTTAAAAGGACATTGTGCAAGTTTTCTGGTGGAGAGTGTGGTTTTAATCCCCAATCCAGGAGTTTACCTTCTCTAGTAGCCGAGTTTCCCCAGATGCTTCACAGAAGGGAAGATGCTTGAGAAATGATTTAACGACAACTCTAATAAATGTAAATATGATTTATTTTACAGATAATAGATTCAGCCAATTAACAGACAGTTTAAGTCTGGATCCTCTTAAAAGCCCAATGCAAGAAAGACCCCGAAGAACATCTCAGGGTTATATTTATAGCTTTCCTATACCAGGACATCCCACTCTTAACCATCTGGAATTTCAGGAGAGAATATATTTCACACAGAACAAATATCCATAGATTACCCAACGATGATTGAATGATACCAGTACCATTTTCCAGATGCATTTTGGAATGCAGACCTCCCAAGCTCTGTCCCTTTATGGGCTCCAAACTGGTCATCCCAGACTGAAGGCCCCAAAGATAACAAAAGAATCTTCCCTAGGAAAGTCCAGGTTAAAGTAACAGTATATGAAGTATAATACAGTAGTATAACAGATACCACAAGAGTCTGTCAAATGCTTTTCTTCGTGAGATGTTATTGCTTTGTCTGGAATAGCAAAGGGGAGAATTCATTTTGTCAACTGAATAAAAGTTTATTTTGGTGGAATACGTTTTACAGCTCATCCAAGATACTTCTTCAGTTCTGGTTAGAACGCCGGACGACACTGACTTAAATCTGCCTGCAAGGGGAGGAGTTAGCTACCAAGAAATTACTCTGAAACTAATACCCTACTTGTTTACAGTTTCTGTTGTTAGCTCGGTCTATTGAAGTTGCTCTGAGTGTGGGCTCATATTAGCAGAAGCACACAGGGCCATCAGGGGTGTTTTCACACCTCTGGGCCTGACCTGGATCTCTCTATTGTTTTCTTAATTTGTTTTGATTTAGGTTTAAAAATAGAGTTATAAATTGGAGACAGATGGTGTCTGAGTCCTCCATTCTCAAACCTAAATCAAAACAAATTAAGAAAACAATAAAAGTAGCCAGGTCAGGCCCAGAGGTGTGAAAACAGCCCTGATGGCCCTGAACGATTCTGCAAATATGAGCCCACACTCAGGGCAACTTCAATAGACCGAGCTAACAACAGAAACTGTAAACAAGTAGAGAATTAGTTTCAGAGTAATTTCTTGGTAGCTAACTCCTCCCTTGGCAGGCAGATTTAAGCGTTCTTCAGCATTCTGACCAGAACTGAAGAAGCATCTTGGATGAGCTGTGAAACATATTCAACTAAATAAACTTTTGTCCACTTGACAAATTGAATTCTCTCCTTTGCCATAGATTCTACCTGGATGACTGAGGGATTTTACACACATTTTGTCTGGAATATTTCACAGTATGGCATTAAACCTTCCTATTTTCATGGCAGTCAAACTAGATCAAGTAACACATCAGATCTGTGGATAGGCGACCCCGCTCACAGTCAGAATGCCTTGATGTTTTTCTAAGTATTTTTGAGCTATAATGTAATTGAATACATGTAAAGCTGAGCTGTTTAATGTCATACTGTGGAACATTCCAGGCAGAGCAATGACATCTCCATAGAAACAAGCGGGTGACAGACCCTCAACCAGGAAAGTTACACAATGAACCTTTAATGGAAGGAAACTTGGTAAAGCAATACACTTGACATGACTGTTTCGATGATTAAAAAAGATGTAGTTGATATTCATTTTACACAAGTGGTGGTTTAACAAAGAAATATTGTTCCTAAAATGTATTTGGTTCTTTAAAAACAGCATATCAGTGTATCATGTGCAATATAGATCCTCACACGTATCGTCATATCGTGATAATATCGTATCGTGAATCCCATCCCTAATGAATACGTGTCTCAAGAGCATTATATGTCTCAAGAGGGCTTTACAGAGAAGATAAGTCAACAATTTCTCAATAAAACAAGAACAGATGGGTAGAATTTAATCCAGATTGAGCAATTATATCAGCCCATTTGCTGTTGATGTCAAAGGTCAGGTTTGTTTGGGGGGAGCGATAGGATCTTCTCATTACCTGCTGTGTCTGTTACCTGCTGCTACCTCTGTACCACTCCAGCACCTGGTAAATTGATTTTTATCGATTACCTCCCAGAGCCTTTCCACAAACAACACAGGCAGGTACAGATTTCATATTCCAGTGAAGTAAACTGATGCTTCAACTGGAAAACAAATTCCAATTCCCAGTACTGATATATTATATGGGCTATGATGCAAAGATTTGTACACAGATGACTTTTTGGTATTCAGTCTTTGAGTAAATTAGAATTGACTGAAAACTAAGCTAGAATATTATCAACAAATCCTTCTGTAAGTTGAGATATCGGAGGCTGCACTTCTTTAAATGGAGATCACTGCTTCAAAGTGTAAGAAAAAGTCATTAAAAAGTAATAAAACAAACTATGAAGTCACAGTTTTTGATATGAAAAATAAACTCAGTCAAACATATGAAATCATTATGGTTCTTTTCACTTACCCTTCCATAGTTATCATGACATTTAAAGCTGCACTATGCAACTTTCCACGGAGACGTTGTTGCTTTGACTGGAATTTTTCGCAGTATGATATTAAACTTATTTATTTCCATGAAGACAAGCACCAAGCCAATTTACAGGTCTGATTTGTGGAGAGGCGGGCCCGGTTACAGTAAAATGTGTGTTTTTAAAGGTATTGTTTTATTGTAAATACACTTGTAATTAAATAATAAGCAAGTTTAAAGCCATACTGTGGAACATTCTAGGAAAAGCAATCTCCGTAGCGTATCTTCATAGACACAACCAAGTGAATAAATACATTGTGCACCTTTAGCCATTTATATTTGATAGTTAATGCACAATACACAATATATCAATTCATGTATTGATGTATTCATTTAAGAAAGATGAAAAGTTAGGACCGAGGCTATAGCAATTAACAATCCAAAAAGACAATATTGATGCTTTTATCTCTTAATACTCTTTTATCTCATCTCATTTAGACTTTTGTAATTCTCTTTTTAGTTGTTTTAATGGTTTTACACTTAAGCGACTGCAACTGGTACAAAATGCAGCTGCAAGATTTTTAACAGGAGCAAACAGGCGAACACACATTACGCCAATCTTATCCTCAATGCTACCTGTGAAGTTCAGTATTCATTTTAAAATAATGGTTCTAACATATAGAGTGTGAATGGACAGTCACGTCAATACATTAGGGACTTGCTGTGTCCCCATACTTCAGGCTGCGCCCTTCCCTCTGCGGGTAAGGGCTTCTTGATGGTCCCAAAGACCCGCTACAAAACACGGGGGGATAACTGTGTATTCTTCTGTTTTTGTTTTTCCTCTGTTCTAATTTATGTTGTTCTTTGCACTGTAAAGTGCTTTGTGATATTTATCTGTGAAAGGTGCTATATAAATAAAGATTTACTTACTTACTTTATATTAGTGCCCATTATTCACAGGGAAATACTGGGTGTTGGAGAAACTGTGGTTGCCAAGAGGCCCACTATTAGCATGTGTTTTGGGATTTTCATGTGATCCATAAATATTAGACAGAAATGAACAAAGCACAGCAAACTGTCTTTAATATGACCATCCCACTCGACTTCAAAATATGTACCTGGGCCTTAAAACCTCTGCCATGGACACAATCGATGGATATCTCTGGTGCATACTTATGGAGGTAGGAAAAAAGGACATTACAAAAAAATTAATGACAGAAACTGCACCATCAATCAATGACTGGTCAGAAATTATAAATGAAATTTGAAAAATGGAAAAAATAATGTTTGGATTTAATCTGAAAATGGGCCTCTTTGACAAACTTTGGACTAAATGGAACTCATGCGCTGGACATGATGTACCATAACATTTAAATAAATACATAATAGGATAGAATTTGTCTAATTTAGTCAATTTCTACTCAATTTACTCACTTCAAATGTGTGTGTTATCAATGTTTATCTTTTCAGAAACCTCAGAAAAACCTCAGAAAAAGGTTCAGAAATCTCAAAACGACACCACTGAACAGGAAGCTGAATCCAATCTATACAAGACATCCAGACCCATCACTATATTTCCTAATGGACCATACCAGGACCCACTCATGTGCTTGTGTAACAGCGGCTGGTCTCCTGTGATTTCCCACTTTTCACAGAGCGATCTGCAGTAAGTGACGGCCCACTGGGACAACCATTAGCCATTTTCCTCTACCTCCACCTCCTCCTCTGCTTTTCACTGGTCCACACACATATATACGCACACATGTTGTTTGGAGACTTACTTTCATTTCCTGGAGAGTTGTGTTTCGTTTCATTCACAGATGTTTGAGTAATCCTTTATTATTAGTTTGTCTACATCGCTAAAGCTCGAAATGCTCTTTTCCATTTTATGATTGCTGTGACGTTTCCTTTGCTTGGTCTATGGGTATGATTCTCTTGGGGTGTGAGAGGTCTGTGGTTCAAATCCCAGGAGAACCCCCCATTTGTTAACCCTTTGCTTGGGGAGAAAGGAAGCAACAAAAAAAAAAAAAAAGATGGTGACGGTTTAACTAAAAATTGTGATTTATTAATATACAGTATAGGTAAATAAATTAAAAAAAAAAGAAAACCGGTGGTGAAATAAGAGGTGTTAAACGAAAATGAGTTACCAATCTAAAGAACCCTAACTAAGTACAACAAAAAAGAAGCTAACTAAAGTTGTACTAAATGAATAACAAAAGTGTCTCAATCGAAATAAAAGAATTAAGGTACCAGCTAGTTCAAACAAGGCAAAATAAAACACAACAAAATCAAACAGAACAGATGTGGTGAGCTGTAACAAGAGTGTTCCAGCTGCACCGAGTCCCTGCCCCCTCAGGTGACCTCCGCGGATGGGTGGGGGTGGAAGGGTGCCTGGCCAGTCCGGCGAACGATCAGACCGCTCAGCTCAGGTCCCGCAAATCCAGGTCCAGGGCTCGCAGACCAGATTTACATACAATACACAAAAATTAAAGAGGCAACGAGAGCAAGGGATTAAATACCAAAAGCGCCAAGGCCTGTAAAATCACTTTATAGACTGTTATCTTTTGTTCAGACAGTGGCAATTCCAGAGCTAAAATTATCCAAATTCTAGTGAAGGTGTAGAGTACTTCCTGTAATACCGCATGACATCACAAGGAGGAACAGGGTATTTTATTTGAGAATGTAAATCTAAATATTTAGGGTTTGTGCGTTTAACAAGTTAAACAAACACTGCAAAAAACTAAATCCAGTCAAGCTAAAATGACTTGGAATAAGAAAGTTTTACCATGATTTGAGTAAATTTCACTTGACAAGTAAAATGATCTGTCAGTGCAGTAAGATTTTTGTACTTAAAATATGAATATACATCTTGCTACACTTAAAATAAGAAAAACAACTTTTTCCACTTAAAATAAGACTTAAAATCAAATGTTGCTTAAAAAAAACAACTAAAAAAACCCACTTATTCCACTGATAATTTCACTGATTTCACTGGTCAGAATGAATCTACTCAAATAAAGTAAAATGTTCTTAATTTAAGGCCTTTTAACTTACCTAGAGATTGTTTTTTTTCCAGTGAATGAAACTAAATGCAATTCCGGTTTTGTTTTTAATGAGGAAAGAACATTATAGCGTAGATTTGAAAACGGCGTAACATGAGCTCTTTAACTTTATGTCATGTTGCTGATCTAATATCAGGGACTTGATTTTCATCCCCATAAAGGAATCTGAAAGTCTATCCACACACACACTTAAAGCCACTGCTACATTCAGACCCTTAGAGCTGTCAGCCTTGTTTTGTTTTAACCGATTCCCAATAGAAATGTGTGTAAATCTCCCCTGTGTCTTGGCAGTAGAGCCATTAGTGCAGACTGTGATGGACCGGCTGCTTAATGCTCACATTAAAAAGGGCGCTGATGGCTCAACACCGCAGGGAAACGCAAATATTAATGACCAAATCAATTCTTTACATTCATGGTGACTCGGATAAGACAGGATAATGCACGTGTTACATAAATTAAGACTCGTAATGAATAATAAAAAACAGACAAGGTACAAAGGATGTCTCTTAAAACGGTTTATCTTAACATTAACAAAACATAAAAGATACACTAAAGGTAGAGCTTTTCTGGTGGAGGGTCCAACAAATGCTTGTCTTCATGGAGATATTATTGCTTTCTCTGGAATGTTTCACGGAATCTTCATGGAAACCAAACCAGACCAAGTTGCAGGGCAGATCTGTGGAGAGGCGACCCAGCTCACAGTCAAAATTCCTGTTTTTTAAAGTATTTTTGGGCTGTAAAACCACCTGTAATTGAATAAATGTAAAGTAGAGCTGTTTAAAGTCATACTGTGGAACATTCCAGGCAGAGCAATGGTATATCCATAGAAACAAGCAGGTAAAGGACCCCCCCCCCACTAAAATTATGATGCAAAATCAACTTTCTGTAGCTATCTACTATGTTGTAACGTTCCTTCATCACAAACATGCCTGAAGTGGTTTTATACTCTATAATGCATGTTTGAGTCATTTAGCGATCTCTGCCTATTTAATCTCTCTTAACTGTTGCTCCCAGAATACAATTTTCCAATAGATAAATATATTTTTTTACCATTTATACTTTTTTCTCTGTTATTATATTATATTGTGATGTGTGAGCGACTGTGTCCAAATAATTTCCCTTGTGGATCAATAAAGTTTGTCTAAGTCTAAGTTTAAGTAAGTCTGAAAGCACAATAACAATACACTACGACTTCACAAACCCGATGTAATGTGCGCAGTTTCATTAGTGGGATGCACTGAAGGGGGAGTGACTTAGTGTGGGGAGCAAAGGGAAGGGGTTCAATAACAAAAACTTCACTTATTAAACTGTTTCAGCAGAAATTTTCAGCATTTTTAGAACACTTAAAGGTAACATGGTGATCTAAATATGTTATGTGTTATCAGTTTAAAGATTTTATTCGTTTTGCGGAGAACTGTGACCATACAGTAGAAGATAATATTTTTTTCAGATGTGTCTCTGTGTATGGAGTCAAGATGTGGAACTTGTTATATTATGATTTTAAAAGTTGCACAAATGTTTCTAGATTTAAGAAAATGTATAAGGATAAAATAATGATGGACTATGTAAGTGGGGAAAGTGTGTAAAATTAATGAAATGTAAACCGCAAGACAGATAATGTAATATATTTACATATGGCTCATTGGTGACTTGGCTTGGTTTTTGGGGTGGGAATTGATGATTAAAGAAATGTTTAATTTTTTTGATCTGTGAAAGGAGCAGAGTTTATAAGATTTCTCTTCTTCCTGTTCCTTTTGTTCATGCAGCAGACAAGGCAAGTAATGGCTGGAATATGTATTTATGCTAATTGTCAGATTTTTGTTATTATTATTCTCTTTAAGCTGATGCATGAGCAATAAACAAATAAATAAAATATGACTAGCCAGTTATTACCCCATAGAAGTAAATGCCCCCTCTTTAAAGTATATACATGTAGAATTTATTACGCATGTTCATACCTCAAACATTTCAGCAAAAACAAAGGTAAGATTTTAGCTGATTATTTGCAGATTAATGGCCCAATAAAAATAGTTTTAGAGAAATATTTTTGCTTAAAGACCTTGTCCAATCTAGTAGTTTATTTCATACTTTCGTACTTCAGAGATGCAGATAAAAGAACCGAACAGAAACAGAAAAGAAAGTTGTAAATGTGACACATAATTACACAAGATTGGCACTTTCCAACAGCCCCAAAATACTCCTATAATTGTCCAACACACGCTTGATTGCTAATTGTACACTTTCTTATCTCATATTACTGGTACTACTGCAGGTACGTGTATCTATATGTGTTTGAACATTCCTGGCGTTCCTTGGTTATCTTTGGACTGCACACATCTGTACTCATTTCCATTGACAGAATTAATTATTATGGAGATGAACAGCGTGAGATCCCACAAGCCTTATAATTATACAGAGCTATTATCTTGAAGAGAGATGTCATCCTGACTCGCTCAAGCGCTAAAAATAGAACGAGGTGGTGGAGCTGTGGAGAGAGAAAAGAATGACTGGGAAATTCTGATATTAGATGTAGAGGAGTTGTAAGAGCAAGAGTGGATACATAAAATTAGATCTTATTTTGTACTCTTCAAATGATGACATGAGAGGTACGGTATATCCATTTCACCGTTTATTGAGTGTGCATTAGAGGTAGTTGAAGAAAAAGAGCCCTGGTGAAACACATAATAATACAAATATAGCTGTGGTGTAGGTATAGTAACATTTTTCTGGATACAAGTTTAAGAGAGCTAATAAAGTACTTATGGCAGTTACAATGTACGTCCCTATATTTCCCAACTCCTAACAGGTATACTGACTGAGTAGGTCAAGTTATCTTAAAAAAAATAAGTTAGGCGAGCTCTGGTGTGGAACTGTGGGGGTGAATAATTGACACTAATTGAATACATAAATTGTGAAATGTTGTTACAGTGAACCATTACCAAGAAGAATAAAAAGTGCTATATCTTGTAGAAGTTTTCAGCTTGTCCATGAAAGGATGGAAATAAAAGGCTGGAGACCAACTGGACATCTTAAGCAGAAGTTTATTTATCATTAATAATACGGGCCCAGGGGGACTTGAAAAGTCAACATAATATGATTCCAAAAGAGAACATAGTCTGATCTTTGAGTGTTCAAGCCCCTATAATTTGCTTCCAAAGGAGGAGGTTTATAAAGCGAATGTGGGGAGACTATGAAGGCCAGTAGACCCAGTTAGACACATTTAGAGACTATGAAGGGCAGTGCCTGTGTGGAGTTTGCATGTTCTCCCCTTGTCTGGATGGGTTTCCTCCAGGCACTCCAGTTTCCTCCATCAACTCAAAACATGCAGCACCTATAAACTAACATCATGACATCCACCCTCCTGTGGGCACCACTCACAGAGGGGTTTATAGGGGGCCTCACGTGCTATGAGGATTGGGCTGCAAGCTGCCCCTGTGCCCCAACCAGACAAAGCAGAAGAAGATGGATGGATGGATGAAGGCCAGTAGACTCCAGTTAACAGTTACTCTTACTTGGACAAACTTCTACAACACTATATGGTAAAATGCAGTGTTAAAATATTGTGCTGACATTATATCAGACCTCAGTATCAAGTGCTAAACTACAATATAATGGTCATTTCTTTTAACCTTTATTTAACCAGGAAAGTCCCATTGAGATTACTAATCTCTTTTTCAAGGGAGTCCTGCCATGCACACATCATTTTCATACAAGGCAATGTGGGTGATGTGCCTTGCCTAAGGACACAACAACAGCTTTTGCCACTGGCGCCCCCCTGTGGCACCTGGAATTCCCAGTGGTCTCCCATCCAAGTACTAACCAGGCCCCGCCCTGCTTAGCTTCTGAGATCTGACGGGATCAGGCTTTGACAAGCTGGTATGGCCACAATACCAGAATTTAACAGGTCTAAATGAAACCAATATATAACAATTATTTCAAAATCATTTAATTAAGAGTCTGTGTTTGGCCCCTACATCACCATTTGAAAAACGTTCATATTCATAATTTAAAGAGGGAATATTACAGCTTCTATGGGGTATTAACTGTTAACACATATTTAGATCACCATGTTACCTTTTATTGATTTAAAAATGGTATATTTGTCAGCAAAGAGTGTTTAATTAATTTCAAAAGTTTCGTTTTTGACACTCACTTCCCCTTCAGAGCGCTATCACAATCGGTGCACATCGCGTCAGATTTGTGAAGTTATAGTGTATGGTTTTGTGGCTTGTGGGCTGTGCTTGAGATAGAATTTTACAGCTAACCAAAAAAAGGGTTTGAAAAGTGCTTGGGAGAGATCGCTAAATTACTCAAGCATGTATGGATGACATATAAAAGCACTACAGGCATTTTTTTTTTTTATGAGGAAATGTTATAGTATCCTCCTGTGGGCTCACCACCTGCAGAGGGGTTCATAGGGGGGGGTCAGGTGCTATGAGTATTGGGCAGCAAGCTGCCCCCGCGACCCAGCTGGATTAAGCGGGAGAAGATGGATGGATGGATGGATGGATGTTATAGTATCAAAAAAGCCCCCAAAATATTGATCTAACATAAAACTCCCTGTCTACACATGCTTCTATTTTGAGTTGTGTCTTATCTAAGTACTTTAACCAATAACACAAGAGACAGAGTTACATTCCCCAAGAGATTTTGTACCAGAAATAAAAGTGCTGCCAGCCCCCAACCTTTAACCCCCTAATCTCACAATGATTCACAAAACCAAACTCGTCTTTTCTTCTGGTCTTGAGTGTCTCTCTGCTGTGAGACTGAACATACTGTGTGAGAATTCCCATTTGTACGGAGAGACTTTGCGAAGTGTCAGCTACATAGCGGTGAATGAATAATGCATTGAAAATAAAGGGCTTTTTCTGCCAAGAAGCAACAGCGGCCATGATACAGTGAACGTACAGGGACATGTAAACCAGTGCTTGCAGACTAGATTATCTGCTGCCTGCTCTCTCACACTTTGAAGATGGCTTTTTTAAACACTATAGCTCTAGTTTGACTCTTGAGAGATGGACTTCAGGCTGGTTCTGTTATATGTATTTGGAGTCAGATAGTGGAGAATGGAAAAGGTTCATTATGTAAAGGAGTGCGCTGCTTTACACTACTGCCCAAGAACCATGACCATCTGTAGTTATACTTATAATCTATCACACCCATTCATCATTATGTTATAAAGCACGGCTCCAAGTTACATAATTTAAACATTTTGGTTTTAATTACAAAATTGACCTATATCTCTCTCTCTCACACACATTCATTATTATAATCACTGTGCATATGACTGAAAGGTTTTCATTTCTCATTCCGCACTTGTCTCTAATTTAATGTCTCTTTCTTTTTTAATTTTATGATGATTATTTATGTTTTGATTTGTTTGTATTGTAATTTTAATGTATTTCTTATTCTGCAAACCACTTTGAATTACCTCGTGTACAAATTGTGCTATACAAATAAACTTGCCTTGCCTTAATACAATATAAACCAGGCCAATCCACCAATAAACCACTTTAAAGTGATCAATCCCAATATTAGTTATAAAGGTATAACTTGTGATCAAAAACATGAATCCCTCTAAAGGAAGACCAAAGCTGTGTGTGGCAATTTTTCACAAGGTAAGGTAAAGTAACTTTATTTATATAGCGCTTTTCACAGACACATGTCCCCAAAGACACTTTACACAGCATTCTTTACAGAGCACTCATCATTCACTCCAGACCCAGTGGTGGTAAACTCCTGTTGTAGCCACAGCCATTGTTTTAGCCCAGACCTGGTCATTGTCCAGCTCTGGGGCCACATTCGGCCCTTTGGTTGACTCTGACCAGCCTATTTAAGCTCATTTGTAATAAAAAAAGAACTACATATTTTATCATTTTGCCTCATACATGGACTAAAGCTGCATTGCTTTTATTTTAGAGTTGTTTTTAAATGACATTTTTTGTAAGACAATCTCCCTTTTTCATTGCTTTGTCAGAACATAAAGTCTTACCAGCACGTCAGAACAATTCTATTTACTGCTTTTTTAATTAAGAAATACAATTAATATTATGCAGAAACATTGAGTCAAGCATTTTGGCCCGGCCCTCCACAATATTTTCTGTTTCTCATGTGGCCCCATGACAAAAATAACTGTCCACCCCTGTTTTAGCCAGTAGGTGTGCCCCCTAGTGGTGGTCAATGGTCAAACAGAATCTTTGTGACGCAACCTGAGACCATCCAAAATAACTCGACATCTCAGACACTGTTTTAGATGTTTCTAGGAAGGTCTATACTATACTAGTAGGCTACTTGTACTACTACTTATACTACTTATAATGTGATCATATTTTTCTGTTTTTTAAAATTCATTTCCCATGGCACTGCTTTGTCACAAACAGATTAACCTCCAGTTTGAAAGTGGCTAAATTAAACATAGCACAAAATGAATCACCTCCTTTTATGTCATGTCACATTTTGTATTGTTCAGTGCAATTTTTTCTCTCATTAAAAACATTTTCTGCTTTCCTCATGAAGTATTCAAGGCTACATTTCCTTTTCTTCCCTCTATCTCTCCACCTCTTCTTCCATTTTAAGCACCACGTCAGGATTTTAATGTATAAATTCATCTCAGCCCTTATCAGAAGCGCTCGTGCAGTCTTTTCTAATCTTTCAATGTCTTTGTCAGCGAAAAACAGCAGTCACGACTTCACTGCACACGTGAGCCCGTCTGTGTGAGGAAAAAAAGAAAAAAAAAATAACGACAGAAGATTTGCATTGATGAGATTGAAGTGAAAGCCATGAATTACTAATAACTTGTGGATATTGGGACAGTGTCATCCATCATATCTGTACATGGCTATAGCTTCATTATGTTGGTAATAGAATCTGGGCTGTATGTCACCCGGGCGATCGGGTTCTGCTCAAACTGTGATTGAATAACATCACAGCAGCTCAACTCACTCCCAATAATGTATTAGACTCCATCTAATCCAGTTGATGAATGGGGCTAATATGGGCAATAATTTATATAAGATTTCCTTTCAAAATGACATGTTTTAAGAGCAGGAAAGGGACAAAAAATATATTAAAGTAAAATTAACTCTACACAAGATTCAAATTTTTTATGGAGTGTTTGATTATATTGAGTTTAATTATTTATTCTTTTATTTATTTATATTAATATTATTTATTATATATACATTATATACATATATATATATATATATATATATATATATATATATATATAGATATAGATATAGATATAGATATAGATATATATTCTTGTATTTATTTTCATACATACTGGACCACACCAAATATCAGTCTAGTCCGTACCCCCAAACATGATCGTCCAATCAGCTTTATGTATTTCAGTGATACATGTGAAACAAAGGAGCTGATTGGTCATCTATCATTTCTGAGCAAAATGTTATTTCTCTGCCCTCAGATAAAGATAAGAGTTTAGTGCTTCGCTCATTGATTCTGCAGAAATCTGTGGTGTTTTTCAGTCCCCTGTGATATTTTTTTGCATCAGAAGCAGACATATTTGGTTTGATACAGATCATGTGTGTCCCTGATTGGCTAATATACCTGTCAGTCACACCCATCTTCACAAAGTATGGAAGAAGTGTGTTCTGGATCCTAGGCAACCAAGCAAGGCAAGCTTATTTATATAGCACAATTTGTATTCAAAGTGCTTTACAGAACAATAAAGACACGGAAATCACAACAGGCCCAACAATAGGCACAAACCAGGAAGACATTTGGAAACATGCAATGACAACTTCCAGTGTAGTTACTGACAATGGGCTCACCGATCGACCCATTGAAGTAAATGTGATCGTTGGTAAAATGAAGCCTACATACATATGTGCTGTTTGAATCATCTTGAATTTGGAGCCCTCTCTTCGAATCTCATGTACCCAGTGCGCTCGGAGTTGTGTGTCAGTGGGGAAATGATAAAATCTGAGGTATGGTTGTACCTGTTGATGAGCCAAACATAACAGAACACTACAAAGACAGGTAGAGGAAAAAAACTGAAAATACAGAAAATACATGTTCTGTATTTTCCGAGATTTTGTCAGACTTACTACCGCAAACAGAGCCTGCCGGAAGCATGTTTCCAAACATCTTCCTGGTTTGTGACTTAAGCGTGAATAGAGCAAATAGAGGTGTAATGATATAAAAGTCTCACGATACGATATTGTCACGGTATGAACCTCATGATACAATATTTATTGCGATATCGTGGGAAAGCTCATGATATGGTGTGGAGACTCACGATATTACGATATTCTATATAATAACAAGACTGACATTCTAAAATGCTTTGACCAGTCATTTAGTACAACATTTATTGTCATTAAGGATGGAACGATATCCAAATCTCTCTGTACCATAGTTTCACCATAAACATCTCATGGTACAATATTTATTGCAATATTTTGTGGAGGCACAAAACTGTGAATCTGCTATTTTTTCCTCTAAAAATGCCTTCACAAGACTTAATCCAAAGAATGAAGATTTCAAAGTGCTTAGAACAGTTATTTCTTCATGTTGTCTGCACTGAAACGGAGCAAAGGATCATGGTCTATGTAGTTCCCTCCTTGTTCATTTAAACAAAGAGACTTGTGATTCAATATATTGTGATGGTTCACGATATTATTGTGAGACTTTTAATGATATGATTTCACAATATTTCGGCTGTTGTTACATCCCTATATACAAATCAAAAGATAACATAAACCAGGGGGATAATATTTTGTTCAAATTATTGCTAGAAGATCCTCCTGTGGGCTCACCACCTGCAGAGGGGTTCATGGGGGGGGTCAGGTGCTATGAGGATTGGGCAGCAAGCTGCCTCCGTGACCCAGCCGGATTAAGCGGGAGAAGATGGATGGATGGATGGATATTGCTAGAAGATATTGCAGTGTAGAATTATGTATACTGTACTGCAGAGTCATAGAAAAGATCAACGTTTTAGTCACTGACCTGAGGTGTTATTTACATCTGCCCTGTTTTGAAAGAATACACACCTTTACATATTTTACCTCATCTGCTCTAAGCTTTGAGTGTTATGATTATATTATTCTGCTGGTGCATCTTTGTTCTGGACCGAGCGTTGATTTGAATGTCAAATTTCCCATTTCCCCTTTCACCTCTCCACTGGAAATGAAAGGTGGAGAAGCCTGGGTTATGTAACGCACCTCGTCCCCTCGGTGTCCTCTCCTCTGTCCTCTCCTCCACCCTCTCCTCTGCTCTCTAAGGTGATAAGCTGATTATTGGGATCAGAGGATGGCAAAGAGAGGGACAGACAGAGAGACAGAGGGAAAGAAGGATAGATAAAGTGGGAAAGATGGAGAGGGGTTAGAGAGAGAGATAGAGAAAGAGAGAGAAAGGGGAAGTGAGGACAAAGGCCCAAAAGTGAGGAACCAGACGGGAAACTGCAGAGCACAACAAATTGGCTAAAAAACAGATTTATACAACCACTTATCACTATTATTTTTATCATCATATTATCATTATTACTATTATATTATTATTTACGATAAATCATTAGTATTATGATTATAATTATCACACTTCTTCTTCTTCTTCTTCGATTGTCTGGACAATTAACAAGCTATTATTGATTAATCATTAAGGTTTTTATATTAAAATGATCATCACTATTATTACTATTACTAATCTGCATAAATAAACTCAACTCTACAACATATAAACCATCACCACTATAGAGCCACATCAGCCCGTGTGAGATTAGAATGTGTTTAATGCAGCTTTGGCACATTTATTTACATCTTACAGAAACGAAACTTAAAACCACATCTATCACTTGCATAAACTTTCTTTGTGCGCTGATGTGGTCAGCTCCTGTCGGACTAAAGGACACGATTCAGTGGATTGTACGTGTTCTTTCTGTGACAGAGGGATGTTCTGCTAATGGTGAGTCTTTTCTGTGCGTATATTGCGTTGGAGATGGTTTGTGTTTTCAGATATCATACGTGCATAGCAATTTGCTATGACAGGTGCAATATGGCTGGGGATTTGTGGTGATGCAACGGTGGCAGCCGAGGGTCCGAAATGAGGACAAAATGTCAAAAATTAGGACGTATAACAGAGGTCCAGACAGAAGGCTCTAAAACCAGACTGACCGGCCAAAATCTGGACGAATGGTCACCCTAGGTAGAGAGGGTAGGAAAGAGAGATTGAGGCAGAGAAAGAGATAGATATGTAGCTAGAGAGTAAGAAGAGATGGAGGGAGGAAGAGAGGTAGCAAGAGAAATGGAGAGAAAGAAAGATAGAAGAGGAAGAAAGAGAGACGAAAGGAAGGAGAAAAAGAGGAGTGAGGAAGAGAGAGGAAAAAATATTGGAAGAGAGAGAGAAAGAGAGATAGAGAGAAAGCAAAAGATAGAAGGAGGGCAAATCAGATGGAGAGACATACAGAGAAAGAGAAATAGATGGAGAGATAGAGAGAGACAGGGTCAAATCTAAAATCCTCTTTGGTTTTATTGCCCCTGTTCATCCCGGGAGCCGCCAAAGCAATGATCAAATTTACATCTGTGAGCAAATCTGGTCTGGGTGAGGAATTATCTTTAACTGTATATGAGGATTAAACTGAACGTGAACTTTAAATGATATATTTGAATAAAACTATATTACATAATTGTATATTCCAAATGGGAAAGGGGAGCGCTGGGGTCTGGGAGGGAGAGGTCAGAGTGTGATGACAACATGAAAACCATTTAATATCTCACTTTATCTCATGGGTGCACTCAGCGGTCAGTCCAGTATGGAATTAAACATCTATATCATGTTTATTGAATTACAGATGCTTTTATTGCTTAAATTACCTAATGCTTGATCAACTAGTCAGTTCTAAATTCAGTTCAGATCCAGACCACAGAGCGTGAAAAACCTGTGTCCAAACTTGAGATGATCCAACCACAGCTGGTCCTTTAGTGTCACGAGTCTCTCAAATGCAGAAGAAGCAGAAAACATCTCCTCTCCAAAATTATTATATCATTCAGAACAAAATATATAACATGTCAACGTGTCTTTAACCTGAGATAAAAGAGTTTGGTTCCTTTTTTTACTCCTAAACCATCTAGCCACTCCAACTCCATGGTCATTTTTAACAAAATGGCTGATTAGTTAATCTGCTTTGTTGGTTAATGGAATACAGGAGCCAGGGTATGGTTCTAGATCATAAAACATATCTATGAGTGGACATTGTTAATGCACTAGCCACCACGTGCCAAACAGGAAGTGCTCCAGGAGGCTCTTCCGGCTCCTTCTGAACCTGGCTTCCATTGATTTATACATTGGGGTCTTGTTCCTCCTCTTTGTAACTGTTGCTGTGAGCCTTGTCATTTTGGTCTTAAAATGTTCACATTAACCCGCTCTACATGATCCTGATTTTTTTTTTCCACTATTTTGTCTGTCAAAAAAATCCCATTCATAACATAGTTTGCTCCTGTAACCGTTAGCATCACGAGCCTCATTTGAGCGGCGCTGAATGCTATGGGTGACGTCACATTCACTTAGTTCACTTTTTTATACGGTCTACGTTCTAGATCCACTCGTCTTTATAAAGATTTGTCAAAGTGTATGGCTGTATCTGGCCAATAACGCAGCAAATTTCTGACGCTTAAATGTCCTATCCTGAGTAAAATTGACACTTGTGATTTTTAAGCCATGTTGTCATGGTGTTACCTCATCAAAAATATACCTGAAGATGTGTATAGTTTAATTCCATATTTGAGTACTCCTTTATTATTAGTCTGCTTACATCTCCAAATCTTTAAATCCTCTGTTCCACCTTGTGATGTCATGTAGTGGTAGATTTCAAGTTAACAGCTACCCTTTACCTTTTGTTCAGTAGAGATTGGCAGGGCTGAAATTATCTAGTGAAGGTTTATTCAGTTTAAAAATACAGTCCTGCTTTACCACATGTGAGAATTTTCTGTTTGAGAGAAGAATTTGTGCGTTAAACATGTATGAATGAAACGAAACACAACTCCAGGTCTGTTTGTGATGAGGAAACAACATTAGAAGGGCGTAATATAGAACCTTTAAGATCAGTCATCGTGCATTGCTTTTTAATGAATGAACTCTTGATGATTTCACGTTGACTTCACTTAATCCGTAAAGAGCCCATTACATCAGTATGGCATCATCTCTACAGCACATCCCCAAAGCTTTTAAAACTCCAATTCAAAGTGAGATCAGCTTCCAGGAACATTCCCAGTTTGATGACGCGCAGTGTTATAAGTGATTTCGCATTCTCTCCCGAAGAATGAACTATCAGTGAAACCCCTTTGAGACCAGCGTGTTTTTCTTCATAACTCAAGTGACGTTGCTTTTTCCGAGTTTTCCGCGAGCGCTCTGAATGCACCCTTTTCACAGTGTCACAGCGGGGTGAAGGCAGCTGCAGCTTACACAACTCAAGAAAAAAAAGACTTATACATTTAGAAATTATAAGAAAGATAGTGAGCTAAATTTAACCCGGGTTTATTGCCTGCAGCTGTGATTTCAATGTCAGTGTGAAATGAAAAGCTATATTTACATTGGCGATAATGATCCTGATGTCACTGTTGGGGATTTCAGATGCCGTACATGGATATATTGAGCTTCCTGTCTGTAACTCAGGGTATTTAAAGATCCTTTCTTACACAACATTGGCTCTTGTGAGCTTTAAGCCAGAGAGGTGGGACCAAGTTGTTGTTTTGCAAGTCTCAAGTCTTCAAGTCTCAAGTTCGAGTTAAGTCCCAAGTCAAAGACAGGCAAGTCCAAGTCGAGTCTCGAGTCACTGGCCCATAAGTACAAGTCAAGTCCAAGTTGAGTCTTGAGTCACTGGCCTATGAGTCCAAGTCAAGTCCGGTCGTCTGCTTTGAGCTTCAAGTCATTTCAAGTCTTTAAACCAAAGTACCAAATATAGCTTAGATTTTAACAAATTATATGACTTTTAAACTAAATTGTATGTAAAATGTCGTGGTATATGTATATATGAGTATTTATATAAGAGTTGTACAAATGTTGCAAATCATTACTGTCAGAAAAGATTTAAAAATGCTGTTATTTTGTCATGTAGTCTGCACTGGAATGGAAGGATCATGTTCTATGTAGTTCCCTCTGTTTTACTCTATTGTACTGTATATTACTGTATTGTACTGTATATTACTGCAGTACATTTGATGATACCATTTCAGGTACATCCAAAATAACAAACAGAGAAGTGAGACATGTTCCAGTTTGCTCCTGTAAAATTTAGCACTGCATGTATCAACTGTAGAGAGAAAAGTCTTCCCAAGTGACAAGGCTAAAGTCTGAGTCAAGTCCCAGGTCATTTCGCTTCAAGTCCAAATCGAGTCCCAAGTCTTAGTTCATTTTATCAAATCAAGTCCTAAAAATAGTGAATCAAGTCTAACTCGATTGCAAGTCCCTACCTCTGTTAAGCCATGTTAGAATGTTGTTATGTCATCAAAAACATACCCGGAGTTATGTTTTGTTTCATTCACATATGTCTGAGTAAAGCTTTATTATTAGTCTGTCTACATCTCCAAAGTTCAAAATGCTCCGTTCCACCTTGTGATGTCATGAAGCAGGAGTTTTCAAGTTAACAGATACCCTTTAGTTCAATAGAAATGGGAAGTTCCATAGCTGAAAGTATTCAAATGATTCTAGTAAAGGTGTATGGAGTTTAAAAACAGAGTGGAGACCTTCCTGTATAACTACATGACAGGTGGAACAGAGTGTTTTCTGTATGGGAGAAAAACTCAGCCTAAATACACAGGGTTTGTGTGTTAAACATGTGTGAATGAAACAAAACACAACTCCATGTATGTTTTTGATGAAGAATGATTATAATATTGATCAGAAAACAGCGTAATGTGAAAGCTGACCTGAGATGTTTCAGACAGCACAAACATGTCAGAGATGTATGTGAGGCTGTGGAGAGAGGAAATACTTTCTTTCTGTGCCCTCTTTGTTACCTCTCACAGAAGTGATGCTGTCTCTTCACAAAATCCAGACTCTGATTTGTTTGGGTTTAAACTCCAGGTGCTGAGTGCTGCACTTATCTGGCTTTTAGCGCCCACAGCTTCTGGGCCACACATTTTCCACTTTTAACCGCTGCAGAACACGGTTACTCTGGCTCTTTCTTAGGAGTTTGGTTTGTATTTGTAAAGACTGACGACACCAATCTTGTCGCTGTGGAGAAGTTGTTGCTTTGACTGCAATGTTCAACAGTAAGGAAAACGTACAGTATCTTTATATCATCTATTTCATGACAGGTGATTTTTTTATTGACAAAATTGTGCTGAAAAATCGCATCCTCTCAAATCTGACCAGTGACTTGGCTGCTGAGTTACCTTCTTGTCTTCATAAAGTTAATGCCATACTGAAATTTGCTTTCAAAGCGATGACATCCCCTTTGGAACAGGCGCCAGACCCTCCACCAGAAAAGTTCCATTGTGCAACTTTAAAACAACTGTAGGCGTATCCAGTCCAGTCTAATCCACTTTACTTATATAGCACATATCATAAACAGTTTCCAAAGTGCTGCACAAATACACACTGATAACAACAATAATAATATAATGATAAAATAAATGCTCAGATTATACTTGTCTTAAAACAATAAAACAAGCAAAATAAAATAAGAGCAAAACCATTATTAAAAGTAGGTAAAAAAGTAAGTAAGAGTAAAAAGACAAGTTTTCTAAGTGAAACTAGCACAGTTGCCATGGTAATTAACAATTTAAAAACAAAATACTGTGTATTTTGACCTGTAAACAGAATCCTGACTTCCATGAATTGATAGAGGCCAGTAAGTCAAGGCTGATGGTTCAAGTCTATCCGGTGAAATGAATGCTGCCACTGTGTCCATGGGCAAAACACCTCCAGTCATGCCTCCAGTATTTGTATACATATGAGTGTTAGTATAAATGGTTGAAATGTCCCCTAATAATGCATTAGAAAAACACAATATAAATATGTAATTATTCTACAGTTCTCCCGTTTACCTCACAAGGAAAAATAGAAGACACATTAAATACATGAATGTGTAGATTCTCTGTGATGCAGAGGGCGGCTGACAGTAAGGGCATACAATTACCATTCATCCTTTGTTCTTGAGTCTATGTAGGAGCTTAATTAGCTTACGTGCAGTGTGTGGGCTGTGTTTGGTCAAATGAGTTATTATTCAGCCTGCCTACACTGGCTCTGTACGGCACTGCTTTAAACTGTAGATTTCATGCTGCTGGGGATGGGCCTGCAGAGTATATGTTATATGTGGTGACATGCTATCTGTTCCTGTTGTGAGGACGCACCGCAGAAGACAAATTTATGGGACAAAAACTATCAACCATCCAGAGTCCATGTGCTGAGAATGCTCCGCGGGCGTGCCAAACACAATACAGCATCATGTTTTTGAACCCAAAGAGTATACAGTACATATATATAAACGATATCAGACATAAAACTAACCTGGCTCATCTCTACACTAAATCTATTTGGACTCAACCCTCTACTTTCTGTAAAAAAAAAAAAAAAATCAATATTGCAATACTGGATAATGAAGTAACTGATTTAGTAAGAAACTCAATATACTGAAATAACAATGAGGGTCTACTGAGGTACTACTATGGTACTACTATGGTACTGGTACTACTATGGTACTACTATGGTACTGGTACTACTATGGTACTACTATGGTACTGGAACTACTATGGTACTACTATGGTACTGGTACTACTATGGTACTGGAACTACTATGGTACTACTAGTAGTACTGGTACTACTACTACGGTACTACTACTACTGCGGTACTGGTACTACAATTATGGTACTACTACTATGGTACTACTACTATGATACTGGTACAACGATGGTACTACCAGTAGTACTGGTACTACGATGGTACTACTACTATGGCACTAGTACTACTACTACTACGGTACTACTACAACTACTACTACTACTACTACTACTGCTGCTACTACTGCTACTACTACTATGGTACTACTACTACTACTACTACAATAAAAAATTCAAAAAGGCTGATTTCTTCTTCATGAATTTCCACATTAAGTCCTAAATTATCTTTGTTTTGGTCTTGGAGTAGTGTCTGTGAATTCTTTTGACTTTGACTAAGTTGCTCAATCATAATAATATTATATTACAAAATGGATACAGTTAAAAGGTGACATTGTTTCAGTCATCTAGTAAACTGTTTGAAGACAAAATGGTGACAATATGTGAGCTACCCCTTCCTTCGACTATTTAAGGAAACACTTATTAATGTCAGCTTTATTAGCCTTAATAAAACATGAACAAATACTTAATTAATAATGAACACATACTAGTAGTTTACAAAGTCTTAGAAAGTACTTCATTAAAGGGTTAGACTTAGTACTTAGAGTTGGTATTAATTACTATATCTGAATCCATCAAGAAAATATTTGTTCATCATGAATTAAAGGTGCACTGCGTAACATTTCTAGTGGTCCGTCACCTGCTTGTCAGATCTGTGGAGAGTTGCCCCTATTCACAGGAGGAATTATTGCATTTTTGAGCAATAGAAACACCTATAAAGAATAAATGTGTGATGGATATGTTTAAAGTCATACCATGGAACATTCCAGGCAAAGTGTTCCCCATTTACATTCTAGTATATTTTAATTTTGAATCATTTTAACCTTCACATCTTATATTTGGCTTTATGCTGCCGTGCCCTGGTATTATAAACAGACTCTCTCCTGTATCAGTCTCTGTCCTCCGCACGCCTCCTCTTCCTCCTTTAATCATCCTCCTCTTTCTCATTTATTCCTCTGACATACCCATAATATCCGTTCATCCCCCCTTCACCCGCCGCTGCTCCCTACACTACACTGCTAAATCTTAGTCATAGAGCGCAGCCTTGAAGTCACGTTGCCATATACTAAATTACAAGAAACTTACATTGTCCAACCTCCAATCCTGTACTTCATTTATGTTTTTTTCCCCCTACCATGCGTGCCATCAGAGGGTTTATCATATATAGAAGCGTGCAGAGTGGAAACTAATTAAAGGATCATAGTTAATACATGGGCTGCTCAAGATTCCTCTGTCACGCATATAGGGAGCAGAAGGAGCCGGCCTATGCGTGTGAAGATTTACAAGCAGCACGTTTTGAAAGATCATTTTTCTGATCAAGATGAAGTCTTGTGTTACATAACAGCTGTCTTCAGGGTTGATTTATGATAGATGAGAGATGGTGCCGTTGAAGGTAATTTCCTTTCCCGACCGATCTTATCGTGAAGTGGGTTTTGAGTGGAAGTACAGTGCATTCGTCAAGCAAGTTGTACTGTACATTCAAGGAAATATTCTTGATTAAAACGTGGTCTTGTTGTTGTACTGTTGATGGTAGATCATTTATGGAGCCCAACAGTGATGACTCTGATTCCGGAAGTATATTTTCCATCCATTTTCCCATAGATTTTTTGTCAAATATTAAAGGTGCATTGTGTAAATTTTCTGGTAGAGGATCCATCACCTGCTTATTTCTATGGATGTGTCATTGTTCTGCCTGGAATGTGCCACAGTATGACATTAAACAGCTCTACCTGTACATTTATACAATTGAAGGTGGTTTTATAACTCAAAAATCCCTAGAAAAACAGACATTATAACTGTTAGTGGGTCGCCTCTCCACAGATCTGACCTGTAACTTGGTCTGGTTTGGTCTCCATGAAGATAGAAAGGTTTAATTCTATAACAAAGCAATGACATTTCCATGGAGAAAAGTGCTTGACGAACCCTCCACCAGAAAAGTTACACAATCTACATTTAAAACACAAGATTCTGGTAAATGCTTTAGTAACTTAAGCCGTTGATAAAATTTTGAATGAAACAATAGGTCTTGTGCCCATTTTTTTCTGGAAAATGAATGAGAAATTTCATTCTGTAACCCGAGGGTGCATGAGCGGTCACTGTTAGTCCACCTCAGACCACATTTGGGCCAGTGCGGTGGCTGTAAGCCCAGGGCCTTTTTGTGGTACCATTCTGAGCTTGTCCTTTGCCTTTCTTGTGAACTGGTTTGTTGGTTGTGAATAAAAACAATAGACATAGAACAATATTTAGCACACAAAAATGATAAGAAACCATTTAATCCTAACTGACTGTGCCAAACTGTCTTTGAGTTAGATTTAAATATTTACTTGCTCCTCGCCTGGGATCCAGAATACACACTTCTTCAGTACTTTATAAAGATGTGAGTCTGGTCACCGATCAGTCAGAGTTGCATGATTGACAGGTGGATTAGACAGTCAGGGGCACACATTTTTTATGTAAATTTAGATTTAAACTTAGACAAACTTTACTAATTCACAAGGGAATTTCCCACATCACAATATAATAACAAAGAGTAAAAAATATAAGTGGTCATAAAAAATTCTAAGTCAGTCGCAAAAATGATAGAGACTGGTGTCAAATAAGAAAATCATATAAATGTATATGTAAAAATCAAAATAAAAGAGAAAATAAGAATAAATAAATAAATAAATAAAAATATCTCAGCTATATACAAGAGGTTGTAAGGTCGTAATGTAAATGATCATGACCAGTGAGCTCCTTCTCTCACGTGCGTCACTGAAAAAGAGAAATCACGTTGCATGATCACGTTTGACCGGGCTTGAGATACGACAGTAATAAAATACTGTGAAAATTTCAGGCATAGCAACAAAATATCCATGGAGACAAGCAGGTGATGGGCCTTTCATCAAAAAAAAATACACAGTGTTGTTTTATGGAAAATTACATGAAATAATTAGGAAACAAGTTAATACCTGTCAATAATAGGAAGGTAAAAGTGAGTGCATTAGTCAGAGCTGTTATAAAGACTCAAGGCTGCAGCGGTCAATGAATAAGAAAATGTAGCTCAGAAAAAATACAGAAACTATAGTTGGAAATATTGAAAAAAAGAAAGAAAATGAATGCATCACTGAAAAAGAGAAATCAGATTGCATGATCACGTTTGACCGGGCTTCAGATACAACAGAGGGTGTGGGGACAAGATTGATATTGATCGGTATAAAAATACAGAAAGATAGCATTCTGGATATGTAATTTCTACGCAAACACAACCTGAAAATCAGTTCCTGCACCTTTAAGTCCGTTGAATCTGCACTGTCCACATCAGTGCAGTTACAGTACCTCCCTGCTCTATGCTCCATCCCTCTTATGTCATGTTTCATCTACGTGACTTTTATAAATGTCTTTCTTACCGGACTTTGATTCATTGGGGCTGTAATTGACCTTCCCCTGTCCTCACTTCCTCCTTATCACCACAGCGTCCATCCGGAGCTCATCCCTCTTCTGCTCAGGGTGAAACTGTTTATGAGCAGCACGACTAATGCATTTACTTTGGCTTATTCTTTATTCTGGCTATGGCTGTATTCATTAAACCAGATTTTTACTGTCTTATAAACGTAAAAGACAGCACATTTAACAGTTAACCTTATGGGTTTTTCCACCACAGTAATGCTAAAAACTAATAGCAACTTGTATTCTCTGATCTTTATCATAATGTTGTTTCTTTTTTTTTGCGTTTTGTTTCATTCACACATGTTTAACACACAAATTCTGCATATTTTGTTCCTCTCTAAAACAGAAAACACTCTGTTCTACCTTGTGATGTCATGTGGTAATACAGGAAGTGTTGTTGTTTTTAAACACCATAAATCTTCACTAGAAAACTGCAAAAAAGCTTGTTCAAAATTTAAGCACTTAAATCTGTCAGAAAATGACTTAAAAGTTGTGGAATTCCATCTGTCCATCTGTTATCTTAAAATAAACTACCTCTAGATTACAATTAAGCAGTCGCAGAACTATTTAGTAGATAAAAAAAAAAAAGAATACGTTTTTTATATCAAATAAGTTTGATATAAACTTATATTTGACTTATATCAAATAAGTTTGATATAAGTTTTTAAATCTCCACCAGATCAGAGAAATTTGCAGTGAATCATTTGGATAATTTTAGCCCTGGAATTGCCAAACAAAAGGCAAAAGTTAACTTGAAAATTACCTCTTTATGACATTACAAGGTGGAACAGACCATTTTTAGTTTTGGAAATGTAAACTGGAGTTACTTAAACATGTGTAAATGAAAGAAAACACAATTCCAGGTATGTTTTTGACCTGGTAACAACATTCTAACATTATTTAAAGCTCACAATAGTCAATTTTGCGTAATATAGTATAATATGAGCACCAGTAAAAGCACTACCTTGTGACTAAAGCAGTTTTTTATTATAATTTACTAAGTATTACATATTAGACCCAAGTATTTACCCCCTGACAGTTCTGACACAAGCCTATTAAAACACAAATGATAACCGGATATAAAAATGCAATCTAAGCTAACTCGATTAATAATGGCATGTTACATAATTGACAGTATCATGAATGGTCTAGAGCATCCTGTGAATCCCAGAGTTAACAGCAAATGCTCTTTGACCCCCATCAGTCACCATCTGTCTGGACTTACTCCGGGCAAACTCTGCACTGCACAGTATTAATGACCGCACGAGGGAAAATGAGCTGAATGAGGAATATCTCAGTTTAAATGTCTTATATTATGCTAAATGGATTCTTGTGAGCTTTAAGTCATGTTATAATGTTGTTACCTCCTCAGAAACATACCTGGAGTTGTGTTTTGTTTCATTCACACATTTTGAGTAACTCTTTATTCACAGCAAAAAGCATTAAAACTGACTCTTCACAGAATCAATTTTAACATTTTCTCAGGGTTCATTTTCTCAGGGTTCAATCTGTTCTAGATTGAATTTAACATTTTTGGAAATGTTAAAAATTCTTGTTTAACCCCAAAATTAAGTCATATTAACGTTTTGTGAAAAAAACAGTAACCAGAAAAAACTGAAAACAGATCAAACTTTGTAGGGTTATCCTGATTTGACTAAACAAAACATAGAAGTGTTTAATTTTTACACTTTATTTTAGTTAATTTAAGATAAAATTATGTGCAAAACTGGTTCACACTGGTCTTCTCTCACAAGAGTTTGAAGTGGTGGGTGGGAGGTGCCAAATTAACACTAAGGGAAGAAGAATGAACACTTCAACCATATGAACTCTGGCATATAACCCCAGCTTGAACCCCATTTAACTTTTAAAATAGTTAAAATGACACGTTTTGTGTTAAAAACAACTTAAATAATTAAATAATTCTAGTGAAGATACATGAAGTTTAAAAATACAGTGGAGCACTTTATGCATTACCACATGACACAGGCGTTTCTTCTTTTTTTTGCATCTTGAGCTTGTGCCATCTTGTCATAATTTTTTATACAATCACAATCCAGTGAAAGTATTTGTGACATTTAAACTCCAGTCTCCTACCAATTGGGATTAAATCAAACTGAGTCAGTTCTCTTTTACGTCTCTGCACGGGAGAGTTTCGGCCGTATCAAGCGCGCTCTCTAGGCTCGTCCACGCTGCTCTTCCAAAGTTCCTCCCCTTCCAGCACAGGTTTTATTAAATTTTCAACAATCCATCATGTCAGTACAAAGCATGGTCATAAGCTTACAACAGATAACATTTAGTGAAGTATATCATGACTTTGTTTTACATTTGATCAGATAAGTACAAATTTATGATCTGGGAACCTAGCTGAGTACGGCTAAGAGGTCACAAGAGGTCACACATCTGGTTTTAGCAGAGATAGCGTTAACACAGGCTCTTTCATCCTCTGCAAATTAAGATCACCTTTTAACTTAGATGTACATTTTTTAATAACTTCATCATTATAAGCATTTTATTCTAACATTTTTCCCCGTTTATAAAAATTACATCATATAAGATCAGAACATGAGCATTTCATTTTATATTAATAACCTTAGCACATGCCATCACAAAAATGTGTAAAATCGTACACTGAGGATAATGTTGGCTCTTAGTCATTTTACCTTGTGTTTACATTTGCCTATTTGTGTTTCAAAGTCCTGGTTGTCTTTGTCAGGGTCAGTTCTGTCTTGTCCTCTTTTGTCAGTGCGGTTGTAGGTGTGTGTCACAGTCTCAAAGACAGTCGTTACATTTGTGTTGTGTGAATTGTGTACTCACTACCAAGTCAGGGTGTGTATGTTTGATATGTATCACAAACAATATTGTTATGTACACCATGAATAGAATCATTACAATAACACCTTATTTAACTGTCTTAACTGGGTGTCATGTGGTTGTCTGACGTCTTCTCCTCTCAGACAGTTGTTTTTCCCTTGGGATGGATGGAGCTGTCATCTTTTTCAGTGCCCGAGGGTAAACTTCCTCGTAAGAACACCGTTGGAGTGAACCGTAGTTTACCTACTGCTCACTCTTGTAGTGGAGTCCTGGTCTAGGAGTAGTCTAGGCGTTCTGCGTTTGCGAGTTCTCGGAGGCTGGGTCTGGATCTGTCAGGTCCAACTGGTTCCTTCACTTACAGTGCGACTGATGTGGCTCCAGGTTGGTCTGCCCTTGACCTTTACTGCAGTAGATGTAGCCAGGACGACTTGATGGGTCCCACCTTGGACTGGTCCTGTCTTCCCTTTAGAGTCTTTATGAACACGTGGTCTCCTGGTTTTGCCGTGTTGCCCTGTGGAGAAATAGTTCTTTCTGGCAGTTTATTGTTGTTTACAACGTTTCTTGTTAACAGGGTTTTTCTCATATAGTCAATAAGATCTTGATCAGAGTCTGGTTGTTCTTTTATCTTCATGAGTCCATGTGTAGCATGTGAAAAGGATGCTCTGGAGTAGGGAAAGCTCCTCTAGGTCTCTGTTGTCTTTGTGCATTATTTTTAATACAGATTAGGCATTGTTTACAATTTTTTTTTTTTTAGTATTTATTAAAACCTATTGTATTAACCATATTTCCCCCTGTTGACACATTTGGCAAAGCCTATGTGTCAATATTCTTTATTTTCCTGACACTTATATTTGTATTTCTTATTTAGTCATGCTTACGGGATTTGTGTTTCTGTCTTTCTCACTGTCACTATCTCCCCTTTGTCTGTCTCTCCCTCTCTTCTCTCTCACTTTCAATTTCTTTTCTCTCCCCTTTCCCTCTCTATCCTTGCTTTCTCACTTTCTCTCTCACTTTCTTTCTCACTTTCGATTTCTTTCTGTCTTTCTGTCTCTTCAATTTCTCTCTTTCTGTCACTCCACCTCTCTCTCTGATTCTATCTCTACTACTTTCTCTATATATCACTCTTTCTCTCTCCCTTTGTCCCTCTTTCCCCTCTTTTACGCTTTCTCTCCTCTCTCTAGCTCTCTCTTTCTCACTGCCCTTCTTTCTACTTCTTTCGTGGGATAATTAATTTGATCCCATATCTATTTTGTGGCATAGTTGACTAGGCCTCGCGCTTCTGCCTTTCTGTCACCTTTTGACCTAGGAGATGGGAGGTGCCAAGGGGGTGGAGTTTTTTTTTTTTCCTTATCATATGCGGGTAGAGGGCTCTGCTGGGCCTCTGGAGCAGTGGGAGGTGCCCAAACCAGATTTTGGTTGGCTTGTGTTTTTCGTACTTCTAATTCTGGAAGTTTTGGATAAAGCCCCAGGGTCCTAAACTCCTCCTTTTCTTTTCTTTTTCACCCAATTTCTCATTTTCGCCTTGTTTCTCACCACCCTCTGCCTGTTCTGCCTGTAGAGGGCTTTTTTGCACCACTGTGCTATCATCGCCCTTCGGACGAGACACTTTAACACTTTTTTGTTTTTAATTGGTCATGAATTGATAGGTTCATCACCAGTTCGCTTAACTTTATTTCATCTAATTTTTCATCAAAATTATATTTTACTTTTCATTTTCGTAGGAATTTTCAACTCTCTGGATAAATTCACCTCATATACTCCGAGTCTGTTTCTATTTTTACTGTTTTTTTTTCTTTTTCTCTGCCATGATACTTTGTGTCTAAGTTTTGCCTACTGTTGATCAACGAGACTTCTCTGTGTTTTATGACAAGTTTCTACCACGATGGGCGGTCATAAACTGGGTGTTAATTCACACACCGAGAAGGACGCTGGATCAATTTTCAACAAAACATCGACCTGTGTCCTGAATGAGATTCAACCTTGATACATCTTAACAATGATCAGTACGACTTTCCCCATTCATTCAACACTCTACAATAGATTCATCTCTATGTAGTTCTGTATAACTTCACTCTTAGAAGTTAAATTTCTGACCTCAGGTGATATAACTGGATCTGGTTGACCGGGTCCTTCCACGAAGAGGATGCCCCACAGGGGTTGCCGTCGAGAAAAGACGGATTTTTCAGCTCAAGCTGGGTGCGCGCTCTTTCCAATCTCTGTCGTTCATCCTCCAGGCAGAAGTACACCGATCCGGCTCCAAGGACCATTATGTCATAATTTTTATACAATCACAAACCAGTGAAAGTATTTCTGACATTTAAACTCCAGTCTCCTACCAATTGGGATTAAATCAAACTGAGTCAGTTCTCTTTTACGTGCCCTGCATGGGGAGAGCTCGGCCGTATGCGTGCGCTCTCTAGGCTCGTCCACGCTGCTCTTCCAAAGTTCCTCCCCTTCCAGCACAGGTTTTATTAAATTTTCAACAATCCATCATGTCAGTACAAAGCATGGTCATAAGCTTACAACAGATAACATTTAGTGAAGTATATCATGACTTTGTTTTACATTTGATCAGATAAGTACAAATTTATGATCTGGGAACCTAGCTGAGTACGAAGCAAGAGGTCACAAGAGGTCACACATCTGGTTTTAGCAGAGATAGCGTTAACACAGGCTCTTTCATCCTCTGCAAATTAAGATCACCTTTTAACTTAGATGTACATTTTTTAATAACTTCATCATTATAAGCATTTTATTCTAACACATCTCCTTGTCTCCATGGAGGTAAGTTTAATAAAATACTGTGGATCATTTCAGGCAAAACAACAAAATATCCATGGAGACAAGCAGGTGATGGGCCTTTCACCAGAAAAAAAAAGCACAGTGGTGCTTTATGGAAGATTACATAAAATAATTAGGAAATATGTCAATACTCGTCAATAATAGGAAGGTAAAAGTGAGTGCACTAGTCAGAGCTGCTACAAAGACTCAAGGCTGTAGGTCAATGAATTATGACAATGTATCTTAGAAAAAATACAGAAACTATAGTTGGAAATACTGAAAAAGAAAATGAATGCATCTTCTCTGGTTTATTATTTTGAGTGCAGTATTTCTTGCAGTGTGGTTGTGACTCGGGGCTGTGGGGGGACCGTGGCGGCAGACGGGCCCAGCTCTGTCCTTGCTCGTGGCTCCTTTGTGTCCTTAGTGATTCAGAGTGCTAGAAGGCTGAGCCAGCATATGCTAACCCAGACAGCAGTGTAAAAGTCGAGTGTGGAGCTGTCCCCCCAAGAGACCGCTCTGTGTGATTACAATGACGAGTTAAATCAAGTCCTTTCATGTGACAAGTTTTAGGGTCTGAGATGCTGGAACGCTATGGGGAAATAAGAGATTTTTGGTGAGGAAGTGTATTGTCAGCGATGGCCGATGACGGGATGGTGGTTCGACTCCACTGAGACGTTATTGATCCCGAGGGAAATTCTCCCGTAGCCACATTTCCACTGCGCTTCTCAGTGGCTTTTGTATCTCAATCAAACATCTTAGTGCAGTTTAACAGGAGGACTGAGGAGAGGAAGTGCACCCAGGACAAAAGTGCCCCTCCAGAATTGCAGCAGTGTCCAGGGGGACCCAGATGGACACAGCAGGAAAGGCCTTGTTTTTATTCCGCTCTGGTGTTTCAGTTCAGTTTTACGTAACTTTCAATTGTGCTTTTGCTCAAGATACTTCAGCTAATGCCTGTAAAAAATAGTGTGTCCCAGAGTATTGTGTAAGGAATGTCTCGTGATGTCACAAAGTGGTAGTTTTATCTTTTGTTCAGTAGCTGGGCAGTTAGGGTGGGGTTATTTATGGGGTTTTCCACCTTTGGCATTGCACTTTACATAAAACTATACAACGTGTTTGATGCTCTAAACATAATTTTGTTGTTTTGCTTTGACAATGACAATAAAATCTTGAATTTTACAATCATCAAGTGAGTTTGACAAGCTCATAAATGCAATGGTTACATTCAGTTTTTATCACCTGCAGCTTTTAACCAGACTCAAACCGGTTTTATCTTTTAGTGATTAGGAGCGGGTGATCCATGCGTTTATCTCTACACGTCTTGACGACTGTAATGCCCTGTACACTGGTATCAGCCAAGCAAACCTGTCACACTTACAGTGAGTCCAAAATGCTGCAGCGTGTCTTTTAACCGGCACATGTCGTAGAGAACACATCGCACTTATTTTATCCTCATTGCACTGGCTCCCCTTTCATTTTAGAGTTGGTTTTAAAATTGTATTGTTTGGTTTTAAAGCTCTTCTCAGACTGGCCCCAACGTACATTTCAGACCTCATTGTTCCAGCTTCAACTTATCGTCCCAAAATCGAGACTCAAACACCGGGGTGACCAGGCCTTTTTTGTGGTTGGCCCCAAACTTTGGAACCTTCTCCCACCCTCACATTAAGACCCCCCTTTCAGTCGATTCTATTAAGTCTCGATTAAAAACACTTTTACTCACTGACTTTTAACATGGCGTGAGAATTGTGTGCTCCTCTGACTGTCTTTTATTGATTTTTATTTGCTATTTTTCTATTATTCAATTTTTTTAGGCTTTTTATTTTATGCTTTATTTTACTTAACATGTTCATTTATATTGTGCCTATTCTGTGCAGCACTTTGGAGATGGTAAAATGAGCTATACAAATAAAGCTGGATTGGGTTAATGAGGGTGTATGGAGTTTAAAAACAGAATGGAACTTCCCGTATTACCACATGACATCACAAGGTGGAACAGAGTGTTTTCTGTTTGAGAGAAGAACTCGGCCTAAATATGCAGATTTTTGTGTGTTAAACATGAATTTAAAAAAACACAACTCCAGGTATGTTTGTGATGAACATTATAACAGATCAGAAAATAGTGTAATATAAGATAAAATGTATTGTTTTGAGTTGAATTTGATATTTTCCATCTATACGGCTATCATTTTACTTCAAGTTTTTGGAGAAATAGAAATAGCAAAGAGCACACATTGAAATACTGCTATGGGTTGATTCTACTTGACATTTGAGTCTTAACTACTGCTGTAATTTCCCTCCATGTTGCTGTAATACACTGGAGTATGGGTTTATATGTATAATGCATATCCCCTGAGCAGCCTGATCCTTCATAAGTAATCTATGTGGACCTATTTAACCTTCTCGTCTGAGCTGAGGTCACCGCTGCATAAATCACATGAACAGCTCCTCCGCTCTGAGTGGAGGGGAACAGCAACTGACTCATGTCCATCTGTCCACTCCGTCCACTCAGATCCACTTCTCCTGCCCTCCTTGGTCCTCTTCTGTCCTTCCCTGCCTCCTTTAGACCTCTTTACCCTCCTTAAAATGACAGATTTGTATGATTCTCTCATTTTGACCTAATTTGGTCTGTTGTAAACATAAATTATTGTTTTACACTAATCAATAAGAAATTTGTGAAGAAAAGTTGGGAAGTAGGTTGAAGAATAGGTTGAAGTTTGGCACAATTTACTCAAGAAACACATTTTTTGGATAGTTTAAACATGATTTCACCAAAATGAAGGTGTTTTCTTATATTTTTATCTGTCAAATCATAATTTCTGTGTACATTAGAAGAGTTTTGGCCAGTGTACAAAATGGTGGTGAGGTAAAGTAACTGATTTCCGTATTACAGTCATGATTTCCAAGCAGAAATTCAAATTTTAAAACAAAACCAAAACCAAAAGAATTGCAATTTTTGTTCTTAAGTATAATGATCTTAACTGTTTTAGTAAAATGAATAGGCCAGTCTGTCGGGCTCTTTAATTCCACAATGAGAATTATAGCCCGATCGTTAATCTTCAATTTCAATACAACTGATTCCCTAAAAAGTCTCAAATATCATGGTAAGAGCTGCAACAAATAATTAGCAGAATAAACTTATTATGGATAGTGAAAGTTATTTATTCAACCTTCTGCAGCTCATATCTTACATAATTATAACATCAAAATGACAAAATCTCCACATTATTGTAAAAAAAAAAAAAATGTACAGAGGCTAAAAACTGGGCCCCAAAATACAGTTTATTGTCAGCTTTCATATATTGAACGATAAGTCTCTGATCTACTCTCATTATAAGTGGAAACAAGTGACTAAAGCTGCTCTTACACAGATATGGATTTACAAAAAGTAAACTGAGCCTTTGTTTGGTCTTGAGCCAATATTTGATTTAGTAACGTCATCTGTTTGTCTCCATGGAAATACTAGATAAGTTTAATGGCATACTATGGCATAATCTCACTGGAAACAAGAAAAATACACTAACAAACCTGTGATAAGGGTGATAAGGATACAGAGTCAGGGATAAAGTTTAGGTTATTTATTCGACAAGTAAAGTTGACTTAACTTTGGCCAAACGCACACACGCATGTTCCAGTAATCAACCAGGCCTTCCAAGGAAACTGGCACCTCCCGGGCACACAGCCAACTTCCCCTGAAACTCTGCTGGTCTGTGGCACAGTAGCGACACCCTGAGGTACCACCCGCTACAGAACCTAACCAATTTAAGAATAAACAGAAAAAAAAATCAACCATAAAACCAAATTACAGGTCTAAACCAGGCTTAAACCAGACCGAAACTGGGACGAAACCAGATCTAAACCAGGTCTAAGCCAGGTCACACTCTTCGCTAAGTGTTGTGCCACACCTGGGCCCCACTCCAGTGTTTGAGAAGCGCTGTCACACACAGAGTGGCAGAGGCAGGGGGCTGTTAAAGAGACAAACAGTGTCTTTAAAGCTGTAATGATGTGGATTACGTAAGGACAGAAGGAAGAGATGGATGGTCCTCTCAGCTGTGTGTGTGTGTGTGTGTGTGTGTGTGTGTGTGTGTGTGTGTGTGTGTGTGCTGAACAGGAGGGAGCTTTCAATGACTGCACTGTAAAAACATATCTATTATAGCTAAAACCATGCCTCAATTTGTATTTATTATTTTGTATTTGTATTTACATTACCTGTCTTTTAGATATTACAGATTATAGATATCACATGCGATATAGATATCACAGTATGAAATTAAATCAAGAAAAAACTTAAATCAAGAACATTTCTCATGGCATTTAAAATAATAGAAAAATCATTGATAGTTATATTTT